>OZ012738.1:444762077-445122077 GCA_963859935.3 Lathyrus sativus | reverse complement strand
CATCATCTTCATTCTCTTCATAGCATTTCACAACAACTACACATAGTCATTTTTGTTGTGCATTGTGCATGTTTGAGGTGATAATGTCCAAAGCCGAAGTTTGGTTTAATCTGGTTTGGGTTGAGTAATCGACAGGTTTTTCTTGAATAAAACCGTTAGGGTTTTGTCCTCCAAGAATCTCATATTTTGGGGTTTTTTGCATGAATCAGTCCATCACAGATTCAGGCGAGCGAAGGTATTCGAAGAGTGGGAGGTTATGTCGGTTTAGTAGCGGTAAACAGAGGATTGTGAGTGGAAGATTCGGGTTCGACATGTGGGTGACTGAAATCAGCCGGGCTAGATTTTAAGACCGATGGTTATTCAAAGAGAGTGTCGTAGTCGGAGGTTTATTCACTGCGTTTGAAGGACTTGATTCAACTTGAATCAAGGGGCAAGAATAAATTGGCTCTACAATGACAAATTATGTTCGATTGTTTAATCTCTATTTGCTTCTTGTATAAACATTGACCAATAGGTTATATCTATCTATATATAGGTCTCAATTCTATTGTTAGAATTGAGGGCAGACGTACCCCGAGCGAGGACGACGGGGGAACTGCCTCAACAAATCGTTGTGTCTTTTTCTTTACTGTTATATTGCTAAAATTATGAGTTCTTAGTGTAAATGATTGTGTCAATCAAATTCTGATTTGAGTTATGCTGAACTATTTTTAAGCTAATTACAATAATTGATTTTAATAAAAAACTTGAGCATTCTACTCTCAAAATAGAATTCACTTGTAGTGCATTGCACTCAAAGTGTTTGATCAATTGTGTGAAATAAAAACAATTGTGTTGTGTTTCTAAACTATTTATGTTTTAAAAGCATTGGAACTAGGCACAACATAGAGTGAACAAAATCTGATTGAAGCGTGATTAATGTGGTGATTCTCAAATCTCGTTTATTGAATTCCATAGGATTTATGCATATCCGGTTTTCTAGTAACCTTTCATTTTAGACGAGTATAGTTCCTCGGTCGCTTCCGCCTTAAACAATTTTAAAAACCAATTTTTGGTAGCGCCGATTCTGTTTTAAACAAGCGATCTATTCAACCCCCTCTTCTAGATCTGCGCTATCGTCAAACAGATTTTTGACTCTAATCATATGGTTTTTTGAATTGTTAGATGTACTTGAAATGAATTGATACTTGAACTCATATGTCATTTTGTTGTGAAATTCTATGTTGAATATGGACTTTTTTGAACTGTTATATGTACTTGACATGAATTGATAACTGAACTGAGTATGTCATGTTGCTGCGAAATGATATGCTTTCATTTTACTTTGAAATGCTATGCACTTGACATGAAATGATATGATGAATATTTTATTTTGGTTTTTCTAGGCCAGCTCATACTAATGCAGTAAAATTGAGAATTAATGATGAGGGACTTTACTTCATTACCCTTGCAAGGTTTGTGTAGATGGAAAGGCTGGTGAAATGAATTGGAAATAGGATGTGGATTTCATGTCATATATGGAGATTGAGAAAGTAGTCAACAAATTAGGTTATACAAGAATCAAATGCATGTGTTACCATGATTTAAAGTTTTCATTTGATAGTGGGCTTAGACCTCTTAACAATGACACAAATGTTTTGAAATTTGGGGAGTACATTAATGGTTATCGATGTTCTAATATATATGTTAAGCATGTAGTAGATGACTCTACTATTACAACAGAAGATGAAGTAAGGGATTTTGTTGAACCTATACAATAACCAATAAATACTGACTCAAATGATGAAGTACATGTTGAGAAGTGAGAAGAAGTACATGTTTAGGAGAGGGAAGAAGTAAATTTTGAGGAGACTAAAGATGTCCAAGCTGAGAGAGGGAAAATGTCCAAGTTGAGGAGAGGGAAGACATAAAGGTAGAGGAGAGGGAAGAAGTATAGGTAGAGCAAAGTGAATATGTCAGCGAGAAGGAGAAAGATTTTGTGCAGGATGATAATGATGATTTGGGTGATAGTGAATTTGATGACTTAGATAAAGATGATTGAGATTGGACACATGAAGTACCTAAGCATACCTTTATGCAAGAAGAAAATGATGCAAACCATGTTTCTTCAAACCAAGAACCAACAACAATAGTTGATTTTGAAGAAGACCAAGATATTGAACCAAATGATCTTGATACTCCCCAAGGAAGTGAAAATGAATATGATGAACATAATTATCCCAAATTTAAAATGTCTGATTGTGGTGATGATGTGAGACTTGAGCTTGGAATGACATTTTCGACAAATCTGCTTATTAGAGATACAATTAAGTCTTATGTAATAGAGAGGAAAAAACTTGCACTTGAAGAAAATTGATAGAAAAAGAATAGTTATCAGGTGTGACAAGGACTGTCCTTTTAACATGTGATTTAGTAAGAGGGTAGCTAACCAATTCTCAAAGTTGGTGAGTCTGACTGATGATCACACTTGTCTTAGGTCTTTCTAGAACATGTAAGCTAAAACTGAGTGGATAACTAAGAATTTTATACTAGTCCTAAGTCATACACCTAAAATAAGACCAAAGGGATTGATTGCAGAGGCACTTGAGAAGTAGAGTGTGAAGTTGTCCTCTACTCAAGTATATAGGGCCAAAACAAGAGCATTGGAACTAATTACAAGTGTTAAGACTGAGTAATACTCGTATTTTAGGAATTATACCGAGGAACTGGGAACATATAATCCTAATGGTATAATGATAATTAAGTGTGGTATGTCTTGTTGGTGTAAGCCCTACAGGCCACTCATTTTATTAGAATTTGGTAATTGTATTAAATTATTTATTAATAATTAAAAGGAATTTATTTATTATATTTTTTTCCAAAACAATTAAGTCCCTAGAATAGTTAGTCTGTTTAATAAAACATTAAGTGTGACTTGATCATGAGATCGTATTAAACATAAGGACATTATTTTTAAAGTAAACATAGTCGAGATTTATTATTAAGTGAGATAACATTAAAGCATTAAGATTATTGTGTGGATAGACTGATGATCAAACCTCATGGATCATGGATAAAGAGTTATCAATTCTTCACATATGTATGAAAATTGGGAGTAAGATTTATACTAAATTAACCCGCTATGAGAATAATACATAGAATGTTTTGCAAAGTGTCCAAAGTTATTCTCATGGTGATAGTGGTGTATACCACCCTTTGACCTTAAACCACTATGGACCCTAGATGTGGATTCAAGTAATTTATTATTGATCAAACGTTATCGGTAATTGGATGACAATAAATATAGGTGATGGGTGCTTCACAAATTATGTTGAGGGACATGAGTCACTGAGATGGAATTTGCCCATCACGTGTAACAAGATAAATATCTATGAGCCTAATATTGAACAAGACAAGGGTGACACAGTCTATGTCTTGTGTTCAATATAGACATGAGGGGAAAAAAAGTAATTGTACACGGGAGCATTATCATGAAAATGTTTTGTCATATCACATGACACTTTTGTGACTTGAATAAAAGTGATGTGTTGCTAGATGTCGCTTACTGTTTATTATATTAATTGGGTAATTTATAATAATATCTAACATCACGAGAACCTATATGGTCACACACATAAGGACATATTGTTGAGAGGTAGAATAAATAAGTGAAATAAAAAACACCGTAAGGTATAATGTACTTAAGTGAATTGTATAACACCATAAGGTATGTTCACTTTGCAACGCCCCACCTTTAGTTATTTATTTTTAATTGAATTTATATTATATTATTTTATTTATTTCATTAACAAGTGTGTCTTATTAAATTTATTGGTAATTTCTTTAATTTTATTAAATATTAGAGATATTTTAGAGTTGGGAGAATATATATATATATATATATATATATATATATATATATATATATATATATATATATATATATATATATATATATATATATATATATATATATATATATATATATATATATATATATATATATATATATATATATATATATATATATATATATATATATATATATATATTAAATTAGAGAGTGGGGTTGGATTGAGGGAGAGCTGAGGTGCAGTGAGAATTGAGGAATTATTTGAATTAAAATGAACTAATTATTTTAGAGTATTTTTTATTTAATATAATGATAAAAATAAAATAAAAATAGAGTTTTAGTGAGGGTGTGAGGAGAGTATGGGGTGAATGAAGTAATTGAGATATTTGGTTAGAGTAAATAGATAAGAGCTGTAACTTTTGTGTTGTACGCGCAAAAGTGGAAAAGAGGCAGAAAAAGGAAAATAGTTAAGTGATTGTAGGAAGGGAGAGCGAGGTAGATCCCAAGGGTAAGAAAGTTCAACATTCTAAAAATTTGAGGTAGGGGAAACTCTTTATGATATGGGTGTTTATGCAATCGGATAGTAAAGGATCTTAACTCTCATATTTTTTTTTCTTCAATTTTATAACTATGATTATTATTGTCTGTTTATGGAAAAAATGTTTGCCTTGAACCCTTATATTATGTTCTTAAATACCTTGTAAGAGGTGAATTAGGAATAGCTTTTTATTTTTGTGTCTTTTTCCTTGTTGCTGTATAATAATATGTGGTTGTGCCGTTTGGGGAAAATTTTCTTTTTAATAATTAGATTATAGTATATGACTTGTTTATGATTCAGGGTATGTTGGTTTTGAGCGATGACTAACAAAAGTCACAAAAAATCCCAAATGGAATATCTTCCCGAAAAATGAAAAATAATAGGAAAGTCTTAAAATCAAAAAAAGTTTAAAAAAAAAATCAAAATTACGAAAATTGGGGGGAAGGGGGATTGACGGGACGTGTCAACGATTGGCGGCGACCGGAAATTGAAGAGTCGCGCAACAGAGGGTCGCGGAGGCGGGCGCGAAGGTGGTCAAAGATTGAGTGTTTTGCGGTAATGTGTTATGGCAGGGGATACTGCAAGAAAATTGGGAGTCGTACAATAGAGGTCGTCGTAGCCATGGGACGGTCGCAGCTATAGGGCTGCGTGGCGTAACGGTGGAACCACATTGTTCATTGGGCAGCGACAGAAGTTCGACTCTGGACAGTGGCAGATCATCCGTGGACGACAGAGGGCGTTGATTCAGCGGTTTCGATTCGCTATTTGGTCGGTGAATTTTTGAGAAATTTCGAGTTTAGTGACTTTTTATTACCTTTTTGATGAGTTTAAGAGTCAGATTTGTTGCATTAGAGCTATTTTTGAGTTGTTCCGAATTGAAGATTATAATATAGGATACACTTGACTTGTGGAGTAAATCATAATAATATTATTGACTTGATTTGAGATTTGAGTAATCTGTCAGGTTCAAAGTTGTTTTGATAAGGCTGGAGTTAGCCTTGAATATTTCTTGGCTTACCCCATCGATGGCCTTACACGGGTAATGATGATTTTGCATCATTGATGAATATGTGTGGATATTATATGTTTATATGATTGAGCTATAGTTGTATAACATATTTTGAGTTGAGTATTTCAGAGAGAACTACTGTGTTGGCCTTACATTGGCAAATTTATTGTTTAGAGAGAACTATTATATTGGCTTTACATTGGCATATTTTGAGTTGATTATGTGTTTTTGAGAGTTATTGTTGAGTGACATGCATTCATGTATATTAGATATAGGTAGGACTCCGATTTAACGAGTTCATGGTTTAGATAAAACCAATGACGGTTGAACGTTCAGAAAGAGCACTGTGTTCCAGAGAGCAACCAGAGACGTGGATAATTCAGTAGAAATCCTCTGACACCCAAACCTTGGTACCACATGCATCTTTGAAGAGGAGTACATTGCATTAATACATTTTTATTGTGATTGTTGTTGTCGTTGTGAATTATTGTGTGAGAATGATAATTTATGTTATACATGACTATCCTTGTCGTTTAATGCACCGTTATCATCTGTAAAGTTAATATTACCCATGTTTGTTTTTTGTGGTGTTATGTACGCTTATAGAGTACATATAATTAGATAGAGGAGTAGATGTTGTTGAGCTGGAGCAGGGCTTTGAGGCATATTCACTTATTTGTTTTTTCTGTGTTATTTAGTTTTGTCGATGCTCTGATATGGAACACTGGGTTAGGACGTTTTATTCGACTGTTTTGTTTTATTGAGATATTATAAAGCATGTTTGAAGTTGAGTTCCACTGCTATATTATGTTTTATTTAAAATATTATTGTTTGTCAATTATAATCTTCTTTTAAGAAAATAATCATTAATCTTTTATTAATAAAGAGTCGGGGATTAGAGGGTGTTACATAGTTGGTATCAGAGCAGATCGGTCCATCCAGCTTAATTTTATGTAATTTGTTATTCCCTTGCATACAACATGTTTGTGACACTATCGATGCTCATTTTTATTTCTAAACCACTTTCCAGCAGGAGTGGGATTGAAATAATTTATGGAGGAGCTTCTGCTCCTCTGAGATGTTTCATTTGTGGAGGGTTGGTTCATCGTGCCGCTGATTATAAGAGTGCAAGTTTTTGGATGTGGCGGTGATGTTTCCTGAGTTTGAATAGGAAAAAGATTTAAGATTTATATCTTCTAACCAAGTGCACAAGCTTTTGAAATATGAGGCTCAAGTGTTTGCTATGTTTTCTTATTTTAAAGCCGGGACTAAAGCTATGAGTGTTGATCTTCCAGTTGTGTGCGAGTTTTTAGAGTTGTTTCTAGATGATATTAGTGAATTTCCGTCAAAGAGAAAAGTTGAGTTTTCCATAGATTTAGTACCTGGTACTAGACCTGTTTCAATGGCATCGTATAGGATATATGCGTCAAAGTTGGGTGTGCTGAAGAGTCAGTTAGAAGAGCTTATGAAAAAGAAGTTTGTTAGACCAAGTGTATCACCATGGGGAGCACCCGTGTTATTGGTGAATAAGAAAGATGGTAGAATGAGGTTATGTGTTAATTATCAACAGCTGAATAAGGTGGCTATCAAAAACAACTGCTCTCTTCCCAAAATTGATGACCTTATGGATTAGTTGGTTGGTGCTTGTGTGTTCAGCAAGATTAATTTAAGATCGGGCTATCATCAGATCCGAGTGAAAGCTAAAGATATTTAGAAGACATCATTTATAAGTCATTACTATTACTATGAGTACTCAATGTTATGGACTTCAGCACTAGGATGTGGACTCTAGCACTACTCATAGCATCTAACCTTGATGCTGAAGGCATTGTGTTCGTGTAGATTGAGTAAAGGTGTTGTTCTTTGTTCATCGCTTATGACCATTCATCCGATTCTAACTCATAAGGTTTAATCGCCACAAGAGATAATTGTTTCTATTACTGATCATGATCATTGGTAATGATCAACTTAAGGGAAATTTTTGTTTTTTCCTCTCTACTCATATAGTAATTTCCCTTCATATTTGACATTAGACCTTTTTTTTGAGAGAATATATGTATGTCTTGAGGTGTGTGAAGTTGCATTCGCATATACAAGTAGGCCTTTAATTGGTATTGATGCATATTTCTTGAAGGGTGAGCATGGGGGTCAATTAAGGGCAATAGTAGAGAAAGGAGACAAGAAACTCATGGCAATGGTTTTGGATCTATTACTAAAATTTCTTAATAATAATAATGCAAAGGTCTTATTCTTTCCTTTTAGAATAGCAAAAGGTAATTTTAAACCTTTTTATGTTGTTATGTTTGCATATTCATATATAATGTAATTCTTAAATACTTCAAAAAATTTATAGGTTTTGGTACCAACTATTCCTAACTTGGGCCCGAATGTAGAATATAGGTTGTGTGTAAACACCTATATGGAAATTTGATCGCGAATTTCTGAGTCTAACGGAACTAACTGTAAGTGCACAGTCTATCGCGTAATAATAAAGATATCGATCCCACAGAGACCAATAATCAAACTAGTGCTATCGGGTGTTACTAAGTTTAGCTAAGACGGAAGATGTTTTAAAGAAGGTAAATTCAAAACTAAGAGTTGTAAACGAAATAAAAGTTGAAAGATTTAAAATTATCGATAAGGGATATTGGTATGCAATTCCTTAGTTATCGGGGATTCGACAGGTCACCGGTGCTTTTTAGCTTATGTAATCACTTTTCAGGAGAAAATATTCGTTTAAAAACCTTTGCCTCACGCTGGTTGTTGACTCTGGTCATAATTCTAAGGCGGAACGTACGCTTTTGCAGTCCCATTCGGGGTTAAAATTAATTTTTGAAAATAAATAAATTCTGATTTCTTTTAAAGCGCTTTTGTTGTGTTTAAAATCAATGCCTAGTTTTTACTATCCGGTTCAAACCCCACGCTTTCACGTGCCGGCTCGAACCTTAATAAGTTTCCCACTCTCATGGCAAAACCGTTTTAAATAGCTTCTCACTTTCGTGACAAAGGTTTATTTATAAAATTAGATTAAGAACTACGGCCAGAAAATTGTTTGTAAAATGGTAAGGCGCACCGGGTATTATTGAATCCCGTCCTACTGATTCGATTACATACCGATAATAGCGGTTTAGCTAGACATGATAATTAATGCAAATATAAATGAAAAATAACAGTAAAATAGTAAAGCATGCATACTGACAAGAATACAATAAATATTCAATTAATAAGAACCTGCAAGTAGTACCGATATTAGATTCTCGAGTAGTCCTCCACAATGCCGGCAGGATTCTACATTGGTAAAATAAAGGTGCATAATGGAAATGGCAGTACTATGAATTAAAGGAAAGGGAAATAATAACAAAAGTATAAAAATGGCTTTAGCAGGAAATTTGGCAGCACTTCGGTACGTAGAATGAAACTCCCCTTTTTTGGGTCCAACCGCCCTCTTTTTATAACTCTGGTTGCAATGAGGAAAGGTCAGAGAAAAAGGAGTTGAGGGGGAGAATTCTCAGGGAAGTCGTGCCTAAATTCTCTCCCTTTCGTGGGCACGTTCTGTTTTGTAACGTTATTCTGATATTTGGACTGTGACGGTCGTGGTGCTCTTATAACGAGCGTGTTGGTTATGACGACTGTGACGGTCGTGGTGCATTGTGACGACCGTCACACTCCCAAAATATGTTTTTTTGTTCTTTTCTGGTTTTCTTTCTCCCTTTTTTGTCACTTCTTGTGTGCTTTTCTATGTCTTGCTCATTTTAAGTGTTTGAACGAGATACCTGCAAAAACACTTAGAAAACTTGCAAAATAATCGGGACTCAGTTTGAAATAATACAGTTAACAAATGAAAAATACGGCAATTATAATGTACATTTTCGCGTTATCAAACTCCGTTACACTTGAATCTTTGCTTGTCCTCAAGCAAATAGTCGGAAAGATAGATCGATGCAAACACGTGGCACACTCTTTTGCATTTTAAAAAAAATGCTTTTGAGGTGTTTGGTTAGGACGTCAGAGATTAAATTAAAACGACATGTATGTCGTAGTGACACAAAACGGTAAGTATGCTCGAAGGCCTCCCTTTTATGCAAGCCAGTTCTAATCATTCTACTATAGCTCGGCGTAAGGTTTCAAGTATCAAATTTTGCCCAGTTTCGTTCTAGTGCAATCACATTAAGCCCTTTGCCTTTACACGCACGTAGTGGAATAACCAGTTAGTGAATTTGATCCTTCTTAGTATGGGGTATGGTGTACGAGTGCGGTGTCCCTCATATATATCCCACTTGTAAGTTGTGGGGGATCAAATCGTAATTAGCCCTACCAAGTCCATGACCAGGAACCTATGAACCAACTGACAACAAATTTCTTTTTCTTTACTTTTCTTTTTGTTTTTCGAACGGCAGAAGTGAAGATCAGTACACAGTCGCGTGATGATTTCTTTATGATTTAGGCATCAATCACTTATTTTCATCGGCTTTCCACATGGTTTATGCTTAAGACGGTGCTGACTGCTCGTATAAACTACTAGGGGTTACGTTTGGGCTGAAACTTAAGGCTTCGGCATAATAGGTATTGAAACTGACTCGTATAAACAGGAGGTCCACGGTGTCAGGACGGTATCAGTCTTGTTAGAATTTGTTCCCAAAATTTCCTAATCCGGCCTTTATCTCGGTGTGTCAAGTTATGCATTGATCAGAGGAAAGTGAATTTTTTTCGTATAACTGAATAAAGTGGGGGAATTCGTGTAATGGAGGAAAGTACTTATAAAAGCTCGCTTTATTGGATTTAAAGTGCTGAAAGGGAAAATACATATAAATAGAAAAGGGAAATAAGAAAAGGGAAATAATATACCTTTCCCACACTATATCGGACATTGTCCTCAATGTTTCGATATAACTGCGGTAGGGAAATAACAAAAATAAAAATATGAAAGTACTAAATGAAAAAGTAAAACTACTCGGATCCGTGTCCTCTGCCTCTGGCTCATCCTCGACCATGTCGTGTCACGTGATTAAGAATGCATCTATGATGGACGTAGTCGTGGAGGTCCTGCATGTGCAGTGTGAGGGCAGTCATCTTATCGACTACGTTGTCAAGTTTCTCACCTTGGGCTACTTGTCCTTGCTGGATTTGCTGCAATAGGGCCATCATATGGAGATATTGCTCTTGTTGTCAGGCTTAAAGTTGTGCAGCCAGCTGATTTTGTTGCCAAATCCCTCGTAGGATTTCTTCATTAGTGAGCTCAGGGTCAGGGCGGCGGTGACGTCTGGAGGACGTACCTTTTTATGCTAGAGGAGGTTGTCTCTCTTCTTGAGTAACTCGGTCTTCTTCGATCTCGTCTGCAGGTGCATTTTCGTCAACATTAGGGGTGGATGCATTTGCTTCAGGAGCAACTAAATCAAAGAGCCAATTGGCTTGATTCTGGGGATTAATGCGGGTCCTACAGGGCATAATAATGCTGCGAACCATACGGTTGCGGACCACTGGATGGTACTTGCCATCTGCTCTAACTTTGATGAGGTGGGATGAGCGGCAATAGTCGATGTCCAGAAATACGGGAGGCAGTGATGGGAGATCGGTAAGTCGGTCACCAAGGTTCAGGGCCAAAGCAATGGATGTGATAATGCCTCCGAAATAGAAAGGCTTTGAGCCGCGACCACACTTGGCTTGAATATGCGCTAAGAGGAACGAGGCGGCATTCACATGTTCTGGAGCAAACACACAGTGGAGGAAAAAGAGATCTTTGGAGTTCACCTTGTGGTTGCTGTCTCTGGCGAAGATGGTGTTCCCAAGTGTGCAGTGGAAGTATCTGATGGCGGGTTTGTAAATGTAGGTGGCGTTGAGGTTGTCCCAGCTCTCAGCATTAGTACCAGTTAACTAGGTCCACCAGGCGAATGCGGCTTGAAAGAATTGGTCCGGAGGCACTCGGCGGTGGGCATTCTCCCTACTGTGGAAGTTGAGCATCTGTGCGATCTGATTCTGGTTCAATTGATACTCTGTACCGAACATTCGGAAGGTGGCGACACTGGTTAGCTGATTGTTCTCTCCTGACGGTGTAATGTAGGCAAGGGAACTCAAGAATTCTAGTTTTAATGCTTCGTAGGTAGGTTGGGGTGTTGTACAGAGCTGCTAAAGGCCGAAATTTTGAAGCATCCATGTGACGCCTTCGAGGATGCCCAGCTCTGTGAGGCATGCGACATTGACGTACCGGGTTGGTTGGACAAAGCGCTGGTAGAAACTGATGTAGTTGGTTCTTTGTTGGTCGCCTCGCTCTCCGTCTCTGAAGTTTACTGTTGAAAGATCGAGGACTTGTCGAATGTGCCTAGCCATGGTGCAATCAAAGAGAGAAGTTTGGAGGATGGGAAATGTTACAGATTAGGAAAAGGATAATGGAGAAGGGATGGTGGTTTATGTGGAAGTGATGGTTACGGAAGTGGATAGTTGAAAGGTGAGTGGGGTTGTGGAGAAGTTTAAATGAGAGAATTTGGGTAGTGGGCGGTTTCTGAAGTTTGTGGAAAAGAAAAGGAAGAGACTGTTGTCTGCTATTATATCAGAATGCACACTCAAGGATCGTGACGGTCGTCACAGTAGCGTCACGGTCGTAAGACGTGTGATGGTCGTGACTACTAGGTGACGATTGTGACAGAAGCAAATTATGTTCTGTGACAGAATCTGCTGATGGGGTTCGCTTAAAAATTTCAAAACAGTGAAAATCAGCTCAGCAGTAATGATACACAAAAATAAAAAAAATGGAAACATAAGAAAAACAAGCTTAATTGGAAAAAACAGCAAGCATTAATAATTAGTAATTTTGCGATTGTTTAAAGAAATACAAAAGTGAAACAAATCCAAATAAAACAATACTATAAAAATTCTCAAAGGTAGTGAAAAATAAAATAAAGAATCAGTCCTTCTGCTTTTTTAAGTTATCAAACGCTTGAGTCATATAGCTGAATTGCTCTACCGCATGTCCATTAAGCTTATCATGTCCAAATGCAAGGTCTTCAATTCCTCTTTTACGGCTGTAATTTCCGTCTTGAACTCTTCCATGGTCTTCAAAATATTACTCATATTTTCAGCATTCTGATTAGGGGCTGTCTCAGAGAAGTCATGGTAATTAGGAGGGGTCTTAGGATCTGTTTCAACATCGGAGACGACGTCCTCATAATACATATAATCTTGTGGTGTCTCAAGAGGCGACGGGAGATCCATAGGTTCACTCAACTCATACAGCCAGTTTTCTTTGTTGTGGACACTTACGCGCTCATTGTTTGGTGAGGTAAATTGATGGACCACTTCGTTAGCAATAAGGTATTCAAATGGGGCAGGTCCTAAATTTCCAATGATGCGCTGGTTAAAACAAAATTGTATGTTCATAGATCGAATGATGCCTAATGGTATAACTCGGTTAAGCTGGTACCTAAGCCTGATTTCATTAGCAATCATGGTGACAAGACCTCCTATTATGATAGGTGTGTTCGGTTCCTGACTAATCTGGTCAAAGGCTTTCATCATGAAAGGGACGGCGTTAACAGGCCTACCCTGAGAAGCACAGTACAAAATGAACAAATCATCCTTAGAGACAGAGGTAATATTTTCCTCCTTCACAAATAGGGTGTGGGCTAACATTTTGTGGAAATAGCGAATGGCAGGGTTATGGATCTCATTAGAATGCATGTAATTCGGATCTGGGTGGTAGTTACCTATAATGGTCCCCCATAAATAGTCTAGCTCAATATCCATTTCCTCCTCTTGGGTGGTGGTGTAACAAAGGGTCCGCTAGGGAATCCTAAAAGGTCTGCTAGCGTGCTACAGTTGAAAGTGTAATCAGCACCAAAGAGTCTAAATCACATCAGCCCCTTAGTGGATCCGTAACCATACTCAAGCAAGTACGCTAGGGAACTAAGAAATTCTAATGTGAGTTCTCTATAGGTAACGAATCTAGTCCTAATGGCATCCTTTTGCCAACCCAACTGGTTAAGTAAGAAGAGGATACTATCATGGATACCCAATTGATCCATGGTAGGTCCATCATAGTAAATGGATAAAGCTATGTTTCTCTGTGTCAGGGCCTCGAATCTAGCTCTCTGGGCTACTCCTCTAAAAACAGTTTCCATATAATCTATGTTTTGCATAATGGGAAAGTAGTTAGGAGAAACTGATCAGAGGAGAGAGGAGAAAGTAAGAAGTCTTTCAAAAATTCCTGGAAACAATTGAGAATAGATTTATTAAAATTACGTTTTAGAGACAGAAGGAGATATAAAATAATGAAAGAAAGAAAAAGGAAATTGAAAATTAGTGAAGAAAGAGTGTAAAAACAAAAAACAAATAATCCAAATAAGTGAGATAATATATGGGAAGGGAACAAGAAAAGTGGGTTGCCTCCCACTCAGCGCTGTTTTAACGTCAAAAGCCTGACGACAGCTTGATGATAAGTTAGCTATGGGGATGAGCGGGCGGCTCTAACAGTTTCAGACTACTCGCGTAGTCTCTATTTTCAAGATGATTGTAGTGCTTTAAGCGTTGTCCATTCACTATGAACGGGTCACTATTTCTATCCTTAATTTCTACAGCCCCACTTTGAAGAACTTTCGTTATCTCAAAAGGACCGGACCATCTAGATTTTAGTTTACCTGGAAAAAGTTTTAGTCTAGAATTAAAAAGGAGCACGGCGTCTCCCACACTGAACTGTTTCCTGACTAAACGCTTATTGTGCCAATAGGTCTTGTGTTCTAGTTCTACCGGTAGGTGACAATATTTTCCATAAACTAACTTGAATGGTGTGGTTCCTATTGGCGTTTTGTAAGCTTTCTTATAGGCCCATAAAGCTTCATTTAACTTGGATGACCAATCCTTCCTAGAGGTGGCTACGGTCTTTTCTAAGATTTGTTTTATCTCTCTGTTTGAGACCTCTACTTGTCCACTAGTCTGTGGATGATATGGTGTTACTACACAGTGTTTGACTCCATATTTCGATAAGAGTTTGTCGAAGATTCTTGCTATGAAGTGTGAACCACTGTCACTAATGACGAGTCTTGGCATACCAAATCTAGGAAAGATTATGTTCTTGAAGAGTTTTATGACTACTCGTGTGTCACTTGTTGGAGAGGCTACGACCTCGATCCATTTGGATACGTAATCAACAACTACGAGTATATATTTATTTCCAAAAGAAGATGGGAAAGGTCCTATGAAATCAATCCCCTATACATCGAAGACTTCTACTTCTAAAATACCCTTTTGGGGCATCTCATCGCGTCTTGAGATGTTACCAGTGCGTTGGCACCGGTCGCACTTTAGTATTGCGATGTGTACATCATTCCAAAGGTTAGGCCAAAATAAGCCAGATTGTAAGATCTTAGCGTTAGTCTTGGAAGTACTTGCATGCCCACCATATGGAGCAGAGTGACAATGAGAGATGATATCTTCTATTTCTTCCTCTAGGACGCATCGACGGAAAATACCATCCGCTCCTCTCTTGAAAAGCAAAGGTTCATCCCAATAGTATTGCTTTAAATTGTGGAAGAATTTCTTCTTTTGTTGATAGGTTAAGTCCGGTGGAAGTACGCTTGTGGCTAAGTAGTTGACAATGTCAGCATATCAAGGCAAGGTTGCCTGTGCGTAGATAGCTTCTAGGACTTCTTCTAATTTTGGTTCTTCCGAGGTTAGATCTGGCATGTCACTTTAATTTGGCTATCAGACGTTCGTAAGGGAAACCATCATTGATAGGCACTGGTTCTTATTTAATACCCTCTATTCAGGATAAGTGATCTGCCAATACGTTCTTAGTTCCTTTCTTATCTTTGATTTCTAAATCAAACTCTTGTAACAGTAGGATCCATCTCAATAATCTTGGCTTGGCATCCTTTTTGCTTATTAGGTACCTAATGGCGGCGTGGTCTGTGTAAATGATTATTTTTGCTCCTACTCGGTAGGAACGAAATTTGTCAAAGGTGAACACAACCGCTAGAAGTTCTTTCTCTGTTGTGGCATAGTTCATTTGGGCTGGATCTAAGGTTCTACTACCTTAGTATATTGCTTGAATTTTTTTTATCTTTCCTTTGTCCTAGAGCTGCGCCTACGGCATAATCGCTCGCATCGCACATGATTTTGAATGGTAGTTGCCAGTCTGGTGGTTGCATGATTGGTGCAGTGATAAGGGTTGTTTTTAATGTTTCAAACACTTTCAAGCAGTTTTCGTCAAAGATAAACTCAGCGTCTTTCATTAATAGACCAGTTAGAGGTTTTGTAATTTTTGAGAAATCTTTTATGAATCGTCCATAAAAACCGGCATGTTCTAGAAAGCTTCGTATTTCTCGTACGGTCTTTGGTGTTTGAAGATATTTTATAATTTCTATTTTCGCTTTATCGACCTCAATCCCCTTGTCAGATATTACGTGTCTTAACACTATTCCTTGTCGGACCATGAAATGACATTTTTCCTAATTTAGAACAAGATTCACTTTGGCACGTATTTCGAGTACCATCTCTAGGTTTGACAAACATCCTTCGAAACTTTGTCCGCATATAGAGAAGTCATCCATAAACACTTCCATGATGTCATTTATGAAATCTGTGAAGATTGTCGTCATGCATCTCTGGAATGTTGCGGGAGCATTTCATAATCCAAGCGACATTCGTCGGTATGCAAAGGTTCCGTAAGGACAAGTAAATGTAGTTTTTTCTTGGTCATCGGGGTGAATAGGAATTTGGAAAAATCCTGAATAACCGTCTAGATAGCAAAAATAAGAGTGTTTGGCCAGTCTCTCCAACATTTGATCGATGAAAGGAAAAAGGAAATGATCTTTTCGAGTAGCTTTGTTCAGTTTTCTATAATTGATGCACATTCTACTTCCGGTCACAACTCTTTGTGTTATCGATTCACCTTTCGAGTTTTTTACCACTGTAATGCCTCCTTTCTTGAATACGACATGTACTGGGCTAACCCATTGGCTGTCGGAGATCGGGTATATGATTCCTGCATCTAGTAGCTTTTTTACATCGTCCTTAACTATACTGCTTAGGCTAGGGTTGATTCTTCTCTGATGCTCTCTAGAGGTCTTACAGTCTTCCTCTAGCATAATTCGATGCATACAGATAGAAGGACTTATTCCTTTAAGATCAGTGATGTTATAGCCTAACGCAGTTGGATATTTTCTCAGAACATCTAATAGTTTTTCAGTTTCTAACTGTCCTAAGTCGGCGTTGACTATCATTGGTCTTTTGAGTTCGGCGTCTAAGAATTTGTATCTGAGGTTTTTAGGTAATACTTTAAGTTCTAAGGCTGGCTTCTTTGGACACAGCATGTGATTAGGAGTGAGTGTTAAGCTTTCGCTTAGACTGTCATCTTGGTATGGTGCACGCCAATTGTCATCTTCACGAATCTCTGGAATTTAGATTTTCATTATACCTGAATACGTGGTTTCTTCCTTCTCCAGTTCTCTTATGCATTCGTCAATGACGTCAACTAGATAGTAGGTATCGTCTATGGCCGGTGCTTGTAGGAACTTGGTGAGGATGAATTCAATTTTCTCTTCTCCCACTTTGAATGTTAGCCTACCTTTCTTTACGTCAATAATAGCTCCGGCTGTGGCTAGGAAAGGTCTTCCTAAGATAATCGGGGTGACTGAATCTTCCTTAATATCCATGATTATAAAATCTATTGGGATGTAGAATTGTCCTATGCGTACTGAAACATTTTCCAGTATACCAACGGGATATTTAACAGATCATTCGGCTAATTGAACAGACATTTTGGTTGGTCTTAATTCACCCATATTTAGCTTTTCGCATATGGATAAGGGCATAACACTTATGTTGGCTCCTAAGTCGCATAAAGCTTTATCTATGACGAACTTTCCAATGACACAGGGTATGGAGAAATTACCTGGGTCTTTCAGCTTAGGAAGCATGTTGTTTTGGATTATCACGCTACACTCGACAGTAAGTGTAATTGTTTCGTTATCCTCGATCTTTTTCTTGTTATACAAGATTTCCTTGAGAAATTTGGCATATGAGGGAATCTGAGTGATAGCTTCTGTGAAAGGAATTGTGATGTTCAATTGCTTCAGAAGTTCAACAACTTTCTTAAATTGCCTTGTAGTTTTGGAGTCTATAAGTCTTTGAGGATAAGGAATTTGTGGTTTATAAGGTGGATGAGGCACATAAGGTTTTTCTTTTTCTATGGCCTCTTGTTCGTTATCTTCCTTCTCTTTGGGTTCAAACTCCTTTTCTGTCTGTTTAACAGGTTTTTGACACATGGCTGGGTTTTGGCGGTCGGTTCGTCCAGCTCTTTTCCACTTCTTAATGCATGACCTTTCGGATTAGGTTTTGGCTATCCAGGAAATATGCCAGCGGGTGCAGCAGCAGGTGCTTGTTGTTGAGCCACTTGCGATATCTGGGTTTCAAGCATTTTGTTATAGGTGGTTAAAGCGTCTACTTTGTTGGTTAGTTGCTTAATCCGCTCACTAGTGTGTATGTTTTGATTCAGGAATTCCTTGTTCGTCTGAACTTGAGTAGCTATGAATTTTTCCGTCATCAGTTCAAGGTTGGATTTTCTAGGGGCATTAGGAGCAACTACGATTGGTTTTTGATATCCTGGTGGTACAACAGGTGTTTGGTTATGTGCATACAGTGCGTTATCACTTTTGTAGGAAACGTTCGGGTCGTTTTTCCAGCCTGGGTTATAGGTGTTCGATTAGGGATTTCTTTGAGCATAGTTCACTTGGTCTGTGGGGGTTCCTGTTGTTGTACCCCAAAATTTGCATTACCTTTTTCTTACTTGGCTTATGTTTCATTGCATTAGCATACCATTGTTCTAGCATTCACATTGCATAGTCATGTTACATTTTGCAACGGATCAGGAAAGGTGTGCTTAGCCAGTGGAGGTTATCAAAGATTTAAGGCCTAATCAAGAGATTATATTCCAGTCATCAAGTGGTTATCATCATCAGAAGCAAGTCAAAGTCCTTGAAGAAAGGCAAACAAGTGAATGTGGTTCATCTCCTGTCTAGGAGCCTATCTGAGGATCATCTGGGGATCATAAGCCCATGGTTAGGGGTGGAGATTATCATTGAAGCTCATTAGAGGCCTTGAGGTTCATGGTGGAGTTCAGTCAAGTGTTCATGGCAAGTGTGGAAAGTCACAGTTGAAGGTGTTGCAATTAGGGTTTTTATCTGGTCAACCTTGAGTCGACTATGCAATTGGAGGAGATTAAGACTCATTTCTAAGTCTTTGTGATCATGGAAGGTTGTGTTGAGATGCATGAGGTTTTATTCCAAGATCAATTCAAGAAGAATTCAAAGTGTGAGGAGTTGCTAAACTAGGGTTCTCAAGGTAAAATCCCATATTTAGTGCCTGACTTCAAGACCACTTATCTCATGATACAAGTTTCATCTCAACTTTTAACCAACTTGGAAATTGTAGAGCACGTTCTTAGCTTTAATTTGAGTACTAGAAGTCCTTGATTAGATTTATAGAACTCAAGTTATGATCCAGACAAGTTATAGGTCATCAGATGAATGTGAATTTTATCTGTGAAAGTCCACCAACTTCCAAGGCACTTTTGACCTAGAAGGATGTTTCTCCTCTACTTTTGGCCAACATTAAAGTTGTAGGTCTTGGTCTTAGCTTTCCAAAATGTACTAGACGTCTTTCATCTGATTTGTAGAACTTAAGTTATGAGGTTTACAAGTTAGGGGTATTTTGGGAAAGTGAGATTACAGGCCATTTTGGATTATGGGTCATTTCACTATCTTGTGAACTTCAAATGAAGTTTTGTCCAACATGAAACTTGCTCAAAATGGGATTTTAGAATTCACCAATTATCAAGGATGCTTTGATTTGGCTTAGAACAAGAGTTGATTGAAGGAAATTTGACAAAGGGGATTATTAAAGGTATTCAAAAGGAAAAATTCAAAATAATTCACAAGAGGTCAAAAAATTACAAATTGGTACATATTTTGATTGCAAATGGCATTTTGAAGACAATTGCATTAATAGAATTTTATTTTGAGGCTTGCTTCATGGACTTTCATTTGTTTTCTGCATCATGAAGCAACACATCAAAGATCAACCATTGATCAAGATTAAGGGTGCAATCTGATCCATTCATTCTCACCAAGTCTTAAGCAATGTATTTGAAGCATTTTGAAGCAGAAATTGCTCAGAACTCATGGCTGCCATGTTCACATTTTGAAGGAAAAATTGAATTTTGGATTACTCAAATTGGGCTTTCATTGGGCCTAAGAATTGTCCAAACAGATCATATATAAACTCAAGGTCCATTTCAGATCATTTTTGGTGGCATTTGGTGAAGGAAACGGTTACAGTAGTTAGAGTTTGAAACTTCCAAAACCGGAAATCGTATTTGCAATTCAGGCCGTTTCAAGAGGAGTTGTGGATTACAATAGCTCTAGCAAGCTTCAGTGAAGAATTCTGCATAGTTTGGAATCAAGATTCGCATCCAAGCACATCCAATTGCAAGCTTTTGTCCAAGTTTGCTCTCTTCAAAATTCCTCTCATTCTATGCTGTTTTAGGATGAATTGAGCATGTGGTTAGGATGTAGGAAGAACATAGATCATTTTAGGATCATAATCTTGAAGTTTAGAGATGATTTAGGAATTGGTGAATTTTCTGTTGGCCTTCGAAACTAGAGATTCATGGAGAATCAGTGCAACTGAGGATTAGATTCATGATTAGGGTGAAAATCCGAGCAGAACGATACCGGTTTCCTTGAGTTTGGCTAGGTTTTGATGTGTATCACTGTAGAGCCTCGGCGGAGAAGACAACCGAAGGTCTTCTCCGGCCACCGTCCCCTTCCCTCTCTTTTGCGCAGGATTGAAAGGTAGGAGATGACCCTCAGCCATTAGATCATTTGGACTTGGTTGACTAAGTAATGCAATCCTGCGTGCCAGATTCATTCATGGCTAGGTTAGACTTTGACCAGGTGACGTGTCCACTTGAGAACCTTAGGATCAACATGCTTTTAAATTCAACGCGCGAGATTAAACCCTATCATGTGCTTGAGTCAACAGCGTTGTACCAAAACCCTCATCAAAATGCAGAGTTCCATTTAATGAGGTGGCGCGCACGTGACCATTAGATGCGCTTACCATTAGATTGTAGGATTTTTGTGGTGATTTTTAGGTAACTCTAAGCATAGTTTTGAACTAGGTTTTTAGAGCTTTCCCCACTTGAAACTTCATTTGACACCTTTTGGTTTAGAATTTCATTAGTGCCATTAAGCATTGATTTAGGACCTGATCTTTTTACCTCAGGTTCTTAACACCTTTAGGATCCCTTAGAAAATTTTATTGATTTTTAGGAGTTGATTTGCTATTTTAGATAGATTTTACATCTAGGCTGTGTTTAGGTTGCTTCTAGCATAGTACTTCCCATAGTTGAACTTCAAAAGTGGCCATTAGTTCATAATAAGTTTTCGAATCTCTTTTGATGGTTTAGTAGACATGTTGATGCCTCTGTAGACTTAATTGTAAGGTTTAATTTGTTGCATTAGTTCTCTTTGGAGAGTTGCTTTTAGAGCTTGTAGAATTAGGATTTTTAGAGCCTTTAGGAGTTTCTTCCTTTTTCATAATTGTGGTTTGCTTTGGTTTGCATTATATTTCCTATCCAATGATGCAAGGTTCCTTTGTGGGAGCCTAGTACCTCCTTTGGAAGGACTAAAGGCCTACCATAAAAGGTAAAACCTTTGAGGATACCAATCTTAGATGAGTGGTTGAGTGCCATGATGGATTCCCTTGGTTTCCATCATGCTTCCCCTTATCATGCAATAATATTTGTGCTGATTCATATTGTCTCTTGGTGGAGAAAGTTGAAGCTTGAAGATGAAGTCCTTATTCCCTTCTCTCTTGATGGATAGCTTGGACATAAAGACCAACTACAGACTGTTGGGCTGCTTTGCTGCTAGAAGACTGCCTTGCTGTTGGGCTGCTGGCTTGTTTGTTGTATTCTTGTTGATTGACTGTATTTGTGTGATTTTTTATTTGGTGTGTTGCATTAGAATAGGCTTTCATGTAGTTGGTTCTAGGCCTAAGTGCATTTAAAGGTTGAGCTTGCCTCCCTTTGCTTGTTTGCATCAGAGGTTGAGTCTGTCTCCCTCTGCTTGTCTGTTACTGTTTGGCTTTGCTTGTTGGCTGAAGGTTGAGTTTGCCTCCCTTGCCTGTGTATTGTGTTGCCTTTGCTTGTTTGCTCTAGAAGTTGAGTTTGTCTCCTTCTGCTTGTATTGCTGCATTGCATGCATTTTACTTACCGTTTTATTCTTTTAGATTATTTCTTTTGCTGTTGCTTTCCTTCGCCATGTTCCCTTAGGGACTCTAACTTCTCTTGTTCAAGAGAAGTTATGACAAACATTAGGGTTCTAACCATGCATGATAACATTAGGTAGATCCCTCCTAACCTCAATCATAGGATCAAATTTGCATGACAACTTTAGGATCGGATTAGTTCCCCTTTAGTGCGTCCTTTCTCTTCTCATCTTCAAACATCTTTAAAACACTTAATAAAGATTAACACGTGTTGTACTCTACGAGCCTTAAGCACTTGAGAAAGGGTTGTTGGAGGGTATCTCTTCAATATCTTGGGTGTTTAGTGTGGTACCCTTTGGGTGACATGCGACGCATTCACTCTTAAGTCCAAGTCTTTAGTGCAACATGAGTTACAAACAAAACTCAAAACACTTCTTCTCTAAAAGACTTCAAAAACAAAGATCAAACTTCTTTTTGTCCTTTGGGACCTTTAATCCTTGGAAACCATTTTCATAAGGAGATTTTTGTTAACTGTCGGTTCTACCGCAAATGGTAAACGCCTAAGTCTCCAAAGGTCGAGCTGCATACACCAACTGCCAGAACCGTTTGTTAACCCTACTCGGGTAAAACATTTTGAACCAACCTGTGGTCTTGTTAGCCCGAAATACGTTTGCTCTGATCTTTCATGCCGTGTGAAAGTACGTAGGCACGAGATGCGATATCTTGGCGAGCAACCTTCCCCCACCTTTCACCCGTAGTTAGGCGAACTACGTTGACTCTGATTTCTCGTTTCAGATGGGAATACATAGGCATAGTGTAACACCCCAATTTTTAGTAATTATTTATTAATTAAATTAATTGATTAATTATGTGATTTTAGGCCTAATTGAATTAACTAATTTATGTGATTGAATTGGTATATTTGAATTAGTGATTTATTGAATTTATATAAATTATTTGATTTATTTGAGTTGTTTGGATTAATGGAATTATTGGACATATTCGAAATAATTGATCTAATTTTATTATTTAACTTGTATGATATATTCTAATTTGTAGAATAATATAAAATTGTTAGATTAATTGATTGGGCCTATTTGGGGGTGTGAATAGACATGAGTTATTAAGCCCATTGGAATTATTAGGTTAATGATATTGTGAGAATTTTATAAAATTGGGAGAGAAGAGAATAGAAAGGAAGAAAAGATAGAAAGGAGAAAAGAGGCAAAGAGAGGAGTGGAGAAGAAGAGGAGGAAACTCAAGAGAAAGAGCTAGAAGTTCAAGAATTCAAGGTAAGGGTAGATTTTTATATGATTGTTGGGATTATTTGATAGTGTAGAATGGGTAGAAACATGTTTAGAATCAAACCCCCAAATTTTCTATGAGATTAGAAATTGTTAGGTTTTAATATTCAACTTTAAAATGGATTGATTTTATTGTGTTTTAGAATTGATATTTTATATAGTATATAGACCAATTCAATATTTAGAGTATTCATTGGAATGGGAGTATATTCTTATTTGCTCCCCGGTTAAAAGCGAACCAAAATGTTCCATGTTTATGACTTGCCAAACAGAGTGTTAATTGTTCTAGATAATGTATTTAACTTAGAGTACCAAATCCAAATATCTAATACGGTAATACACTATCTATTATTATATCTATTCATGGATGAAATAAGGAAGATAATTAAGATTATGATTGGCATTGGAAATGAGAGAATTTTCTAAAGGTCACATGGGTAGATTATTTAATAGAAAAAGAAAGTAAGATAGTAACTTCAGTTAGAGGATAGTCTACAGGATTTGTATAGAGATAATGGCTTATTTATTGAATAGTAGAGCAACAACATAATGTGATTATTTGTTCTGTCACTTACTGTAGCTCCCAAATGAAACGAGTGATAATTTGTAGAATTGGAACTGTAGTTAGTGACCTACTTGATTTCACAATGTGATATTTTATTAGTTATGAACTATATTAAAATAATTAATATGGTTATTGGATATTTCTTGCACTTTTATTAAATATTGATTAAATTATTTAAAATATTAATTATTTATTAAAATACTAATTATTTATTTAAATATTGAATATTTATTTAAAATATAGGAATGTCATTTAATTTCTTCATGTTCTGTAACAGTACAAGCAAATTGGAAATGAAAAGTGATATAGATATATCAATAGCTGTAGTGCATAATTTGTAGAAATGAGATGTAATAATTTAATAATACCGGGAATTGTATCATATGTTACTTTAAAGCCAGACAAAATTTCATAGCAATTTTTATAATTAAATTTCTACACAAAGAAAAGTGGGACTGTGCGTTATTAATGCTTCAATATCAATTAGTTTTGAATGATATGATGTGGGAACCTACATATTGAAATTTCCCACAATTCTGTCACGTTAAAATTTGTATATATTGGTATTTTTTTTTAAATATAAATATTTATAAATTGAAAATGTTTAATAATTACTAAATAATTATTAATATTGAGTAGTATTGAACATTTACTAAATTTGGAATTATTTATTTTAAGTATTAAATTATTTATTAAATAATAGAATTCATTAGTGAATATTAAATTATTTATTAAATATTGACTATTTTATTGAGTATCGAATTTTAATTATTGATGATGAATTAAATATTTTATATTTAATTAGTAATGTGTGAATTAAGGTTGAATTGTGTTGATGTTTGTGTATGTGAAAATGTGTAGTAATTCAAGTGTGATGAATTATTGAATATATGCATGAATATTAAGATTAGGGAATGATCTTAATTGCATATGATTGTTGAATTTGCATACGCATCATTTGTGTCAAGAGGCAATGTTTGTTAGTTCCGTGGGAGCTAGTGACTTGTCCCAAACCTAGAGCGGGGTTTGAAAGCTTAGGGAATGGGCTTTTTGTGTGTTATTGGTCTAGGGAACGGACCCGGTTTAAATGTAAAAACCGAAAAATAATAACAAGTGTTGGTACCACGTGGCATGAGTTGCATTGAGTCTTGTATTGAGTTTTGCATTGAGTCTCATTATGTATATGTAGGTGCTATGAGATTATGTGTGATATGTGGAACTGATAAATTGGTGAATTATGGAGTTGTGTGTATATACTGGTGATTAGTATGGTTACTTGAATAATATTGTGTTGATGAAACTTTTGAAGTGTGAGAATAATAGTGATTATGTTTGTATGCCTTAAATTATATATTATCTTATAATTCCAATAATTATGTGAATTCTCACCCTTCTGCTGGAATGATGTCCTAAATGACATCGTGCAGGTATCAAGGAGTAGTATTGCTCGTAGTTACGAGGTCGCTTTTGGTGTATCCGTTTAGTGATTTAATTATGTTGGGTCGAGTCATGCTCTGGTCATGTAACACTGGGATCGCTTTGGTTGTGTTTAAGATATACATTGTGTACTCTATAAACGTATTTATATCCATTGGAATATTATGATGTTGGCCTTAGTACCTAAGTGATGTTGTTTTATGTGATAAAAACAAATGTTTCTTTTATGAAAATTGTGGTATAATTGAATCCGCTGCTACATGCAAAGTGAAGTTTTGTAAAGCATAATTTTATATTGAAATAGTAATGAGCATGACAGGTGGTTTTGATATTTTGAAAGTTATGTGTAATGCCCTTTTGTAAATGCATGAAAATTTACTCTGATTATTCATATATTATCCGTGGGGTTTAGAAGGGTGTTACATTAGTGGTATCAGAGCAGGTCGGTCCGTCCGGCCAAGTTGTCTAATGTTGTTTGTTCCCTGGTATACGACATGTGTGTGAAAACACTGTCGATACATGTTTGTTGTCTAACCTTTGTCTGCAAGAGTGAGAATGATTCAAGTGGGGGAGAAACTGGTGCTTCTCCAAGATGCTGCAAGTGTGGAGTTGTAGCTTAGTGTATGGTTGAACGCTCTTATAGTTTGGTAAAGACGGTTTATGCCCCATTATGATTGTCGACTGCCTATTAACAAATTGAGGAACTGATCACCCTTAATCTCTTGTTGATTGTAGTTGGGATTGTGTTGGACGGGATATATGTGTCTTGCAAGCTTAGATGGCGTGAGCAGAGAATTGTTTGAGTTAAGCCAAGTGTCTACGATTGGTTTTGATGAGTCGGTGCAGGATAATGCTGAGGTGCTTAATGTTGATGGGAATTTTTGAATTATAATGAAAGTGGGAAATTGGTGGTTTGCCAATTAATTGTGATTGTACGGAAGTTTTCTGAAGAGATAAGTGATGAACATCCAGGACATGAAGTGGAGTTGTCACTGACTTAGATACGGAAACTAGTTCGAGAGTGGGAGCTCCGTATTTTATGTCTGTTTGGATGGTCAAGGAATTAAACTGATTAAGTAGTGTTGAGACTTGTGCCTGTTATGTGTGCTGAGGCAACAGAGTGTGAGGTTGAGTATATAAAAGGTGGATAGTGACTTCTGATGATTATTAAAGGAAGTAAGACGTGGAATGCGATATTGGTATAATTAGACCTGGAGATATTCCAAGAGTTGAAGATGTGTTGAATAACCTTCTAAGTGTAAAATTGTTGTCGTACGTCGAATTCCGAGATCGCAGTTTTTACGGAATCGATGTTTTTATGGACGAAAGTCGGAATAAATTACGCGGTGGTGTTAGGTAATGTTAAGCCGTGATCGAGTATGCTTGTTTTATCGAATTTGATTGATTTTTGTAAGTGTTTGCATTTTGAAGAGTTGAGGATTTAAGATTCGGATTGAAATCGGGAGTCGTAGATTTCACGTTCGATGGTTCTAAATCACTAATATATGTTTAGTATGAGTGAGTATGTGTTTGTTTCGAAGGAAATAATTGAATCGGTCGAATTTTCGGGCGAAAATGCTCAAACCCGTAGCAGTCTTTATGCATAAAAATTCTGTTTTGGAGAAACTTCAAAAATTCATAACTCTTGAACAGTATGTCGGTTTTGACCCCCGTTCGAAGCGTTGGAAAGATAACGAGATGCTCTTTCTAGGAAAAATTGTTTTGAGGCCTGTACCTGGTTCAATTATAGCAGAAAATTAAAAACGTATCGTGTGTTGATTTTTGCCGAACCCGACAGGACCATTTGTTGTGTTTTGTGATACCGTGTTGATATGATTGAGAGATATGTTAAGTGAAACTTCAGCGAGTTTTGGTTATGCTTTAGGGCAACTTTAAGTACATAAGAGGAATCACCTGACAAGTGAATTGGAGTTAGTTGCTGTTGTGGTTGTGCAGGAGTTGGAAGCTTCAATTAGTTAGTTTGAGATTTGATATGTTTGGTGACCTCAAGAGCTTAAGGTATTTATTTGTTTTAGAAGAGTTGAATATGAGGTAGAGAAAATAATTGGGACTCCGGGAGGATTATGGTTTTGGATTGTATTACCATTCGAGGAAAGCAAAACGTGGTAGCTTGTGCATTGATTTGGAGATCTTTGCATATACCAACGATGGTGGTGAAAAGAGTTAGGACTGAAATAGCAATTTTGTGATATGAGTTTGGTTGTGAAGAGACTCCTTATGGAGTCAAGCTTAGTATGTTGGACCTTACTAGTAGTATTCTTGATAAGATTCGATAAGGTCATAACTCTGGTTGAGTCGGTAGATTGGTTGAATCTGAGAAATTAAAGTCGAAGGGATGATTTTCAGATTAATGGAAATGGTATCATGAGAGGTCGTGATAGAGTTTGTGTTCTAGATATTATTGAGTGGAATAAGATTATTGAGGTAGATGGAGTATCCATCCCGGTGCTATGAAGATGTAACCGGATTTGGGGAAATTGTTTTGAAGGCTATAGATGTAGAGAGAAGTGGTTGAGTTTGTATATGCTGGTTAGACTTGTCGGAAGTTGAAGAATAAATGTCAGAGACCGTTGGGTCTGATGGGAATCTGAGTTGTTCATCGAGACTCTGGGAGAGTTTGTAGACGCTTTGAGTACCATATTGAAGTTGAACTCTGTCTATCATCCGTGGACGGAAGGACGGACAAAGAGAACTACCCAGTCTTTAGAGGATTTGTGGAGAGCTTGTGTGTTGGATCAAGGTGGATCGTTGGATAGTTAATTATCGTTGATTGAGATACCTACAATAACAGCCACCATTCTAGTATCGGAATGACGTTGTATGAGGCTTTGTGTGATAGGAGGTATAGGACTCTCTTGTGTTGGAATGAGTCGAGCGAGAGTGTTGTGCTCAGACCGAGAATTATGCTTTAGATGGATGAGAAGATCAAGGGGATCCAAGGAAAGATGTGTTTTGAGAGTCACGTCGGTGACTGGTGTTGGCCGAGCTTCGAAGTCTCAGAAGTTTGCACCATGTTTCGTAGTTTGTATCAGAGTGGCGCAGCGGAAGCATGGGAAGAGTAACATGTTAGACCGTTTTGCCACTGTCGCTGTGAATTGGCATGATGTGTTTCATGTGTCTTCGTTGAGGAAGTACATTGAATCAGGCGGATGATGTACAAGTGAAAAATAATTTGACTGTTGAGGCATTGCTAGTTCATTTTGATGAACGAAAAACAACTCCGAGGGGAGGAGATATCTTTGGTGAAAGTGGTGTGGGGAAGTGCTGCAGGAGGCAGTGTGACCTGGGAATTGAAATGAAGGATGTGGGAAGCGTATCCGGAATTGTTTCCATCAGGCAATTTTCGAGGACGAAAATACTTAAAGTGGGGGAGAGTTGTAACACCCCAATTTTTAGTAATTATTTATTAATTAAATTAATTGATTAATTATGTGATTTTAGGCCTAATTGAATTAACTAATTTATGTGATTGAATTGGTATATTTGAATTAGTGATTTATTGAATTTATATAAATTATTTGATTTATTTGAGTTGTTTGGATTAATGGAATTATTGGACATATTCGAAATAATTGATCTAATTTTATTATTTAACTTGTATGATATATTCTAATTTGTAGAATAATATAAAATTGTTAGATTAATTGATTGGGCCTATTTGGGGGTGTGAATAGACATGAGTTATTAAGCCCATTGGAATTATTAGGTTAATGATATTGTGAGAATTTTATAAAATTGGGAGAGAAGAGAATAGAAAGGAAGAAAAGATAGAAAGGAGAAAAGAGGCAAAGAGAGGAGTGGAGAAGAAGAGGAGGAAACTCAAGAGAAAGAGCTAGAAGTTCAAGAATTCAAGGTAAGGGTAGATTTTTATATGATTGTTGGGATTATTTGATAGTGTAGAATGGGTAGAAACATGTTTAGAATCAAACCCCCAAATTTTCTATGAGATTAGAAATTGTTAGGTTTTAATATTCAACTTTAAAATGGATTGATTTTATTGTGTTTTAGAATTGATATTTTATATAGTATATAGACCAATTCAATATTTAGAGTATTCATTGGAATGGGAGTATATTCTTATTTGCTCCCCGGTTAAAAGCGAACCAAAATGTTCCATGTTTATGACTTGCCAAACAGAGTGTTAATTGTTCTAGATAATGTATTTAACTTAGAGTACCAAATCCAAATATCTAATACGGTAATACACTATCTATTATTATATCTATTCATGGATGAAATAAGGAAGATAATTAAGATTATGATTGGCATTGGAAATGAGAGAATTTTCTAAAGGTCACATGGGTAGATTATTTAATAGAAAAAGAAAGTAAGATAGTAACTTCAGTTAGAGGATAGTCTACAGGATTTGTATAGAGATAATGGCTTATTTATTGAATAGTAGAGCAACAACATAATGTGATTATTTGTTCTGTCACTTACTGTAGCTCCCAAATGAAACGAGTGATAATTTGTAGAATTGGAACTGTAGTTAGTGACCTACTTGATTTCACAATGTGATATTTTATTAGTTATGAACTATATTAAAATAATTAATATGGTTATTGGATATTTCTTGCACTTTTATTAAATATTGATTAAATTATTTAAAATATTAATTATTTATTAAAATACTAATTATTTATTTAAATATTGAATATTTATTTAAAATATAGGAATGTCATTTAATTTCTTCATGTTCTGTAACAGTACAAGCAAATTGGAAATGAAAAGTGATATAGATATATCAATAGCTGTAGTGCATAATTTGTAGAAATGAGATGTAATAATTTAATAATACCGGGAATTGTATCATATGTTACTTTAAAGCCAGACAAAATTTCATAGCAATTTTTATAATTAAATTTCTACACAAAGAAAAGTGGGACTGTGCGTTATTAATGCTTCAATATCAATTAGTTTTGAATGATATGATGTGGGAACCTACATATTGAAATTTCCCACAATTCTGTCACGTTAAAATTTGTATATATTGGTATTTTTTTTTAAATATAAATATTTATAAATTGAAAATGTTTAATAATTACTAAATAATTATTAATATTGAGTAGTATTGAACATTTACTAAATTTGGAATTATTTATTTTAAGTATTAAATTATTTATTAAATAATAGAATTCATTAGTGAATATTAAATTATTTATTAAATATTGACTATTTTATTGAGTATCGAATTTTAATTATTGATGATGAATTAAATATTTTATATTTAATTAGTAATGTGTGAATTAAGGTTGAATTGTGTTGATGTTTGTGTATGTGAAAATGTGTAGTAATTCAAGTGTGATGAATTATTGAATATATGCATGAATATTAAGATTAGGGAATGATCTTAATTGCATATGATTGTTGAATTTGCATACGCATCATTTGTGTCAAGAGGCAATGTTTGTTAGTTCCGTGGGAGCTAGTGACTTGTCCCAAACCTAGAGCGGGGTTTGAAAGCTTAGGGAATGGGCTTTTTGTGTGTTATTGGTCTAGGGAACGGACCCGGTTTAAATGTAAAAACCGAAAAATAATAACAAGTGTTGGTACCACGTGGCATGAGTTGCATTGAGTCTTGTATTGAGTTTTGCATTGAGTCTCATTATGTATATGTAGGTGCTATGAGATTATGTGTGATATGTGGAACTGATAAATTGGTGAATTATGGAGTTGTGTGTATATACTGGTGATTAGTATGGTTACTTGAATAATATTGTGTTGATGAAACTTTTGAAGTGTGAGAATAATAGTGATTATGTTTGTATGCCTTAAATTATATATTATCTTATAATTCCAATAATTATGTGAATTCTCACCCTTCTGCTGGAATGATGTCCTAAATGACATCGTGCAGGTATCAAGGAGTAGTATTGCTCGTAGTTACGAGGTCGCTTTTGGTGTATCCGTTTAGTGATTTAATTATGTTGGGTCGAGTCATGCTCTGGTCATGTAACACTGGGATCGCTTTGGTTGTGTTTAAGATATACATTGTGTACTCTATAAACGTATTTATATCCATTGGAATATTATGATGTTGGCCTTAGTACCTAAGTGATGTTGTTTTATGTGATAAAAACAAATGTTTCTTTTATGAAAATTGTGGTATAATTGAATCCGCTGCTACATGCAAAGTGAAGTTTTGTAAAGCATAATTTTATATTGAAATAGTAATGAGCATGACAGGTGGTTTTGATATTTTGAAAGTTATGTGTAATGCCCTTTTGTAAATGCATGAAAATTTACTCTGATTATTCATATATTATCCGTGGGGTTTAGAAGGGTGTTACACATAGAACTGTTGTGTTCTGCCGAGTCACCTTTCTTTTTTTCTGTTCTTTTCAGACCAGCCTTTTAACATAGATAGATAACCAACCCGTCAGATAAACACAACAAGCATGGATCCCATCGAGTACGATGGACGTGAGGGGTGCTAATACCTTCCCCTTGCGTAACCGACTCCCGAACCCAGACATGGTTGTGATGACCTTGTCTTATACCTTTTCGTCAGGTTTCTCCGATCGTTTCCTTTCCCTTTCTGTGGGATAAATAATGAAAGGTGGCGACTCTTCTGTTTTGCCGGCACCTTATTTTCGCGGTAGCGACAGCTGGCGACTCTGCTGGGGATAAAAAGCTGCTGGGGAATTTTCCCATCCCCTATGCTGGGACCGTTTCCCATCCCCTATTCGAGTCAATCCTAGCGCTTGCGTGTTTATCTGTTGGGTTTGCATTTATTTATCACATTTTACTTTCCGCATTTTATTTTCAGTATGATATCATTATTGTGCTATTGTGGGAGGGAGGCTCTGATGAGTGATAAGCCAGACCCAATCTTGAGTGTATACCTAGCATTAGTTGTGGAAAGTAGTGGGCGCGTGCATGCTTTGCATGTACTAGTGTCTCACAAAATCCACGCTCAGATGAGATTCTCCCAGTTGACTTCTTTTCCGGCCCTTTGGGCTTGGGGGGTTGTTGGTTTGGAGGATTGTTGACTCTAGGGACCGATCATTTGTGACTCAGCTAAGTGAGGCCTCTTTAGGGAGTGATGATGCCAAACCAGAAATGGTGAACGTATCATCATTTCGTGAAAGTCTGTGACACTGGGAAATGCATAGGATGCCATACCTTGTCAGTGGATAGGATTCATACCTGTGAGCGGGGTCGGGTTATTGCAGGAAACCCTAACTTTCAGACAACCTAGTTTTCTTGACAGTGAATAAGTATTGTTGGTATCAGAGGGTTCTTATCATCAGAGATATGTTTGTTCTTGACAGAGCATAATTATGGTCCTCTTCAGGGTTTTATTGTCAGGGCCAGTGTTGTGATTATGTTGAAACAGAGCCTTGGTCTCCTCAATAGCACACTCTTGATCTCCTATTGCATGATTGCATCTTGCATTTTTGCATTTTTATTTACATACCCATGTGCATGTCATTAACGCGTGTCTGTGTTGCAAGTGCATATACTATCCCCCGGTTCCAGTAATCTTGCCCTCTGTTTTGCTAGCATGAAATCATTGAAGAAAAATGTGGCTTACAAGCTCCCTACCCCAGATGTTACTCTGCTGCTTCGTTTGACTGCCTTGGCAGATGATACAGTGAAAGGGGAATTCAAGAAATCTTATGGGAAGTTGCTCAGTTTGGTTTGTAAACCTTTAGTCTATGAGTTGAACGAGTTGTATGCATTGCTACAGTTTTATGACCCTCCGTTGAGGTACTTCACTTTTCTAGATTTCATTCTTGCGCCTACCTTAGAAGAGTATGCTGAGTTGTTGGGTGTACCTGTTAAGAATCAGATGCCGTTTGATCACATGGATGCTAAGCCTAATCTGGCTAACCTAACTACTGCCCTTTACCTAGATGCTTCAAAGTTGCTTCTGACCAGTTGGAATGGGGTTCCTGGATTTTCTCTACAGTTTCTGGTTGGGAAAGCCCGACAGTACGCTAAAGACGGTTGTTGGATCGTATTCAATGCTATTCTCGCCCTCTGTATCTATGGCATCATCTTGTTTCCCAACATGCCAGACTTTATAGATTTGGACGCCTTCCATATCTTCACATCGGGAAATCCAGTTCCCACCTTGCTGGATGATCTATATTATTCTGTTCATTACAAGAATGAGAATAGAAGGGGTAAAAATGTATCGTGTTGTGCGCCCTTACTCTACATATGGTTTGATAGCCACATGCCCAAGAAGGGTCTCTTTGTTTCCTCCGCAACCACAGCTGAGTGGTCTAAACGCCTGATGGGTTTATCAGCAGAGAGCATCGTTTGTTTGATCGGGATATGTTGGGTACTGAAGTCAGCTACAGCTACAGTGGTTTTCCTAATGTGCCCTTGATCGGAAGAAAAGGATGTATTAACTACAATCCCTCATTACTTGTCAGACAGTTTGCGTACGCCTTGAGAGGTCCGCCAAAAGACGAAGAGGTACAGGAATCTCTGTACCTCACGGGGGTTCTAGATGGGGATATGTTAGCCAAGCTCAAGCATGCATGGAACGAAATCAACAGACGAGGGAAAGAACTGTTAGGTAAGAGCAACAGCCAGGCTTATGCTTCTTATGTGACTTGGGTTCAGAGTAGGGCGGAAACAGTAGGGATGCCTTTTCCCCCTGTTAAGCAAGAGTGCCCTCCGGTGGTTGAAGAACCTATTACGGTGTCCATTCAGAAATACAATCAGGTATTAGCTAAGAAGGAAGAGCTGAAGAAGGCCAACAAGGAGTTGGAAAAAGAACTGGTACAACTTAGAAGCGAGAAGAACGAAGTTGTCTATTCCTTCAAAAAACAGACAGAGCTGGTGAACCGACTAGGCACAGACTTAACCAAACAGAGGGCTGAACATGAACATTTAGGTTTGGACTTCAAAGCTCTCAATGATGTGCTTGCCACCAAAAAGCAGAACCTGGATGACGCATACCGGAGAGTCTCCAAATTCAACCAGCAGTGGAATGCCACTATAGCCAGCAACAAAGAGCGGGAGGACAAGCTGAAGCAACAGATCTCTAAGTTGAAGGCTCAGTTGAAGGCCAGTGAGAAGAAGTTTGATGATGAAACTGCTCGTAGGTACGCCACTCAAGACATTTTGAATAAGGCTATTGCAAACCTGAAGGATCGCAAGAAGATTTTTGAGTCTAAGAAGCGAAGGTTAGAAGACTGTTTTGGCAAAGGAGCGTGGGAAGACTCCGTTGAAGGTCTCCAATACACCGTTATGTAGAGGGAGTTACTTGTCGAAGGGTTACTCACTCAGCCTGATCATCCCAAAACGAAGGAGTTGCTAGAAGAGTTTCGCGCTCGTTGCCGCACTTGACCACTTTGTAATCCTTTGTATTTTTCTGATCATTGTTGTATGCTAACCATCACCAGACTTGTTGGTCGAGGTCATGTTGTTGATTCGCCATGTATTCAGTGACACTGTATGCTGCCTTGTTGGGATTTTTTATATATATGAGATGTTATCTCCATGACTGGATCCGGACTTCTTATTATCAGCACTGGCACTCTGGCACTAGAATTGGGGGAGAAATCTCCCTAAAGCACAGACACACATTTGCATTTTGCATGAATCATCTACATAACAGGTACCTCGAGTTGTTTACCTAACCCTTTGTGTTTACAGGTTGTTTCAGGATTGACGATCAGCGAATTCATCGATACTCTACAAGAGGTAATTGCAAGAAAGCTATGGATCAAATTCAAGCTGAGATACAGGAGATGCGCGACAGGATGACGCAATTCATGCAAGTCATGGAAATTGTGGCCAAGGGCCAAGAGCAGCTTCAGACTCTGGTGCAGCCTCTGATTGCACGAGTTGATTGTAATGGTGTGCTACATGGTCGGGTTGCTACCAATCCTTCTCTAGTCGAGACTCCTCGAGCGGGTGATGCTGTACCGGTGGTCGTTCTCAATGCTGGTGAGAACAGTAATGGAGCTGGGAATGGGAATGTAGCTGGTAATGGAAACGGACATGTGGAAATCAACGAAAATGTTGGAGCTGGAAATGCTAGTTTTGGTGCTGGAAACACTGGTGTAGGTATTGGTGGTGCCAATGCAGGCTATGACAATGTGGGCTTTGGCAATGCAGGTTTTGGCAACGCAAGCAACAACTGCATTGGGATGGGTGCCTACAACGCTAGTTTGGGCCGGGTGTTGCTAATCAGGGCTTTGGTAATGTGGGGTATGGTCCCAGGTTTAATCAGAATGGTTGTGGTCCTAATGCCGCTTACGCTGGGTATGACAATGTGGATCCTCATTAGGGCGAGGATCGTCAAGAGGATGCTTTCTCTATGCCGTGCATGGGTCTCGAGATGCCCACCGAAAATGACCGAAGGTTCAAGCTGTTAGAGGAACAAGTGAGAGGTCTTGCCAATCAGAATTCCATGGGGTTAGACATGGCTAATATGGGGTTGGTTCCTGGCTTGAGGGTGCTGCTCAAGTTCAAAGCGCCTACTTTTGACAAGTATAAGGGGGATACTTGCCCAAGAGTTCATGTACGGTCTTATTATCGGAGAATGTCTTCTTATTCAAGTGATGAAAAGATGTTGATGCATTTTTTCCAAGATAGCTTGTCTGGACCGTCACTTGAGTGGTATATGGGGTTGGAGCCCACCCAGATCAGTATCTGGAAAGAGTTGGCGGAAGCCTTTGTAAAGCAATATCAGTATAACAACGACCTTGCTCCAAACAGGGTCCAACTTCAGAATCTTTCTGAAAGGAACGACGAGAGTTTTAAAGAGTACGCACAGAGGTGGCGTGAGCTTGCAGCGAGGGTGCAACCACCCATGGTAGAGCATGAGTTGATGGATCTCTTTGTGGGCACTTTCTCTGGTATGTATTATGACAAGCTTCTCGGTTGTACGATGGGTAGTTTTTATGATATGATACTCCTGGGAAAGCGTATAGAGAACGACATCAAGATCGGAAAGATTCAAGCAGGAGAATCAACCTCAGCTGGAGGAGGGAAAAAGGTATTTGGAAATAAAAAGCATGGAGACACTAATTCGGTATATAGTGCTCGGATAAAAGATAGAAGTCAGAATTATCACAGGCAGCAGATTGCTAGTGTGACAATTCTCGTACCTCAACAGCAACAACAACAGTTGCAGCAGCAACAGAGACAACAGAGTTCTGCTCCGCAAAGGTTCCAAGGTCGGGATAGGGCCGTGAAAAGAGTATTTGATGTGCCTCCAATGCCGTATGCTCAGCTTTTTCAAACTTTATTACAACTGCAGCTTGTTGAGAAAAGAACGTTAGCTCCGCCGAAAGGCACGTCTCCTTTTGGTTATGATGCCAATGCACATTGTGAATTCCACTCCGGGGCACCCGGTCACAACATAGAGAATTGTCATGCATTCAAGCACAAAGTGCAGGACCTGATAGAGAGTTCGACTATAAACTTTGATCATGGTCCACCCAATGTCGAGAAAAATCCGATGCCGCCTCACGGACCTGCAAAGGTTGGTGCTATCTTGGAAGATATCAGTCTGAATTTTATCATGAATGCAGATGAACTGAAGACGCCTCTGGGCTATGTAAAGAGTAGGTTACTGAAGGGGGGAGTCTTCCCTGGTTGTGATGCAGATTATGTTGACTGTTTAGCCCGGCCTGAGGGATGTGATAGTCTAAGAAGAGGTATTCAAGGTCTAATTAATGAAGGAACATTGCAATTCGACCGTACTGCTGAAGAGAAGCCTGTTGAGGCAATAACTAAAAAGCAGGATAAGTTTGGCGTGGGGTAAAGCCTGTCGTCGTCATCTTCATCACAGAACGCGCCACAGTTCAAGGGGCCGATTGTGTGTACTCCAGGAGGAGTCAATTTTGAAAGGATTAATGTTGTGTCTAACAGCGGAGATGAAGATAGCGACTGTGACCTGGATTCGTGGATCAAGCCCAGCGTTCCAGGACAAAGCCTATGCAACTGGTCTATTCAGGACTTTATTCAAATGACGACAGAACAGTAATGCTTTGTTTTTTTTATTATTGTACAACCCTACATCCTACCTGGGGCATAGTGGTTTTGTTTCAGGGCCTACTCATTTATGTATGTGCTTTGCTTTAATCATCAAATGAAGGCGTTTTTCTCATGCAAATTTTGTGATCCTTGTTTTTCTGTTTTATTTTAACAATAAAATGGCAACGTGGTGGTGTGCTTTGTTTTCATATCATTTGAAGCATTTAACCATTTCCCTTGCAAGGTCCATATATCAGATGACACCGATCAAGAACTCCCTATGACTCGCTTCGACTTTGAGCATCCGATATTTCAAGCTGAGGAAGAGATTGTTGAGGACGACGACTTACCAGAAGAGCTGACTCGACTATTAAGACAAGAAGAGAAAATCATTATGCCTCATCAGGAGGAAATTGAGGTTATTAACTTGGGTTCTGAAGAAGTTGTCAGGAATGTTCAGATAGGGGCTGCGCTGCAAAGCAATATCAAGCAAAGACTGATCGAGATGCTTCGAGAGTATAATGACATCTTTGCTTGGTCTTAAGAAGATATGCCTGGGTTAGACACTGATATTGTGGTCCACCGCTTGCCATTGCGTGAAGAATGTCCTCCGGTCAAGCAAAAGCTCAGAAGAACGAGACCAGAGATGACCGTAAAGATTAAAGAGGAAGTACAAAAACAGTGGGACGCTGGTTTTCTAGCTGTTAGAACCTACCCTCCTTGGGTCGCCAATATAATGCCTGTACCGAAGAAAGATGGTAAGGTACGTATGTGTGTTGACTATCGGGATTTGAACAAGGCGAGCCCTAAGGACGACTTCCCGCTTCCTCATATTGACGTATTGGTCGACAATACTGCTCAATTCTCTGTGTTTTCCTTCATGGACGGCTTTTCGAGCTATAATAAGATTAAGATGGCGCCGGAGGATATGGAGAAAACAACTTTCATTACCCCGTGGGGAACATTCTGCTACAAAGTGATGCCATTTGGTTTGAAGAATGCTGGGGAAACATATCAGCGTGCTATAACAACGCTCTTTCATGACATGATGCATAAAGTGATTGAGGTCTATGTTGACGATATGATTGCCAAATCCCAGACGGAGGAAGAGCATCTGGTGAATCTTCTAAAATTGTTTGAGAGGCTTAGGAAATTTAGGCTGAGGCTGAATCCTAATAAGTGCACCTTTGGGGTGAGATCTGGAAAGCTATTGGGGTTTATTGTTAGTGAAAAAGGAATTGAGGTTGATCCTGCAAAAATAAAAGCTATACAAGAAATGCCAGCGCCAAAAACAGAGAAAGAGGTTTGTGGCTTTTTGGGGAGATTGAACTACATTGCTCGGTTCATATCTCATCTCACAGCCACATGTGAACCAATGTTTAAATTATTGAAAAAAGATCAGGCGATTGTCTGGGATGAAAATTGTCAAAAGGCATTTGAAAAAATAAAAGAATACTTGCAGGAACCTCCGATATTGATACCCCCAGTAGCCGGAAGGCCACTAATCATGTACTTGACGGTTCTTGAGAACAACATGGGTTGTGTTCTCGGTCAACATGACGAGATTGGACGAAAAGAGCATGCGATCTATTATTTGAGTAAAAAGTTCACAGATTGTGAGTCCCGTTACTCAATGCTCGAAAAGACGTGTTGTGCACTTGCTTGGGCTGCCAAACGTTTGAGACAATACATGCTAAATCATACAACCATGTTGATTTCAAAGATGGATCTGATCAAATATGTCTTCGAAAAGCAGGCGCTTTCAGGAAGGATTGCCCGATGGCAGATGGTACTGACAGAGTACGACATTCAGTATGTTTCGCAAAAGGCTATCAAAGGTAGAGTTCTGTCAGATTACCTTGCCGAGCAGCCAATCAATGTTTACCAGCCAATGAAGTTTGATTTTCCTGACGAGGATATTATGTACCTAAAGATGAAAGACTGCGAGGAGCCGTTGCATGATGAAGGTCCTGAGCGGGGTTCCCAATGGCAATTAATATTTGACGGTGCTGTTAATTCATACGGAAGTGGAATTGGGGCAATCATTACTACTCCCCATGGGTCTCACATCCCGTTCACTGTCAGATTGACATTTCCAGTTACCAACAATGAGGCTGAATATGAGGCGTGTATCGTGGGTCTCGAGGAGGCTATTGATTTGAGAATTAAAAATCCTTATGTGTATGGAGACTTCGCGCTAGTCGTGAACCAGATCAAGGGAGAATGGGAGACTCGTCAGCCTAATTTGATACCTTACATGAATTATGCAAGGAGGTTGTTGCCTTTCTTTGACAAGGTAGAATTTCACCATGTGCCACAGGCAGAAAATCAGATGGCAGACGCTCTTGCAACGTTGTCTTCAATGTACAAAGTTAACTTCTGGAATGAGGCTCCCAGAATAGTTATCTCTTGCCTTGATAGGCCCGCTTTCATATTCGCCATTGAGGAAGCTTCCGATGGCAAGCCGTGGTATTTTGATATCTAGAATTTCCTAAAGAACCATGAGTATCCGACTGGGGCATCCAGCCGCGATAAGAAGACTCTTAGGAGATTGGCTGGCAACTTCTACTTGAATCCAGATGGTGTTCTGTACAGGAGAAACCACGATTTGGTGCTATTGCGATGTGTGGATGAGAAAGAAGCTAATCTGCTTATGGAAGAGGTCCACGAAGGTACTTTCGGCACGCATGCCGACGGACATGCTATGTCTCGAAAGTTATTACGAGCAGGGTATTATTGGATGACGATGGAAACATATTGTTTCAAGTTTGCGAAGAAATGCCATAAATGCCAGATTTATGCAGACAAGATTCATGTGCCGCCAAGCCCTTTGAATGCTATGGCGTCCCCGTGGCCTTTCTCCATGTGGGGCATTGACATGATCGGCAAGATTGAGCCCACTGCCTCTAATGGACACCAGTTCATCTTGGTAGCTATCGATTACTTCACCAAATGGGTCGAAGCAGTGTCATACGCTAATGTTACCAAACAAGTAGTAGCCCGGTTTATCAAAAAGGACATCATCTACAGTTACAGAATTCCCGAAAGAATCATTACTGATAATGGTTCGAACTTGATTAATAAGATGATGAAGGAATTGTGCCAGAATTTCAAGATTGAGCATCACAACTCATCTCCCTATCGGCCCAAAATGAATGGCGCTGTCGAAGCGGCCAATAAAAACATCAAGAAGATAGTTCAAAAGATGGTTGTAACATACAAAGATTGGCACGAGATATTGCCCTTTGCTTTACACGGTTATCGTACGCACATCAACCGGGGCAACTCCTTTCTCACTAGTGTATGGTATGGAAGCTGTCCTACCATTGGAAGTTGAGATTCCTTCTTTGAGAGTTTTGCTTGATGTCAAACTGGATGAGGCAGAGTGGATAACGAATAGACTGAATCAGCTCAGCTTGATAGATGAGAAGAGACTTGCATCTATCGCATATGGTCGGTTATATCAGAGCCGGATGAAGAAAGCTTTTGACAAGAAGGTGCGCTCTCGAAGCTTTCAGACGGGCGATCTTGTGCTGAAGAAGATTCTCCCACCATAATCAGATCATAGGGGCAAATGGACTCCCAACTATGAAGGTCCATACGTCGTTCGAAAGGTCTTCTCTGGAGGAGCCTTATTGTTATCCACCAGGGATGGCGAGGATTTTACATCCCCTGTAAACTCGGATGCAGTTAAAAAATACTTTGCTTAAAGAGACCCGCTGGACAGAAAAAAGAAAGTCCAGACAAAAATGGGGCATCCCGGCGAACCAAGAAAAAAAGAGAAAAAGGTTCAAGCAAAAATTAGGGATAAAAAATTGAAAAGATGTACACCCGCGAAGTCGAAAACTTGAAAAGGCGACTTCGGCAAAAAAGGGTATCCCGGTGAATTGAAAACCCAAAAGGGCGATTCAGGCAAAAGTTAGGAATTGAGAAAGCAAATGGTTGTGGTCCGAGTCTGATACTACATCACTCAGTGCTTTGGGAGTACCTGAGGGTCGATTATCCAAGTCAACCTCTTCCGAAGACGGAACATCGGGAAAGCGTCGGAGTCAGGCGAGTCATAGGAGGATCAACTCATGGTGTTTGTCTGTACCACGTTGCCGACATGTATACAAATTTCTTTGTACCTATGTACATATCTGTATTTGTTTTTGTGTAACTTCCTCTTTTCAGGAGTTGCATCCACTGTAAAAAACTTTGCCTATTTACAGGCCCATTATCAATAAACGCACACTATTCAATACTTGATGTTTGTTTTTTATTTTAACTTTTACTATTTTGTTTGTGGAAAACGCCAGGGTTTTGGTAAACTTGCACTTGCATAAACCTGCAGGCCTTGGCCAATAATTGTTAAAACTTTGAATTAACTGAACAATTGTCACGGATAAAGACCAAGATAGTTCCTTTTGTGTAGGATGTCTTGTTTCGCTCATATTTTTCAGGGTCGTTACCTTTAAAGCAAACCGCCAAGGGATCGTGTTTCCCCAGCCGGAGTCCCTTAACATAGGAGCAGACTCTATGTGAAACTTACCTCCCCAACAGACGGAATTCACATTTTTATCCCCGGAAGAGTTGGATGCATGCTAGTAAGCAGTCAGGCAGGTTGTGCATTCCCAGCAGTTGGTCATGTGCACATTTAATCCCTAGTGAAGTCCTCACAGAGTACAACCAGGTTGCCGGTGGTTTGAAAGGATCCTCCCCATGCAGGACTGTCCTTTTTGTTCTCCAGCAGGTTGTCTTTCCTCCAATAGGTTGATCATCCTCAACAGGGTTCGTAACTCCGGATATTTAGGGCTATCCCCAACACGGTTGTTTCTTCTTCCCCCCAGCGGAAGTTTGGTTTCGTTCCTCCAGCATTTATTTTGTGGGAACGCCTCTTTGCATTTGCATCGTACATAGCATCTACCCAAACGCGTAGCATTTCCATTCCGTATGGAGCATTACGTCATTTTCAAACATGTGCATTTTGAAACATAAGCCAGGTTGGTTACCTCTTTGTTTTCAGGTCTTATTCCCTGCAGGTGATTGGAATTCTTGTTCAGGATGGCTTTCAGATATTCAAATTCTTGACATGAGATATGCGACGATAAAGTTCGTCCTATCATGTGTGCCCTCATCAGAGTTGCTTGATTGAGTTTCTCTTCTTCCCCATCGGAGTTTTCCTCGGATTGCTGTTGTGTCAGCATTAAAAAATTTCGTGGATTAGACCCTTGACGTCGTTACCTGTTGTCGTTTTAAATAGGTGTCTGGAAGTTGACGTTAGAACTTCCCCGCAAATTTGCCTGTTCAAGTCTTCGGATGCCCGGTCCGCGCTTTTATTTAGTGCGTTGCTCGTTTCTTCGGAAATGGAAGATCAAGGATAGTACATTGATGACGCGCTTTACGTAGTGCTTTGCTCGTTTCTTCGGAAATGGAAGATCAAGGATAGTACATTGATGACGCACTTTACGTAGTGCTTGCCCGTTTCTTCGGAAATGGAAGATCAAGGATAGTACATTGATGACGCGCTTTACGTAGTGCTTTGCTCGTTTCTTCGAAAATGGAAGATCAACGATAGTACATTGATGACGCGCTTTACGTAGTGCTTGCCCGTTTCTTTGGAAATGGAAGATCAAGGATAGTACATTGATGACGCGCTTTACGTAGTGCTTTTCTCGTTTCTTCGGAAATGGAAGGTCAAGGATAATATTTTGATATGGTCTTATGGCTCAGTGCCCGCTTATTGTAGCGTATATTTGAAGATTGATTGTTGTTGATCTAATGTGTGGATTCAATGTCTGTGGTGTCACACAGGTGGTTGATGTTGAAATCAGGTTATGTATTAGATGATTGATCAGTTTGTTGTCGTGACAACCGAATTCAATTTTCTGGATATTTTTCCCCAAGCAGCAGTTTTCGCAGTTTATTTCTTTGGTTAGCAAATTTCCGGGTTCTTTGGTATTCAACCGTCTTTTACCTTAATTGTCTGAAAGCCGTTTGCTTTTGATCCAGTCAGGTCTAAGTCGCTTGAATAGGGGCAGCTGTTGTACCCCAAAATTTGCCTAACCTTTTTCTTACTTGGCTTATGTTTCATTGCATTAGCATACCATTGTTCTAGCATTCACATTGCATAGTCATGTTGCATTTTACAGGGGATCAGGAAAGGTTTGCTTAGCCAGTGGAGGTTATCAAAGATTCAAGGCCTCATCAAGAGATTATATTCTAGTCATCAAATGGTTATCATCATCAGAAGCAAGTCAACGTCCTTAAAGAAAGGCAAGCAAATGAATGTGGTTCATCTCCTGTCTAGGAGCCTATCTGAGGATCATCTGGAGATTATAAGCCCATGGTTAGGGGTGTAGGTTGTCATTGAATCTCATTGGAGGCCTTAAGGGTCATGATGGAGTTCAGTCAAGTGTTCATGGCAAGTGTGGAAAGTCACAGTTGAAGGTGTTGCAATTAGGGTTTTCATCTGGTCAACCTTGAGTCGACTATGCAATTGGAGGAGATTAAGACTCATTTCTAAGTCTTTGTGATCAAGGAAGGTTGTTTTGAGATGCATGAGGTTTTATTCCAAGATCAATTCAAGAAGAATTCAAAGTGTGAGGAGTTGCTAAACTAGGGTTCTCAAGGTAAAATCCCATATTTAGTGCCTGACTTCAAGACGACTTATCTCAAGATACAAGTTTCATCTCAACTTTTAACCAATGTGGAACTTGTAGAGCATGTTCTTAGCTTTAATTTGAGTACTAGAAGTCCTTGATTGGATTTATAGAACTCAAGTTATGATCCAGACAAGTTATAGGTCATCAGATGAATGTGAATTTTATCTGTGAAAGTCCACCAACTCCCAAGGCACTTTTGACCTAGAAGGATGTTTCTACTCAACTTTTGGCAAACATTAAAGTTGTAGGTATTGGTCTTAGGTTTCCAAAATGTACTAGAAGTCTTTCATCTGATTTGTAGAACTCAAGTTATGAGGTTTACAAGTTAGGGGTATTTTGGGAAAGTGAGATTACATGCCATTTTGGATTATGGGTCATTTCACTATCTTGTGAACTTCAAATGAAGTTTTGTCCAGCATGAAACTTGCTCAAAATGGGATTTTAGACTTGACCAAGTATCAAGAATGATTTGATTTGGCTTAGAACAAGAGTTTATTGAAGGAAATTTGATAAAGGGGATTATTAAAGGTATTCAAAAGGAAAAATTCAAAATAATTCACAAGAGGTAAAAAAAATTACAAATTGGTACATATTTTGATTGCAAATGGCATTTTTAAGACAATGGCATTAATAGAATTTTAGTTTGAGGCTTGCTTCATGGACTTTCATTTGCTTTCTTCATCATGAAGCAACACATCAAAGGTCAACCATTGATCAAGATTAAGGGTGCAATCTGATCCATTCATTCTCACCAAGTCTTAAGCAATGTATTTGAAGCATTTTGAAGCAGAAATTGCTCAGAACTCGTGGCTTCCATGTTCACATTTTGAAGGGAAAGTTGAATTTTGGATTACTCAAATTGGGCTTTCATTGGGCCTAAGAATTGTCCAAACAGATCATATATAAACTCAAGGTCCATTTCAGATCATCTTTGGTGGCATTTGGTGAAGGAAACAGTTACAGTAGTTAGAGTTTCAAGCTTCCAAAACCAGAAATCGTATTTGCAATTCAGGCTATTTCTAGAGGAGTTGTGGATTACAATAGCTCTAGCAAGCTTCAGTGAAGAATTCTGCATAGTTTGGAATCAAGATTCGCATCCAAGCACATCCAATTGCAAGCTTCTGTCCAGGTTTGCTCTCTTCAAAATTCCTCTCATTCTATTCTGTTTTAGGATGAATTGAGCATGTGGTTAGGATGTAGGAAGAACATAAATCGTTTTAGGATCATAATCTTGAATTTTATAGATGATTTAGGAATTGGTGAATTTTCTATTGGCCTTCGAAACTAGAGATTCATGGAGAATCAGTGCAATTGAGGATTAGATTCATGATTAGGGTCAAAATCTGAGCAGAACTGTACCGGTTTCCTTGAGTTTGGCTAGGTTTTGATGTGTATCACTGTAGAGCCTCGCCGGAGAAGACAACCAAAGGTCTTCTCCGGCCACCGTCCCCTTCCCTCTCTTTTGCGCATGTTTGAAAGGTAGGAGATGACCCTCAGCCATTAGATCATTTGGACTTGGTTGACTAAGTAATGCAATCATGCGTGCCAGATTCATTCTTGGCTAGGTTAGACTTTGACCAGGTGACGTGTCCACTTGAGAACCTTAGGATCAGCATGCTTTTATATTCCACGCGCGAGATTAGACCCTATCATGTGCTTGAGTCAACAGCGCTGTACGAAAACCCTCATCAAAACACAGAGTACCATTTAATGAGGTGGCGCGCGCGTGACCATTAGATGTGTAACACCCATTTTATTTATTTAGTTATTTTGGTGTTATTTTAATTATTTTATGTGGGTGTGCCCTTAGGTGGGGTGTGTTTGATGTGTTGTAGGTGATCATCCTTGTTATGTAAGGATTAGTCTTGGTGACATGGAGTGGAAATGATAATATTATAGTAATAGCAATATTGGTGATATTATTATTATTATTATTATTAGTATTATTATTATTATTACTATTAATATTAGTATTAATATTAATTTGGTGGAAGATTATTAGTATTTATATTATTATTATTAGTGGGAGAATAATATTTTTAGTATGATTATTATTGGATTTAAATAATAAAATAAGAAATAAGGGATTAAAGGAAATAGAGAAGTTTTTGGGAAAGAGAGGAGAACACGATAAACTGCCAGAGAAAGGATTTTGGGAGAAGATAAAGGAAGTTACGATAAACAGTTTTGGGAGAAAAAGTGAGAAGAAGAACAAGGAGGAAGAGAAGGAGGCTAGGGCTGTCAATCCTTCAAGATTCTTCAACGATTGAGCAATTAATCAAGGTAAGGGGGGAGAAACAGATTGGGATGGTATTTACATGAAATTGGGTAGAGGGGATTCCTTAACCCCGTAGGTATTCTGATGAATATGTTTGAATTGCTGTTATGATGTTGATTGTTGTTGTTTTATAGTGAAATATATGTATATGATGATACGTTGATGATTTGTTGTTACCACTGATGAAGGGGTGTTGTTGTTGGTGAGTTCCTATATAACCTTTGCGGTTTGGATAATGACAATGAGTATTAGTGAGGTTCTGTATAATCTCTGTGGCTTTGGCAGTGACCATGATATAGGTTCTAGGGTATAATTCCTATAGTAAAAATATGAACATGAAATAGGTTCCGAGAGGAAAATTAAGGAGCATATAGGTTCTGAGTAACTCTGAGAGTGCCGGTAAAGTATCTGATGTTGGTGTTAGAGTAAGAATTATAGGTCGATTGGCAAGTATGATATTTATGATTTGTAGTACTGATAGAGTAGGATATAGAAGTGGCAAATTAGGTTTGAATTGGAGCAAGGTAGCAGTTCTGAACAATGGAGATTTTGGGGTATCGCAGCATTCGTTGGGTTTCGCCTGGCGAGTGTTAGCGAGCAGTGGAAGGATATTCCAAATAAACTCCCAGACCTAAAGGGTATAAAGTTTGCCTGGCGAATGTGGCCAGCGAGGCTTCGCCAGCAGGTTCGCCTGGCGAGCCATAGTGAGCATTCGCTGCGGGGCTTCGCCTGGCGAATGAGCCAGCGAATGTGACAGCAGAATGTGGTTTTTGGTATTGTTTTGCCTTGTGCATTAGCTGTGTAGTATCCTTTAGTTCATGTTGAGTGTAGGGATGATGGATGGATAATGTGAGGTGCATAGGTGGTGATCATAAGTGAATTCCGTATCGTTTGAATTAAGTGGATGATTGGTGGAAGTGTGTATGATATGGAGTATCGTGAGGTGATCATTATGATCGTGTGTACCCGATTGTTGGGGTATGAGTATACCTGCTGTTGGAGAGTGAACCTTCTTAATATGTGGACTAATGATATGGTTGATTGGTGTATGCATGTGATGAATAGATACTTGGTGCTAATAGGTGAGTTACATAATAATGAATGTAAATAAAATGGTTAGATTGATGTGGGAGATGTGCGAGGCACGGTGAGTTGATCAGGAGGGCCGTATAGAGTTAACTTCGTTAATACAAATGAGTGGTGTGTAATAGATATATGAGGTAAGATGGTGTGGTCAGTAGGATCGTGTATACTAAGATGAATTAACATAATGGACTAGCGTTGGACAGTGGAATCTTATAGTGATTGAACTAAATCGTGGTAATAGATTGGTGTGTAGTATGTATGGGATACGGTGGTAGGATCGGGGGGATCGTGTAGCTTTGATTAAAGCAATTACTTGATGAGGAGATGTATGAATGACGTACAGTGATGGGATCAGGGAGATCGTGTGAACTTAATTATAATAATAGTTCGATGTGTAAGCATGTATGATGTATGGTGATGTGATCACTGGATCGTGTGCACTTAGTGTGCTTGATGTCTAATTGTTGTGCATTTGATGTATGCATATCATGATGTATTGGTGGGATGAGTCATCGCTCGATGGAGTGTATGTGATTCATTCGTATTTCTTTGAGTGTGGAATGGTGAGGACGGATCATGGCCAAGGGCGGGTGTATGTGATCTATCCGGGTTCACATTGAATGAACCAATAAGTCGGTACCGCATGCATGGTGTTGCGTTGCATATTTGCATTATGATGTATTATGTTGATTGGTGGACTATATGTCGTGTTTGGTGAATGTTGGGTGATGATTGATATGACTGTTGTAGTTACTACCTTTATTTCATGTACGTAATTACCGATATATTTTGATCATGTTTTCTCACCCCTTTGTTGTTGTTGTGGTCTGTGCTTCTTCGGAAGTGCATATAATCCAGGTACTTAGCTAGCTTGGATTTGTGGTGTGCCAGTCGAGTCTTAGGATGCTCTGATACATAGCACGGGACTTGGGTGTTTTAGTTGTTTTTGTTGAACTTATTTCTTTTCCTGTGACGTATCATGAATTTGATGTATTTCATTATATGAACAATTCCGATGTATTTTGGTGAAAACATTTTTAATGAAGTATGTGTTGGATTGATTATGTGATATCCCACTTGGGAGATGAACAACTCTGATGTTCATTTATAATGTTTATATTTTAATTGATTTGGGAAGTGGGGTGTTATAAGATGCGCTTACCAAGTCCTAGATCTAGTAGCTGTGGATTTTCCTGAGTTCTTTTGTTTCTTTATTTCTTTTTTAAATTTCTTTTATTATTTTCTTCATCTTTAATTCATATTAAATGGAATATTCATCAGAAAGTTATGGAAAAAATATGTCCATGATCCTTGATTAATTTCTGATTTTTCTATGCTCTTGGATTTTATTTTTGTGCTGTTTTCAATTTAATGTCCATTTTTCTATTTTTCATTAGTTCATTTAATTTGGCATTTTGGACTTGTTGCTTGCTGATTTTATTACTAATTCATGCTTTAGAATTTGATGTTGATATTTGGCTGGCTGGTAGTAGACATATTGGTGAGATTGTAGGATTTTTTTGGTGATTTTTAGGTAACTCTAAGCATAGTTTTGAACTAGGTTTTTAGAGCTTTCCCCACTTGAAACTTCATTTGACACCTTTTGGTTTAGAATTTCATTATTGCCCTTAAACATTAATTTAGGCCCTGATCTTTTTACCTTAGGTTCTTAACACCATCCCTTAGAAAATTTTATATATTTTTAGGAGTTGATTTGCTATTTTAGATAGATTTTACATCTAGGTTGTGTTTAGGTTGCTTCTAGCATAGTGGCCATTAGTTCATAATAAGTTTTCAAATCTCTTTTGATGGTTTAGTAGACATGTTGATGCCTCTGTAGACTTAATTTTAAGGTTTAATTTGGTGCATTAGTTCTCTTTAGAGAGTTGCTTTTAGAGCTTGTAGAATTAGGGTTTTTAGAGCCTTTAGGAGTTTCTTCCTTTTTCATAATTGTGGTTTGCTTTGGTTTGCATTCCATTTCCTATCTAATGATGCAAGGTTCTTTTGTGGGAGCCTAGTACCTCCTTTGGAAGGACTAAAGGCCTACCACAAAAGGTAAAACCTTTGAGGATACCAATCTTAGATGAGTGGTTGAGTGCCATGATGGATTCCCTTGGTTTCTATCATGCTTCCCCTCATCATGCAATAATATTTGTGTTGATTCATATCGTCTCTTGGTGGAGCAAGTTGAAGCTTAAAGATGAAGTCCTTATTCTCTTCTCTCTTGATGGATAGCTTGGACATAAAGACCAACTACAGACTGTTGGGCTACTTTGCTGCTAGAAGACTGCCTTACTGTTGGGTTGCTGGCTTGTTGTTTTGTTTGTTGTATTCTTGTTGATTGACTGTATTTGTGTGACTGTTTATTTGGTGGGTTGCATTAGAATAGGCTTTCATGTAGTTGGTTCTAGGCCTAAGTGCATTGAAAGGTTGAGCTTGCCTCCCTTTGCTTGTTTGCATCAGAGGTTGAGTCTATTTCCCTCTACTTGTCTGTTACTGTTTGACTTTACTTGTTGGCTGAAGGTTGAGTTTGTCTCCCTTGCATGTGTATTGTGTTGCCTTTGCTTGTTTGCTCTAGAAGTTGAGTTTGTCTCCTTCTGCTTGTATTGCTGCATTGCATGCATTTTACTTACCTTTTTATTCTTTTAGATTATTTCTTTTGTTGTTGCTTTCCTTCGCCATGTTCCCTTAGGGACTCTAACTTCTCTTGTTCAAGAGAAGTTATGACAGAAATTAGGGTTCTAACCATGCATGATAACATTAGGTAGCTCCCTCCTAACCTCAATCATAGGATCAACTTTGCATGACAACTTTAGGATCGGATTAGCTCCCCTTTAGTGCGTCCTTTCTCGTCTCATCTTCAAACATCTTTAAAACACTTAATAAAGATTAACATGTGTTATACGCTACGAGCCTTAAGCACTTGAGAAAGGGTTGTTGGAGGGTCTCTATTCAATAGCTTGGGTGTTTAGTGTGGTATCCTTTGGGTGACATGCGACTCATTCACTCTTAAGTCCAAGTCTTTAGTGCAACATGAGTTACAAAGAAAACTCAAAACACTTCTTCTATAAAAGACTTCAAAAACAAAGATCAAACTTCCTTTTGTCCTTTGGGACCTTTAATCCTTGGAAACCATTTTCATAAGGAGAGTTTTGTCAACTCTCGGTTCTACCGCAAACGGTAAACGCCTAAGTCTCCAAAGGTCGAGCTGCATACCCCAACTGCCAGAACCGTTTGTTAACCCTACTCGGGTAAAACATTTTGAACCAGCCTGTGGTCTTGTTAGCCCGAACTACATTTGCTCTGATCTTTCATGCCGTGTGAAAGTACGTACGCACGAGATGCAATATCTCGGCGAGCAACCTTCCCCCACCTTTCACCCGTAGTTAGGCGAACTACGTTGACTCTGATTTCTCGTTTCAGACGGGAATACGTAGGCATAGAACTGCTGTGTTCGGCCGAGTCACCTTTCTTTTTTTTTCCTGTTCTTTTCAGACAAGCCTTTTAGCATAGATAGATAACTAACCTGTCAGATAAACACAACAAGCATGGATGCCATCGAGTACGATGGACGTGAGGGGTGCTAATACCTTCCCCTTGCGTAACCGACTCCCGAACCCAGACATGGTTGCGATGACCTTGTCTTATACCTTTTCGTCAGGTTTCTCCGATCGTTTCCTTTCCCTTTCTGTGGGATAAATAACGAAAGGTGGCAACTCTTCTATTTTGCTGGCACCTTATTTTCGCGGTAGCGACACCTGTCAATAATTGACATTCGGGCGCAGCGTGACCAGTGATTCCATATAACTTGCAGTTCAGAGTTACAGCAGCTACGGTTGCTGGTGGTGATATGGTTAGATTGTCAATCTTTTGCGTAAAGGCATCTACCTTAGTATGGACCTTTTCAAGACTGCTGATCTCGTACATCCCACCTTTTGCTTGGGGTTTCTCTGCTGGAGTTATCTCACCTCCCTATTGGCAATGGTTTTGAGACATGTTTTTGATTAGTTGATAGGCTTCATCGTATGGCTTATCCATAAGTGCGCCGCCCGCGGTAGCCTCTACTGTTAATCTGGTATTGTACAGAAGCCCATTGTAGAAGGTACGAATAGTCACCCAATCTTCAAGACCATGGTGTGGACATGCTCTCATCATATCTTTGAATATTTCCCATGCTTCGTAGAGAGATTCTGATTCTTTTTGTCGAAATCCGTTTATTTGAGCTCTTAGCATAGCAGTTTTGCTTGGCGGAAATTATCGTGCTAAGAAGACGTTCTTCAACTGTTCCCACGTAGTAACAAAGTTAGACGACAAAGATTGCAACCAAGCCCAAGCTCTATCTCTAAGAGAGAAAGGAAAAAGACGTAATCTTATTGCGTCTGGAGTTACACCATTAGCCTTTACTGTGTCTGCATACTGCACAAACTTCGTTAAGTGTTCATTCGGATCGTCCGTTGCACTTCCTGAGAATTGGTGTTGTTGTATGGCTGACAGCGATGACGGTTTTAACTTGAAGTTATTTCGATTGATAGCAGGGGCATCAATGCTACTATGAGGCTCTTATTGGGATGGGGTAGTGTAGTACTTCAGAGGTCTGTTATGAGGTCCTTCGGCCATTTTCGATTCTTCAACAGGATCAGGAGTATGAGCGAGAAGATCAGGAATATTATATTTACATTGATATTCTATGATGTACCTCCTTAGATGTAAGAAGCGCTCTAGTTCGGCGATTGGTGGTTGTAAGTTGTCGCTTTGCGAGCGAGTACTTGGCATACAATCAACGAACGAGAAAAGGGAAATAAAATAGTTACCTTGGTATATACTGCGTAACATAAGACTACACTATTGACTAAACAGCTCCCCGGCAACGGTGCCAAAAACTTGATCGCAACTTTCTGAGTCTAACGGAACTAACAGGAAGTACACAGTCTATCGCATAGTAATAAAGATATCGATCCCACAGAGACCGGTAATCAAACTATTGCTATCAGGTGTTACTATGTTTAGCTAAGGTGGAAGATGTTTTTAGGAAGGTAAATGCAGAAATAAGAGCTGTAAAGGAAATAAAAGTTGGAAGATTTAAAATTATCGATAAGGGATATCGGTATGCAATGCCTTAGTTATCGGGGATTCGACAGGTCACCGGTGCTTTTTAGCTTATGCAATCACTTTTCAGGAGAAAATATTCGTTTAAAAACCTTTGCCTCACGCTGGTTGTTGACTCTGGTCATAATTCTAAGGCGGAATGTACGCTTTCGCAGTGCCATTCAGGGTTAAAAATAACTTTTGAAAATAAATAAATTCTGATTTCTTTTAAAGCGCTTTCGCTGTGTTTAAAATCAATGCCTAGTTTTTACTATCCGGTTCAAACCCCACGCTTTCACGTGCCGGCTCAAACCATAATAAGTTTCCCACTCTCATGGCAAAACCGTTGTAAATAGCTTCTCACTTTCGTGACAAAGGTTTATTTAGAAAATTAGATTAAAAACTACGGCAAGAAAATTGTTTGTAAAAAGGTAAGGCGCACCGGGTATTATCGAATCCCGTCCTACTAATTCAATTACATACCGATAATAGCGGTTTAGCTAGACATGATAATTAATGCAAACGTAAATGAACAATAACAGTAAAATAGTAAAGCATGCATACTGACAAGAATACAATAAATATTAAATTAATAAGAACCTGCAAGTAGTACCGATATTGGATTCTCGAGTAGTCCTCCACAATGTCGGCAGGATTCTACTTTGGTAAAATAAAGGTGTAGAATGGAAATGGCAGTACTATGAATTAAAGGAAAGGGAAATAACAACAAAATTATAAAAATGGCTTTAGCAAGAAATTTGGCAGCACTTCGGTACGTAGAATAAAACTCCCCTTTTTTGGGTCCAACTGCCCTCTTTTTATAGCTCCAGTTGCGATGAGGAAAGGTCGGAGAAAAAGGAGTTGAGGGGGAGAATTCTCAGGGCAATCGTGCCTAAATTCTCTCCCTTTCATGGGCACGTTCTATTTTGTAACGTTATTCTGATATTTGAACCGTGACAGTCGTGGCGCTCTTGTGACGAGCGTGTTGGTTGTGATGACCGTGACGGTCGTGGTACATTGTGACGACCGTCACACTCCCAAAATTTGCTTTTCTGTTCTTTTCTAGTTTTCTTTCTCCCTTTTTTGTCCCTTTCTTGCGTACTTTTCTATGTCTTGCTCATTTTAAGTGTGTGAACGAGATACCTGCAAAAACACTTAGAAAACTTGTGAAATAATCGGGACTCGGGTTGAAATCATACAGTTAACAAATGAAAAATACGACAATTATAATGTACATTTTCGTGTTATCAAAATTCAAAGAAGTATCTTGGTGGAAACATAAAGAAAATAGGCTGGCAAGTAGTTAGGGCAAAAATTGTGTGGGTTGGAGAAGAGTTGCGCAAAAAATAAAAGACATAAATGAAGATCCTTGGAAATACATGATGAAACTTCCACCTTCCATATGGACTAGGTCTGCATTCCCCACTTACAATAAATGTAATTTGTAAGTGAATAACATGTGTGAGGAGTTAAGCATGGCTATATTGGAGTTCAGAAACAAGCCCATCATTACTTTGCTTGAAGGTCTAAAACATTACATCATGATTAGGATCGTGAAACAAAATAATCTCATGAGTCATTTCAGAGGTACGATTTGTCCTAAAGTTGAACAAACAATAGAAAGTTTGAAGTGGACAGTTGGGGTTGCACAATTTGATTATGTTATAGTTTGAACTGATAAGCTGACTTGGTTTTGACTATTACACTAACTTGGTTTCACTTACTGCTAATTTACTGCATTGAATTGCTAGGAGCTGCACTTATTGCAAGCTCAATCAATGTATTGCCTATGAATTTGACAATCGTAAACTCTAAATGCTGCAGGGATATTGGGTATAGTTCAAGAACGTGCAAAGCGAAAACAACGGCAGTTCGATTATTGCCCAAAGAAAGTAACAAAGCAAAGAAGCAAAAGAGAGCATCAACCAAAGCAGCACCTACCATTTTTGACACAAGGATCACAAGCACCACAAGCACAAAAGACAACTTGATTGGACATATAATAAAATGTTCATAGTGTGTAATATTTTAAATACGTTTGGTTAAGGTTTAAATACATAATGGATCAAATCTTTTTGTAATGGATCACATCCTTTTGTGAAACCTTTGATATCACTTCAATTATGTAATGGATCACATATTTTGGTGTGTAATGTTTTATCAAATATTAATGAAATTGTCTATGTGATTTCTCAATTAGTATGAGATAGTTTATATGATTCCTCAATTATCTACGTGATTCCTTAACAATATAACATTAACATACAATAATATTATAACTTTTTTAAAAGCATCAGTAACATATTAACAACATGATCATTGTTATGAGATGGTCTAAATTACATCACAGTAACATCATAACATTAACACACTTTCATTCCAATAATAACAACATTACATCATAACAATAATATTAAGCCATCATTCTTAAATTAAATTACACCATAACACTAACATAAAAAAAATTCTTCTAAATTATATCACACCATATCAACATCACAATAACATTATACTTACATTATATTAACCAACCAACATTTTTGTGATCTACAAGATGATAAAAACACAAGACAAAATCAAAAAGTAACTAAAAACTTGATCTTCTTCTTCAAGTTATCATTTTTCTTCTTCATAAAAGCATCTTTCTTCTTCAAATAATTAACTTTTTTCAAAAGTGAATTAATCACCTCATGTGAATGTTTTGTCATCTGCTCATCCAACCAGTAAAAAATGCACATCCTTTCCTTCCTTGTAACTGAGTAACACAAATAAGAAGAGATAGTTATTATTTTGAAATTTGGAATTAAGAAGATGTATACCCAAAATAAAAATTAGGGATTAAGAAGTACCTTGTATAACCCACATCCATAGAACCCACAACTGGGATTTTATGATGTCCAGGCAGTCACAAGTGGTGAGTTCAATCCACAACAAAATTGCATCTTTCTCCTCCTAGAATGAGTGAGGTTGCTTGAGATGCTAACTGATTCAGATGCTATCACAATGAGTTGGGAATAAAATGAAATTGGAGAATGCAAGGAAAAAAAGGAAGGGCTGAAGTTAGGGATTGATGAAGAGAATGGAAGAAGATGGAAAAAAAAAAGAACCCTAAAACCAGAAAACACGATAATAGAAATGAAGATGAAGTTGTGTTACTTTTGATTTATGTATTTTAATTAGATAAAAACTATCTAATAAAAAACTAAAATATGTGTTTTTTGGATGAAAAATGAACATGGAGGACCAAAAGTGTGTAAAAAGAAAATAAAGGGACTGATTTTGTGAGCAGAGAAAAATAGAGGGACCAAAATTGTTATTAAATCATTATTCATAACTAATTTTATTGATAAATAATTTTATTAGGTTTTGTTTCTAAATGAAGTATGATGAGGTTAACCATTATGTTAAGCTCAATGAGCAGTCACTTGTAACACCCTGAATTCAATTAATTAATTAAATTAAATTTTCATTGATTTTATTTAATTATTTGGATTTGATAGGATTTTTATTATTTATTTTGGTGATAGTATGTGTTATGTGATTTTTTAGGGTTTATTAGAGTTTAGGGGAGCTTTAGTTGATTAAAATAATAGAATAATAATAAAATATGAGGAATAATGATATTGAGGTAAAAATTAGAATTATTAGAAAAATAATTAAAAGTGGTGAAAGTAGAGATGAGTGGAAGGGTAAAAGTGTGAAAACAAAGTTTATTATATTTTAGGTTAAAATAAATAGAATATGTGAGGGAAGCCAAAGTTATTAATACGTAGAAGTTGTGTAAATTGGAAAAAAGAGGCAAGTGTGAGAGAAGGAGAACATGAGCTTAAGGGAGAAGAATAACACTATAACCAAACTTTTTTTTAGCTACTAGAAATTCAGGTAAGAGGGAATTACTCTAATATGGGTGTCAATTTCATGAAGGGTGGAGAAAGATCCTCACCCTCCTCTAGGTTTTTTTCTTATTTTCTCCATTGTTGAGTTTGTGTGTTTTGGAGAAGGTTTACGTAAAACCTATATCAAATTGTTGTGATAAACATAAATTGGTGTTTGAATTTTATTGTTGAAAGTACCATCATATGTGAAATTTGAATGGTTGGTGTTCATATCAGTATGTGTTAAAATTATGAATGTGTTGTTGAGTTGTGAATAAATTAATGAGATAAATGGTTATTATATGTAATATGAGGTGTTAAATATTGCGTAATTGATGTATGATGTTGAATTTATGTTGTGAGATGATTGGACAAGATAGAACATGAATGGGTAGGGTTTGGAATGTATAGAAGATGAAGAAGATGAGTTAAAAGTGGGATTTATGGAAAAATTCTAGACAACAATCGATTGGTTCACTAAACTAAGAAAAAAATTGACAGCAAGCTTAGACCAATCGATTGGTCCACTTGCAGCAATCGATTGGTTCCAATATAACAATAGACTAGTTTTCCTATTTTCTCCATAACTTGAGTTTTGTGACTGCATTTAAGGCACAATTTGAAACGTTAGAAAGTTGAAGCGTAGGACTACCTCATGGTATAAATATAAGAGGTTAAATATGTATGTGAGAATTTGAATGTATTATTTTCTTGTGATGTTTATGGGATGAGTATTGTTGAATTACATAATTGATTGTTATGTTGAGTTATGAAGAATTCTGATGAATTATGTCATGCACACCTGATATTTTGCAGTTGTTTACACAGGCATAAGTGGGTCCGGTTATGGATGAATCATATTTGAAGTCATTGTTAAGTTTGTGCATCATGGTTGTCGCTACTGCGAAAATAAGGTGCCGGAAAAACAAAAGAGTCGCCAACTTTCGTTATTTATCCCTCAGAACGGGAAAGGAAACGATCGGAAAAAACCTGACAAAAAGGTATAAGACAAGGTCATCGAAACCAATGTCTGGATTCGGGAGTCGGTTACGCAAGGCGAAGGTATTAGCACCCCTCACGTCCATCGTACTCGATGGGATCCATGCTTGTTCTGTTTATCTGACGGGTTTGCTACATCTATCTACGCTAAAAGGTCTGGTCTGAAAAGAAAAGAAAACAACTCGGCAGAACACGACAGTTCTATGCCTACATATTCCCGCCTGGAACGAGAAATCAGAGTTAACGTAGTTCGCCTAACTACGAGCTACGGGGGAAGGTTGCTCGCCGAGATATCGCATCTCGTGCCTACGTACTTTCACACGGCGTGAAAGATCAGAGCAAACGTATTTCGGGACAACGAGAGACACAGGTTTGTCTTTTTTATCCGAGTAGGGTTAACAGACGGTTCCAGCAGTTTGTGTATGCAGCTCGCTTGACGGAGACTTAGGTGTTTACCGTTTGCAGTAGAACCGGGAGTTAACAGAACTCTCCTTCTGAAAAGGGGTTTCCAGGGATTAAAGGTCCAAGGGGACAAAAAGAGTTTGATCTTTGTTTTCTGTTTTTTAGAAGAAGTGTCTTTTATGGATGTTTGCAACTGATATCGCACTAGAGACTATGACCTGAGAGTGAATGCGTCGCATGTCACCCAAAAGGTTCCATACTAAACATCCAGACTATTGAAAAGAAACTCTCCAACAATCCTTTCTCAAGTAGCTTAAGGATCATAGCGTACGACCTCAATTAACCTTTATTATGTATTTTGATTTGTTTGAAGATGAGAAGAGAAAAGACGCACTAAAGGGGAACTGATCCAATCCTAAAGTTGTCATGCAAAGTTGATCATATGGTGGAGGTTAGGAGGGAACTACCTAATGTTATCATGCATGGCTAGAACCCTAATGTCTGCCATAACTTCTCTTGAACAAGAGAAGTCAGAGTTCCTAGGGGAACATGGCAAAGGAAAGCAACAGAAACAGAGATAACTGTAAAGAAATAACTGTAAATAAAATGCATGCAATGCAACAACCAAGCAGAAGGAGCCAAGCTCAAATTCTAGAGCAAGCAAGCCCAAAGGCAACACACAAATCACAGGCAAGGGAGACAGACTCAACCTTAAGCCAGCAAGCAAAGCCAGATAATAACAATCAAGCAGAGGGAGACAGACTCAACCTCTAGATTCAGACAAGCAAAGGGAGCTAATCTCAACCTTTAGGATGCTCTTAGGCCTAGAAACATCTACATGAGGCCTAGTCTAATGCAACACACCAAGCAGTCACACAAGCAACAGTCAAACTATTAGAAAATACAGCAGACAGACAGCTCAACAGCAAAGCAGATAAACAGCAAAACAAACAGACAGTCTGCAAACAACTACTAAGTCCAAGCCATCTTCAAGAGAAGGAAATCTCCACCTTCAAGCTCCAACAAGAGAGAAGAGAGTTAACATCAAGATGATTGATTGATGATGGGAAGCAGGATGGAAACCAAAGGAATCCATCCTGGCACTCAACCATACATCTGAGATAGGCATCCTCAAAGGTTCTACCTCTTGTGAAATGCCACACATCCTTCCAAAGGAAAGATGAGGCTTCCACATAGGGATCTTGAATCATAGTATGGGAATGGAAAGCAATCAAAGCAATCCATGTTTATTTGAAGAAAGAGAAAGAAAACTAAGCTCTTCCTAACCCTAACTCTTACAAGCTACAAGAAAGCTACTAAAGGGATGTCTAAACAGAAAATCAAGCACCACCATCAAGAAAAAAGAAGCTTCTACATGTCTAAAGAACCATCAAAGAAGATTAGAAAACCTATTAGGACTAAAGGCCACCATTGGAGATTAACTAGTGCAAGTGTTATGTTGAAAGCACCTTAAAACTAGCCTAAGTACTAAATCAAATTAAAATACCAAATCATCTCCTAAAATCCTATACAATTTTATAGGGGAATCTAAGAAGGTTAAGGACCTATAGTAGAAAGGTCAGGGATCAAATCAAATGGGAAGGTCACCTAAAAAATCCTAGATCACAAGGTATCAAATAAAAACCCTAAAATGGAAGGTCTAATGATCCTAATCCAAAACAGAACCTAATGTTGTCTAAAAAATATGAAATAAATCCTAAGGGATCATGCATCTCTAGTCTACCAGCTAGCCAAAAATCAGCCTCAAATTCTATACCAAACAGCCAATCAAAATTCATCAAAAAACATGAAGAAAAAAGCCAAATTAAAGAATTAATAAAAAAGCAAAAAAAAACAAATTAAATGGAAAACAACATGAAAATAAGATGTAAAAGCATTAGAAAATCAAGAATAAAATCAGGAACATGCTCATATTTTTATTTTATTTTTCTGATGATTAATGGAATTAATATGAATTTTAAAAGATTAATGGAATTAAAATAATAAGAAAATGAATTAAAAAAAATAAGAAAATAAAAATGCCAGGATTAAATGAGGAGCGCAGGATCATGTGACTGGGTCTCCTAATCTAAGGGATCTGGGGCTGCCAGCGCATTAATGAAACGCACGCGTTTTGGATTGCAAAGTTCAAATCTGAGCTTAAGTCGTGATTGTTGGATGAGGAGACTGAGTCAAGGTTTTCATCAGATCTAAGGGTGGGGAACTCATCTTCCTCGTTTGAATTCTCAGGTGGAGGGAAGATTGCAGCGGTGGACGGAGAAAGACGTCGGTCATCTTCTCTGGCGAGACATCATGCGCAGGTCATGGAACCTCAACAAACCTTACATCATCTCACTCCAAATTTCATGCTGAATCCAAATATCATGTTCATTTCCTCTAATTCTCAACAGAATTCAAAACACGATGGAAATCCTAAAATGCACCAAGTTCTGAGATCTCACCAATCCTTCAATTGAAACCACAGATCTATTCCTCATGCTTCACAGATCACTATGAACTATCTAGATCGTGCTAAAACCTCATGATCAGGCCAATTCAAATCCAAACAGAAATCACATTGCATCTTAAGTTGTCTCTAATCCTTCAATTTTTGATCCAGAATTCATCTAATCATCTTCCTAAACCTTATCCTCATGTCAATTCTACTTAGATCATGCTAAAAATAGTGCAATCGTGAATTGTTCAAACCTGGTTTGTAGCTTCAAATTGAGGCAGTTATGGTGCTCCTCTTGCTCCAATCTTGTGCAAATCCACTCAATGAAGTATGCTGAATATGCTTGAAGCTTTGAATTGCCTTAAATTACTCTGAATCAGAAATCACAATTTCCACTTTTGCTCTTGAAACTCAATCTTCAATCTCTGGCTATGGCACGAAATGAACACCAAAATTGATCTGAATCCATCATGAAACTTATATAGAAGATGTTTGTGGGCTTTGGAGGTTCATTGGAGGCCCAAATCAGAATATCCAAGTTTCACCTTTCCTTGAGAATTCCAACTATGGTGAACACGAATTTGCACTCAAAACTTCTCCAAGAAGCTTCAATTCCCTTTCTTGTTAACTGTGGAGAGTGTAGAGATCAATTGGAGAGCTTAAACTTATCATATGACCAAGTTTTGATGTGTTACTTATTTGTGAAGTAACAAGTTGAAATGCTATGAAATATGCCTCAAAATGACTTTCCAATATTGCCAATATGTTCAAAATGACTTTTCTGATTAAAATGAGCACCCACTTGCCTTATTTGAGCACACATGAATTAATTTGAGAATTTTTCACTTAAATGCCTTTAAATTCCCCTTTTATCAATCTCCTTCAAACCAAGTCTCACCCTAAGTCAAATCAATTCATCATGATCACATGGTTGACCTAAAAACATCATTTTGAGCAAGTTTTGTGTTGCATAAAACTTCATTTGAAGCTTGCAAGATAGTGAAAATTACCTATAATGCCAAATGACCTATAATCTCACTTTCCGAAATTACCCATAACTTGTAAACCTCATAACTTGAGTTCTACAAATCAGATGGAAATATTCTAGTACAGTTTGGAAAGCTAAGATCAAGACCTATAACTTTCATGTTGGCCAAAAGTTTAGGAGAAACACCCTTCTAGGTCAAACGTTCCATGGAAGTTGGTTGACTTTTGCAGACAATTTTCACATTCATCTGATGACCTGTAACTTGTCTGGACCATAACTTGAGTTCTATAAATCCAATGGAGGACTTCTAGTACTCAAATTAAATCTAAGAGCATGCTCTACAAGTTTCATGTTGTCCAAAAGTTGATATGAAACTTGTATCTTGAGATAAGTGGTCTTGAAGTTAGGCACTAAATAGGGGATTTTACCCTGAGAACCCTAGTTTAGCAATTCCTCACACTTTGAACTCTTCTTGGATTGATCTTGGACTATCACCTCATGTATCTCCATACAACTTCCCATGATCACTAAGACTTAGAAATAGGTTTTGGTCCTCTTCAATTGCACAGTTGACTCAAGGTTGACCAGACAAAAACCCTAATTGCAACACCCTCAACTGTGGCTCTTCACACTTAGCATAATGACTTGGCTGAGCTCCACCATGACCCTCAAGGCACTCCATTAGCTCTATCCACACTCTATCCATGATCAAGGCTCCATAACCCACTGATGGTCTTCAATTGGTCCTCAGATGAGGAGATGAACCACATACAAACAACCCAACTTCTCAAGACACAACCCACTTTCTGATGACCTCTCAAGCTTGAATAAGACCTCTAGATAGGCTCCTCTCAATATAAACCACACTTGATCTCCTGCATAAATGAACAATGTTATGCTATGCAAATGCTAGACCAATGATATGCTAATGCAATGAAACATAAACCAGGTAAGAAAAGGTTAGGCAAATTTTGGGGTGCAACAGCTGCCCCTATTCAAGCGGCTTGGACCTGACTGGATGAAAAGCGAACGACTTTCAGACAATCGAGGTAAAAGACGGTTGAAAACCAAAGAACCCGGAAATTTTCCAACCAAAGAAATAAACTGCACCGACTGCTTGGGGAACAAAAATCAGACAACTGAATCCGACTGTCACGGCAACACCTGATCAGTCATCTGATAAAGAACCTGATTTCAATATCAATCACCTGCGTGACGCCACAGGTGTTGAATCCACATATCAATCTTCCAATATACACTGCAATAAGCGGGCACTGAGCCACAAGACCATATCGAAATATTATCCTCGACCCTCCATCTCCGAAGAAACGAGCAGGCACTACGTAACAATGTGAATCGTCAGTATCTTTGACCTTCCATTTTCGCAGAAACAGGCATACGCTAAATAAAAGCGAGTATCATCAATATCTCTGACCTTCCATTTCCTTGGAAATGGGCATACGCTAATAAAAGCGAGTACTGTCAATATCTCTGACCTTCCATTTCCGCAGAAATGGGCATACGCTAAATAAAAGCGAGTACTATTAATATCACTGACCTTCCATTTCCTCGGAAACGGGCATACGCTAATAAAAGCGAGTACTGTCAATATCTCTGACCTTCCATTTCCTCGGAAACGGGCATATGCTAATAAAAGCGAGTACTGTCAATATCTCTAACCTTCCATTTCCTTAGAAACGGGCATACGCTAATAAAAGCGAGTACTATCAATATCACTGACCTTCCATTTCCGCAGAAATGGGCATAGGCTAAATAAAAGCGAGTACTGTCAATATCACTGACCTTCCATTTCCGCATAAACGAGCATACGCTAATAAAAGCGAGTATTGTCAATATCTCTGACCTTCCATTTCCTCGGAAACGGGCATATGCTAATAAAAGCGAGTACTGTCAATATCACTGACCTTCCATTTCCTCAGAAACGGGCATACGCTAATAAAAGCGAGTAATGCCAATATCTATGACCTTCCATTTCTGCAGAAACGGGCATACGCTAATAAAAGCGAGTATTGTCAATATCTCTGACCTTCCATTGTTGCAGAAACGGGCATACGCTAATAAAAGCGAGTACTGTCAATATCTCTGACCTTCCATTTCCTCGAAAACGGGCATACGCTAATAAAAGCGAGTACTGTCAATATCACTGACCTTCCATTTCCTCGGAAACGGGCATACGCTAAATAAAAGCGAGTACTGTCAATATCTCGGACCTTCCATTTCCGCAGAAACGGGCATATGCTAAATAAAAGCGAGTATTGTCAATATCACTGACCTTGCATTTCCTCGGAAACGGGCATACGCTAATAAAAGCGAGTACTGTCAATATCACTGACCTTCCATTTCCTCGGAAACGGGCATACACTAATAAAAGAGAATACTATCAATATCTCTGACCTTCCATTTTTGTAGAAACGGACATCACACTAAATAAAAGTTCGGTATCGGGCATCCAAAGACTTGAACAAGCAACTCTATGGGGAAATTCTGACAACAACTCCAAAGTCTAATTATGAAGCCTTTCAATGCTGACGCAATAGCCATCCGAGGGAAACTCTACTGGGGAAATCCTGACGTCACCCGCCAGACATTTACCTTGACAAACAGTAACGACTCCAAAGGTCTAATCCATGAAATATGTCCTTTTAAAACGCTGACTTAACAGTAATCTGAAGAAAAACTCCGCTGGGGAAGAAGAGAAACTTAACCAATTAACTTTGATAAAAGCACACATGATAAGACGAATGTTATCATCACATCTCCTACCAAAAATTTGAATATTCGAAAACCATCCTGAACAAGAATTCCAATTACCTGCAGGGAAAACACCTGAAAGCAAAGAGGTAACCAACCTGGCTTATGTTTCAAAATGCACATGTTTGAAAAAACGGTGTAATGCTCCATACGGCCTGGAAATGCTACGCGTTTGACGATGAAATGTAAATATGATGCAGATATGACGATATATGCAAGATGCACATGTGGGCTAGGGCGGCCGGAGAAAAGCTGGATACAGAACCGCTTCGGCAAAATAAATGCTAAAGACAAAGCCAACTCCGCTGGGGATAACCAGGTATCACAGGATTATTCCAGCAAAATAAATGTTGGCAAGGTGAACCGCCTCCGCTGGGGGAAGAAACAATCCTGCTGGGGGATAGCTTAACAAATCTGTAGTTACGAACTTTGCTGAGGATAATCAACCTGTTGGAGGAAAGACAACCTGTTGGAGGAAAGACAACCTGTTGGAGTACAGAAAGAACAATCCTGCGTGGGGACGATCCTTTCAAACCGTGGACAACCTGGTTGTGCCCTGTGGGGATTAAATGTGCACATGACCACCGCTGGGGATGCACATCACTGCCTGACCGCTTACTAACTCACATCCAACTCTCTTGGAGATAAAAATGCGACTTCCATTCACTGGGGAGGAATAAGATCACCTAGAGCCTGCTCCTACATTAAGGGACTCTGGCTGGGGAAACACGATCCCTTGGCTATTTGCTGCGAAGGTAACAACCCTGCAAAATATGAGCAACAACAAGATATCCTATACAAAAGGAAAATCCAGGTCAGTATTCGTGACAATTGTTCAGTCAATTCAAGGTTTTAACAATTATTGGCCGAGGCCTGCAAGTTTATGCACGTGCAAGTTTATCAAAAACATCGGCGTTTTCCACAAACAAAACAATAAAAATTAAAACAAAAACAAACATCAAGTACTGAATGCGTTTATTGATAACGGGCCTGTAAATAGGCAAAGTTTTGTATAGTGGATGCAACTCCTGAAAAGAGGAAGCTACAAAAATAAATACAAATATGTACAGAGGTACAAAGGAATTTGTATACATGTCGGCAACGTGGTACAGACAAACACCATGAGCTGATCCTTTTATGACTCGCCTGACTCCGACGCTTTCCCGATACTCCGTCCTCGGAAGAGATTGACTTGGATAATCAACCCTCAGGTACTCCTAAACCACTAAGCAATGCAGTATCAAACTCGGACCGCAGTCATTTGCTTTTTCAATCCCTAACTTTTGCATGAATCGCCCTTTGTGAGTTTTCAATTCACCGGGATACCCTTTTTTGCCGAAGTCGCCTTTTCAGGTTTTCGACTTCGCGGGTGTACATCTTTTCAATTTTATCCCTAATTTTTGCCCGAACCCTTTCTTTTTCTTTTTGGTTCGCCGGGATGCCCTATTTTTGCCTGGACTTTCTTTTTTCTGTCCAGCGGGTCTCTTTAAGCAAAGTATTTTTTAACTGTGTCCGAGTTCACAGGGGATGAAAAATCCTCGCCATCCATGGTGGACAACAGTAAGGCTCCTCTAGAGAAGACCTTTCGAACGATATATGGACCTTCATAGTTGGGAGTCCATTTTCCCCTGTGATCTGATTGTGGTGGGAGAATCTTCTTCAGCACAAGATCGCCCGTCTGAAAGCATCGAGGGCGCACCTTCTTGTCGAAAGCTTTCTTCATCCAGCTCTAGTATAACCGATCACACGCGATAGATGCAAGTCTCTTTTCATCTATCAAATTGAGCTGATTCAGTCCATTCCTTATCCACTCTGCCTCATCAAGTTGGACATCAAGCAAAACCCTCAAGGAAGGAATCTCAACTTCTAATGGTAGGACAACCTCCATACCATACATCGGTGAGAAAGGTGTTTCCCCGGTCGATGTGTGGACCGTCGTATGATAACCGTGCAAAGCGAAGGGCAACATCTCATGCCAGTCTTTGTATGTTACAACCATCTTCTGAACTATCTTCTTGATGTTCTTATTGGCCGCTTCGACAACGCCATTCATCTTGGGCCGATAAAGAGATGAGTTGTGATGCTCAATCTTGAAATTCTGGCACAATTCCTTCGTCATCTTGTTATTCAGGTTCGAACCATTGTCAGTAATGATTCTTTCAGGAATGTCGTAACGACAGATGATGTCCTTTTTGATAAACCGGGCTACTACTTGCTTGGTAACATTGGCGTAAGACGCTGCTTCGACCCATTTCGTGAAGTAATCGATAGCTACCAAGATGAACTGGTGTCCATTGGATGCGGTGGGCTCAATCTTACAAATCATATCAATGACCCACATGGAGAAAGGCCACGGGGACGCCATAACGTTCAAAGGGCTTGGCGGCACCTGAATCTTGTCTGCATAAATCTGGCATTTATGGAACTTCTTCGCAAACTTGAAACAATCTCTTTCCATCGTCAGCCAATAATAACCTGCCCGTAATAACTTTCAAGACATAGCGTGTCCGCGGGCGTGCGTGCCAAAGGTACCCTCGTGGACTTCTTCCATAAGCAATGATGCTTCTTTTTCATCCACACATCTCAACAACACCAAATCATGGTTCCTTCTATACAGAATACCATCTGGATTCAAGTAGAAGTTGCCAACCAATCTCCTAAGAGTCTTCTTATCACGGCTGGATGCCCCAGTCGGATATTCTTGGTTCTTGAGGAAATTCTGGATATCAAAATACCACGGCTTGCCATCGGAAGCTTCTTCAATGGCGAATATGAAATCGGGCCTATCAAGGCGAGAGATAACTATTCTGGGAGCATCATTCCAGAAGTTAACTTTGTACATCGAAGACAATGTCGCAAGAGCGTTAGCCATCTGATTTTCTGCCCGTGGCACATGGTGAAACTCTACTCTGTCAAAGAAAGGCAACAACCTCCTTGCATAGTTCATATACGGTATCAGATTAGGCTGATGAGTCTCCCATTCTCCTTTGATCTGGTTCACGACTAGCGTGGAGTCTCCATGCACATCAAGATTTTTAATCCTCAAATCAATAGCCTCCTCGAGACCCATGATACACGCCTCATATTCATCCTCATTGTTGGTAACTGGAAATGTCAATATGGTGGTGAACGGGATGTGCGTCCCATGGGGAGTCGTAACGATTGCCCCAATTCCACTTCCATATGAATTAACAGCACCGTAAAAAATCAATTGCCATTGGGAACTCCGCTCAGGACCTTCATCATGCAACGGCTCTTCGCAATCTTTCATCTTTAAGTACATGATATCCTCGTCAGGAAAATCAAACTTCATTGGCTGGTAATCATCAATTGGCTGCTCGGCAAGGTACTCTGACAGTACACTACCTTTGATAGCTTTTTGCGAGACATATTGTATATCGTACTCTGTCAGTACCATCTGCCATCGGGCAATCCTTCCCGAAAGTGCATGCTTTTCAAAGACATATTTGATCGGATCCATCTTCGAATTCAGCATGGTTGTATGATTTAGCAGGTATTGTCTCAGACGTTTGGAAGCCCAAGCAAGTGCACAACACGTCTTTTCGAGCATTGAGTAACGGGATTCACAATCTGTGAACTTTTTACTCAGGTAATAGATCACATGCTCTTTTCGTCCAGTCTCGTCATGTTGACCGAGAACACAACCCATACTGTTCTCAAGAACCGTCAAGTACATGATCAGTGGTCTTCCGGCAACTGGGGGTATCAAGATCGGAGGTTCCTGCAAGTATTCTATTATTCTTTCAAACGCCTTTTGAAAATTTTCGTTCCAGACAATTGCCTGATCTTTTTTCAGCAGTTTAAACATCGGCTCACACGTGGCTGTAAGGTGAGATATGAACCGGGCAATGTAGTTCAACCTCCCCAAAAAGCCACGAACCTCTTTCTCTGTTTTTGGCGCTGGCATTTCTTGTATCGCTTTTATTTTTGCAGGATCAACCTCAATTCCATTTTCACTAACAATGAACCCCAGTAGCTTTCCAGATCTCACCCTGAAGGTGCACTTATTAGGATTCAGCCTCAACCTGAATTTCCTAAGCCTCTCAAACAATTTCAGAAGATTCACCAGATGCTCTTCCTCCGTCTGGGATTTGGCAATTATATCATCAACATAGACCTCAATCTCTTTATGCATCATGTCATGAAAGAGCGTCGTCATAGCACGCTGATATGTTGCCCCAACGTTCTTCAAACCAAAGGGCATCACTTTGTAGCAGAACGTTCCCCACGGGGTAATGAAAGTTGTTTGCTCCATATCCTCCGACGCCATCTTATTCTCATTATAGCCCGAAAAGTCGTCCATGAAGGAAAACACTGAGAATTGAGCAGTATTGTCGACCAATACGTCAATATGAGGAAGCGGGAAGTCATCCTTAGGGCTCGCCTTGTTCAGATCCCGATAGTCAACGCACATCCGCACCTTACCATCTTTCTTTGGTACAGGTACTATATTGGCGACCCAAGGAAGGTAAGTTGTAACAGCTAGAAAACCAGCGTCCCACTGTTTCTGTACTTCCTCTTTAATCTTTACGGCCATATTTGGTTTTGTTCTTCTGAGCTTCTGTTTGACCGGCGAACAGTCTTCACTCAATGGCAAGCGGTGGACCACAATATCAGTGTCTAACTCAAGCATATCTTCACAAGACCAAGCAAAGATGTCACTATACTCTCGAAGCATCTCGACAAGTCTCTGCTTGATATCGCTCTGCAGCGCAGCCCCTATCCGGACATTCCTGACAACTTCTTCGGAACCCAAATTAATGACCTCAATATCCTCCTGATGAGGCAGAATGATTCTCTCTTCTTGTCTCAAAAGACGAGTCAGCTCTTCTGGTAAGTCGTCGTCCATAACAATCTCTTCCTCGGCTTGAAATATTGGATGCTCAAAGTCAAAGCGAGTCATAGGGAGTTCTTGATCGGTGTCATCTGAAATATGGGTCCTGCAAGAGAAAGGGTTAAATGCTTCAAATGATATGCAAACGAAGCATACGATCACATTGCCATTTTATTGTAAAATAAAAAGCAGAAAAACAGGGATCACAAAATTTGCATGAGGAAAACGCCTTTATTTGATGATTAAAGCAAAGCATACACATAAACAAGTAGGCCCTGAAATAAAATCACTATGCCCCGGGTAGGACATAGGATTGTACAATAATCGAAAAACAAGGCATTACTGTTTTGTAGTCACTTGAATAAAGTCCTGGATAGACCAGTTGCATAGTCTTCGTCCTGGTTCACTGGGCTTGATCCACGACTCCATGTCACAGTCGCTATCTCCATCTTCATTGTCAGACACAACATTAATCGTTTCAAAGCTGACTCCTCCCGGAGTGAACACAATCGGCCCTTTGAACTTTGGCGCTCTCTGTGATGAAGATGATGACGACGGGCGATACCCTAAGCCAAACTTGTCCTGCTTAACAGGAATCTCCAGAACTTGACCCCAACCCTTGGTCTCCCCGGCCTGAACTACCGCTTGGGCTTCTCTGTACGACGACATAGCCACCTCCGGCCCATTGCTTAAGACAGGAGATTTGTCTCTGATCTGCACCCCTTCAAAGGCTTGGCACAATGTCTCTTGGATCTCACCATCCACTTCGACATACTTGAATAACGATAGGTGACTAACCAGGATGTCTTCCTCCCCACATACAGTGACAATGCTACCACCGACCATATACTTAAGCTTTTGGTGCAACGTAGACGTTACAGCCCCTGCAGAGTGAATCCACGGTCATCCCAGCAAACAACTATAAGCTGGCTGTATGTCCATGATATTAAACACAGTGTCAAACACCTCTGGACCAACCTGGATTGACAAAGTCAATTCTCTGAACACGGACCTTCTAGTCCCGTCAAATGCTCTCACCACCAAGTCGCTTGGCGTGCATATTACACCTCGGGTATCTAGCTTCAACAGCGCCTTCTTGGGAAAAACATTCAAATACGAACCAGTGTCGACAAGGACATGAGACATGACAGTGCCCCTACACTCAACTGAAATATGCAACGCACTATTATGGTTGCGGCCCCTGGGTGTCAAATCAAAATCTGTAAATCCAAGGCCATGCCCTGCATTCACGTGCGCAATCACTCCTTCGAGCTGATTCACGAAGATCTCCTGGGGTACATAAGCAGCATCAAGAGCTTTCAGCAAAGCGTTCTGGTGAGCCTCGGAACAAAGCAACGATGACAAAATCGAGATTTTGGAAGGCGTCTGTTGCAGATGATCGACAATTTTATAATCACTCTTCCGGATTAATCTCATTAATTCTTCCACATCTTTGGTCAAAGCCTCCTTCTCCTTCTCTTGAGAAGGTCCTTCTTCATTGACTTTACCTTTCCCCTTTGCAATTCTCTCAGCTTCTACTTCTGGTGACGCAAAGATTCTACCACTGCGGGTTATGCCCCCGGCCCCCACAAGGTTAACAACTGATCCTACCGACGGGCTTGCCAGGTTAATCTTCTCTCCATTGCAGTACACTTCCACCCCATAGTTCCAAGGGATGGCTTTAGTGCTTTCGTATGGAATGGGTCCAACTTTGGTTATAGTGATATTCGGTCGCTTGGGAGGCGCTGATATCGTGACAGTCTTAAACGGGATTGTAACCGTTACAGCTTTACCCTATTCCTCAACTATCGCCTCAACAGGCTTCTCTTCAGCAGTACGGTCGAATTGCAGCATTCCTTCATCAATCAGCCCTTGAATACCGCTTCTCAAACTATCACAACCCTCAGACCGGGCCAAACAGCCAACACAATCTGTATTACAACCAAGGAACACTCCCCCTTTCAGCAACCTGCTCTTTACACAACCCAGAGGCGTCTTTGATTCATCCACATTCATAACCAAGTTCAGACTGGCATCTTCCAAGATTGCACCCACCTACGCAGATCCGTGAGACGGCATCGGATTCTTCTCAATATTGGGCCCTTCATTACCAAAGTTTATAGCCTTGTTATCTATCAAATCTTGCACCTTGTGCTTGAATTCCTGACAATTCTCTATGCTGTAACCGGGTGCCCCGGAGTGGAAGTCGCAATGTGCATTAGCATCATACCCATAAGGAGGCGTGCCCTTCGGCGGAGCCAACGTCCTTTTCTCAACAAGCTGCAGCTGTAACAAAGTTGGAAGAAGTTGAGCATACAGTAGTGGAGGCACATTAAATACTCTTTTCACGCCCCTATCCCGACCTTGATATCTCTGCTGAGCAGAATTTTGTTGTCCCTGTTGCTGATGTGGCTGTTGTTGTTATTGTTGAGGCACTGGAATTGTCACACTGGCGACCTGCTGCCTGTGCCAATTCCGACTTCTACCCCTTCCTCGGGAGTTGCATACTGAATTAGTATCCCCCTGTCTCTTGTTCCCAAAAACCTTTTTTCCACCTCCAGATGAGGTTGATTCTCCCGCTTGAATCTTACCGATCTTAACGCCATTCTCTATGCATTCCCCCAAGAGTATCAACTCGGAAAAGTTACTCGTCGTACAATTGATAAGCCTGTCATAATACAACCCAGAGAAAGTGCCCACAAAAATATCCACCAACTCCCGCTCTACCATGGGTGGGTGCACCCTAGCTGCAAGCTCACGCCACCTCTGAGCGTACTCTTTGAAACTCTCACCATTCTTCTGAGAAAGATTTTGGAGTTGGACCCTGTTTGGTGCAAGGTCGCTGTTATATTGGTAATGCTTTACGATGGCTTCCGCCAACTCTTTCCAGTTACCAATCTGAGCGGGCTCTAACCCCATATACCATTCTAATGACGGTCCAGACAAGCTATCTTGGAAAAAATGCATCAATATCTTTTCGTCATCAGAATAAGCGGACATTCTCCGATAATAAGACCGTACATGAACTCCTGGGCACGTATCCACCTTATACTTGTCGAAAGTGGGCGCTTTGAACTCGAGTGGTACCCTCAAGCCAAGAACCAACCCCATATTAGCCATATCCATCCCCGTGGAATTCTGATTAGCAAGATTCCTCATCTGTTCCTCCAACATCTTGAACCTTCGGTCATTGTCAGTGGGCGTCTCAAGATCCCTGCCTGGTGGAGGGAAAGCATCTTTTTGACGATCCTCGCCCTAGTGAGAATCCCCATTATCATACCCAATATAAGCAGCATTAGGACCAAAACTAGTCTAATTGAACCTGGGACCGTACCCCACGTTACCAAAACCCTGATTAGCAGCTCCTGGCCCAAAGCCAGCGTTGTGAACACCCATTCCAACACCATTGTTACTTGCGTTGCCAAAACCTGCGTTACCAAAGCCCTGATTGCCGTAGCCCTGATTACCATATCCCTGATTACCACCAAAACCAGTATTGCCAACACCAATACCTACACCAGTGTTTCCAGCACCAACACCAAACTCATCATTTCTGGTTCCCACATTGAAACCAGTATTCCCAGCTCCATTACCGTTGGTTTCCCCATGTCCGTTACCATTACCAGTCATATTCCCATTCCCAGCTCTGTTACCGTTCTCAGTCGTATTGAGGACAACCACCGGTACAGCATCACCCGCCAGAGGAGTCTCGCCATGAGGAGGATCAGTAGCAACCCCGTGTAGCACACCGTTAGCATCAACCCGGGCAATCAGAGGCTGCACCAGAGTCTGAAGCTGCTCCTGGCCCTTGGCCACAGTTTCCATCACTTGCATGAACTGCGCCATCCTGTCGCGCATCTCCTGCATCTCAGTTTGCATTTGATCCATAGCTTTCTTGCAGTTGCTTCTCGTAGAGTAGCGATGAATTCGCTGATCGGAAATCCTGAAATATGCATTGACAGAGGGTTAGGAGACAACTCAAGGTACCTGCTATGCAAATGATTTATGCAAATGCAAACGTGTGCCTGTGCTTTAGGGAAATTTCTCCCCCGATTCTAGTGCTAGAGTGCCAATGCTGATTACAAGAAGTCCGGATCTAGTCACTGAAATAACATCTCATATATATATATATATATATATATATATATATATATATATATATATATATATATATATATATATATATATATATATATATATATATATATATATATATATATATATATATATATATATATATATATATATATATATATATATATATATATATATATATATATATATATATATATATATATATATATATATATATATATATATATATATATATATATATATATATATATATATATATATATATATATATATATATATATATATAAGGCCAACAAGGCAGCAATACAAAGTCCTTGAATACATGGGGAATCAATAGCATGACCTCGACCAACAAGCCTGGTGATGGTCAGCCTACAACAAAGATCAGGAAAATACAAAGAGCTACAAAGATAGTCATGTGCGACAACGGGCGCGAAACTCTTCTAGCAACTCTTTTGTCTTGGGATGATCAGGCCGAGTGAGTAACCTTTCAACAAGCAACTCTCTCTGCATAATAGTGCACTGGAGACCTTTAACAGAATCTTCCCACGCGCCTTGGCCAAAACAGTCTTCTAACCTTCGCTTCTTAGACTCGAACATCTGCTTGCGATCTTTCAGGTTAGCGATAGCTTTGTTTAACATGTCTTCAGTGGCATATCTGCGAGCAGTTTCCTCATAAAACATCTTCTCGCTGGCCTTCACCTGAGCCTTCAATTTAGAGATCTATTGCTTCAGTTTGTCCCCCCTCTCTTTGTTGCTGGCAATAGTGGCATTCCACTGCTGATTGAACTTGGAGAGTTTCCGGTATGCTTCATCCAAGTTCTGCTTCTTGGTGGCCAGTACGTCATTGACAGATTTGAAGTCCAGACCCAAACGTTCACGATCAGCTATCTGCTTAGTCAAGTCCATGCCTAATCTGTTCACCAGCTCTGTCTACTTCTTGAAGGAGTGGACGACTTCGTTTCTTTCGCTTCTGAGTTGCGCCAGCTCTTTCTCCAACTCTTCGTTAGCCTTTTTCAGCTCTTCTTTCTCAGCTAACACCTGATTGTACTGCTGAATAGACACGGTAGTAGGCTCTTTAATTACTGGAGGGCATTCTGGCTTAGCAGGTGGAAATGGCATCCATATCGTCTCTGCTCTGGTCTTGATCCAAGTCACGTACGGAGCATAAGCCTAACTATTACTTTTACCCAACAATAATTTTCCTCGTCTACTGATATCATTCCAGGCATGCTGAAGCTTAGCTAACGTATCCCCCTCTAGAAGACCGGTGAGGTACAGAGATTCCTGCACCTCTTCATCTTTTGGTGGACCTCTCAAAGCATAGGCGAACTGTCTGACAAGTAGAGAGGGGTTGTAGTTGATGCATCCCTTTCTTCCAATCAAAGGCACATTTGGAAAACCACTGCAGCTGAATATGATCTCAGTACCCAACATATCTTGATCAAACTAAACAACACTCTTTTCTGATAAACCCATCAAGCGCTCAGACCACTCAGTTCTGATTGCAGATGAAGCAAAGAGACCCTTCTTAGGCAGGTGACTATCAAACCATCTATAGAGTAAGGGCACACAGCATGATACATTCTTACCCCTTCTGTTCTCATTCTTGTAATGGACGAAATGATACACATCGCCAATCAAGGTAGGAACTGGATTCCCTGAGGCAAAGATATGGAAGGCATCCAAGTCTACAAAATCAGGCATGTTGGGAAACAAAATAATGCCATAAATGCAGAGGGCAAGAATGGCGTTGAATACGATCCAACAACCGTCTTTGGCACACCGTTGGGATTTCCCAACTAGAAACTGCAGAGAAAATCCAGGAACCCCATTCCAACCGGACAGAAGCAACTCAGAAGCATCCAGATGAAGAGCAAGAGCTAGATTAGCCAGATTAGGCTTAGCATCCATGTGAACAAATGGCATCTGATTCTTAATCGGTACACCCAACAACTCAGCATACTCCTCTAATGTAGGTGCAAGAATGAAGTCCAGAAAAGTGAAGCATCTCAAATGAGGGTCATAGAACTGCAGCAAGGCATACAACCCATTCAACTCATATACCGAAGGTTTACGAACCAAATTGAGCAGCTTCCCATAAGATTTTATGAATTCCCCTCTCACTGTATCATCTGCGAAGGCAATCAAACTAGACAACAAAGCAACATCTGGGGTAGGGAGCTTGTAGGCCACATTCTTCTTCAAAGATCCCATGCTAGCACAACAGAAGGCAAGAATACCGGAACCGGGGGATAATATATGCACCTGCAACACAGACACACGTTAATGATATGCAAATGAGTATGCAAAATGCAAAATGCAATCATGCAACAGGGGATCAAGATTGTGCTGCTGAGGAGACCGAGGCTCTGATCCAACACAAACACAACTGCTCTGATAACACAACCCTGAAGAGGACCAATAATTATACACTGTCGAGAACAACCACATCTCTGATGATAAGAACCCTCTGAAGCCAACAACACTGATTCACTGTCAAGAAAACCAGGTAGTCTGAAGGTTAAGGTTTCCTGCAATAACTTGACCCAGCTCACAGGTACGGACCTTATCACAGACAAGGTATGTCATCCTATTGTCGCTACTGCAAAAATCGGCGCCAGCTAAACAGAAGAGTCGCCACCGTTCGTTATTTATCCCAAAGGAGGGAAAGGAAACGCTCGAAGTAAACCTACTGCAAAGACGGGAAAGGAATGGTCGTCGCAACCAAATCCTGGATTCGGGAGTCGATTACGCAAGGGGAAGGTATTAGCACCCCTCACGTCCGTCGTACTCGACGGGATCCACGCTTGCTGGTTTGTCTAAAGGATGCAAAACAATCTATCTACGGCTGCTAAATCTAAACGGAAGGAAACTGACTCGATAGAGCATCACACTCTATGCCTACGTATTCTCAAGAGTGAAAGTCAGAGTCATCGTAGTTCGGGAAACTACAGGGAATTGGCTCACCAAGACTTCGCGTCTTGTGCCTACGTACTTCCACACAGCGTGAAAGATCAGAGCTTACGTAGTTCAGGCTAACTACGGCTAAACAGGGTGTTCTCGATCACACAGGGGTGAGAGATTAAGTTGGTTTTAGAGGTACGGGGACCTACGGAACTTAGAACTATAGTCTGGTCTCAAATGCGCAAGGGCAAGAGAAAGGGAAACATCAGTCGTCAGCGGGAAAGTCTCGATCGCACGGCAGCGAGAGAACAGAGAGGTTAGTTGTTAGTGTGCTCGCTAGGATATCGCATCCTATGCCTACATATTCTCTTTCGATACGAGAAATCAGAGCAGCTGTAGTTCAGCCTACTACAGCTAAAACGGGGAAACGGGAAGAAAGAAAAAGGGGAAAGGGAGGTAGCTCGCTAGGATATCGCATCCTATGCCTACGCACTCTCGTCTGGTACGAGAGATCAGAGCAAACGTAGTTTGACGGGAAAACGAGTCTTGATTGCACGGGGCAAGAGAAGGGGTCTCGATCGCCTGAACGCGAGAGAAAAGGGGCTTCGCTCGCACGGGGCGAGAACAAACAGGAAGCAGGCCTACGCCTAAACGGGAAGGAACTCGGGACACACACGCAAGAACCTAAGACGTAGGAGCGAATGCGTCGCATGGCACCCTAAGGGTACCATACTAGACATCCTAGACGATTGACAAGTAACTCCTCAACTGTCATTTCCTTCGTATCTAACGATGCGGCTCACAACACTCGAAGGTTGCCTGAAGACTTGAATAAGATGATGATGATATTGAACGAAGCAGCTCTGTTGGCTCCTGACATGCGCGCAAGCTCCATTCCAATCTTCTCCTCCCTGGATCTTTGATGATGACGCTCGAATCAGAACCAATGTAACGCTTAGACCGTCATGGTTCGACTTATACGAGAAATCGAACTCTAAGAGGTAGCGTATTGATGTCCGTGTCAAAGACAAGATAGAGAAATGATATCGAAAATCATTCTCCAATTGAATCGTATCACACGGCCAGCCAAAAATAAAATCGAGAATAAAATCGGATAGAAAAGAAAATAAGAGAGAAAATAGGAGAAAAAAAGAAATAAAAATCTACTCCTAAAATTAACAATTAAATTCTACTAGAAAAATATTCTAAAGAAATATTTTAAAAAAAGAATGCATCTGAAAATATCATATAAATTTTCTATCTAAAATACTATACTATTCTATAAAGAAAATAGAAAAAAAAACTATATTTAAATCTATATTTAAAAAAATATGCATAATATTCTAAACTATGAACTATAATCCCTAAGGAAAAATAGAAAAAATAAAATCTACAATATTACAATCACACCTCCAATACAAGAAAAAAATTAAATTGCAAAGGGGAGGGGGGTACAATCTGCAAAACTAGGGTAAAGCAGAAAAAAACAGAACTGGGCTTTGAGCCCACAATACACTAAGAAAATAAAACAAAATAAAACTGGGGGGGGGGGGGGTGTGCGCTGGGAAATAGGGTGTACGCAGAAAACGTTGGGCCCAACCCAACAACAAAACAATAATAAAAACGGAGGGTGTAAGCCTGGCACGGAGGTGCAAACTGCAGAAATCATTTGGGCCTAGCCCAACAAGAACCAAAACAACCAAACAAAAAATAAACGGAGGGTGAATATGGAAACGGGGGGTATGATCCAAAAATCTACTTGGGCCCAATAGTCTAGCCCAGGATGCAGTGGCCTTTCCTCTCCTTCGTCCAACCCCACTTTGAACCCTAATTTCTCTTCTCTATCTTCACCCGCCACCGTCAACTCCTCCGTCTCCCTTACTGCCTATCTTCTTTCCCTGCTTCGCTACCCTTCTTCTTTCTTGTTAAACAAAAAACCTGTTAAACATCCACACATCTGAAGGAAATATTTCGTAAATCTGTAGCTTGCGAGGTAGATAATTGCCCGTTCGCTGATTCAGAGTGATTTAAAGATTTGCGTGATGCAAAGTGATACTGAAGGAGGTTGAAGCTTCGTCCATGAAGAACTTGATGAAGATAAAATCCAGATCGTGAAGCCGGAATTGGTTTTGGACTGAAGTTAGTCGAAACTTCGTTGGATCGGACTTGGAAGAGATTTGGAGGTTGAATGTTCTGACGTACACGGTGGGGGTTTATTGATTTTTCGGTGAATATTGTTGACGATTTTCTGATGAAGGTTTGAGGAATGTTGAGGATCTGGTGCTAAGCAGATGAAAGTTTCTTGAAGTTCTGGAAATAATTGGTGGACATTCATGGATCTGGGAATATCTTGATGAACTGGGGAAAAGAAACGAAGAACACTATGGTGTTCTTGAATCTTCTGGAAAAATGCCATGAACACAATGAAGTTTCTGAGGAAGATGGCGATGAACTCGGTTGAACGGATGAAGATCGTTGAGGAATGTTAGGGGGCGATTTCTGGAAAACGATGGACATTCATGGATGTTCTGGAGGATTTCTGGAGATCTGGTAATGAACTGAAGATCTTGATGCAGATCTGGGAAATCATCTGGAGAAACGATGAAAACGGGATGAAGATGATGAATCTTCTGGTAGTTGCAGTTTCCGATGAGCCTCCGGCGACGGTTGCGGTGGCTTCGGTGACAGTTGCGGCTGACCTCCGGCGCATGCATGCCAGCCGATGGAAGGGATGAAGGGGAGGACACGTGGTGCTCTGCATGGAAGGGGAGGAGGAGGTGAAGCCACGTGTGAGGACGGGTGGCAGGGAAGTGTGGGGCATGCAGAGTGAGTTGGCGGAGAGAGAGTGTGTACGTGTGGCTGTTTATATGCATGACAAGTGGCAGAAGACTGGGATTGGGCCCCCAAAACGCCACCTGGCCCACTGAGTTTGGCTTAAACACTCTGATTCAATTAATAGACTAAATGGACTTGATTAATGCTAAAATAAAAACTGATTCAAATTAAAAACGAATTAATGAAAACCAATGCAATTAATTCTGCTAATTAAATGCAAATAAGATTAAAACCTAATTAAAACTCAATTAAACTCTAATTAAAACTGATGTAATTAATTCTCAAACTAAAAAAAATCCCAATTAATATCTAAAAGAGGATTAAATCCACTAACTTCTAAATCAATTAACATCTAGAAAGAAATTATTCTATTAATTCCTAAACCTATTAAAAATAGAAAAAATAAAATCCATATTAAAAAACCATTTAAAAATCTACTTAATATCTAGAGACAATTATCTATTAAAACTATTTAAAAAGAAATATCTATTATATCTAAAAATCATTCTAGAAAACAATTAACCTAAAAACTATTTAAAAAACAATTTAATATTCTAGAAAATAAAGGGGAAAATCTAAAAAATGCAAGGAAGCCAATTAAATCGATTAGAGGACAACTGCGCAATTACAGCGAAATAAGCAGTAAAAACCGGGCACCGAGATGGCCTGAAAACACAGGGAACGAGCACCAATTCTCAAAATAAATCCTCGTATTGGCCTGAAATGCCTAAAACGCCAGGGGAGACTGTAATCCCGATAAAGTCAAAAATGGCTGAAAAAATGCAATGTATGCGGTATGCGAGTGCGAATGCAAAATGCGTCGAAACATAAACCAGATGTGGGAACCGGTTGGTCAAATTTTGGGGTGCAACAGCTGCCCCTATTCAAACGGCTTGGACCCGACTGGGTGAAGAGCGAACGACCTTCAAACATTCGAGGTACGAGACGATTGAATACCAAAGAAACCCTGAAATTTGCCAACCGTGGAGATAAACTGCAAAAACTGCTTGGAGAACAACATCCACCAACTGAACCCGGTTGTTACGGCAACCAACTAATTAATCATCTGATAATAACTCTGATTCCACCATCAACCCCCTATGTGACGCCACAGGTACCGAACACCTCCGTCCACAACCGGACTAACCTTGTCAACACAAGAGGAGAACCAAATTCGCCAAATCACAACTAAACACCAATCGGTCCACGTCAGGACTCACATTTCGTCAACCCGAAGAAATCTCAACAACACGGGAATAGAACTTTGTCCACGTCAGGACTCCATATTCCGTAAACACGGAGAAATCCCGACGACTTCGCTGGGGAAACATTTCTGTCTAGTCACAGGAAACTCCATCCGCCTATCCATACGGGAAAATCCATCTGTCTAAACACAGGAAACTCTGCTTATCTTTGCAGTAGCTAACTTCGTTGGTCCCAACCCACAAACGACTTTGAGGAGGACTCTACTGGGGACAGTAATATTTCGTCAACACGAGGAAATCACGGCAACTTCATTGGGGAAAATACTTTTGTCAGATATCGGAACACAACTCACATACTTTGTCTATCACGGGAGAATCATCTATCTAGATACCGGAAAGTTCATCCGCCTGCTTCATACGGGAAATTCCATCTGCCTGATTCATACAGGAAAAGGTCATCCACCTGCTTCATACGGGAAAATACATCTGCCTGATTCATACAGGAAAAGGTCATCCGCCTGCTTCATACGGGAAAATATATCTGCCTGATTCATACAGGAAAATTCATCCGCCTGCTTCATACGGGAAAATACATCTGCCTAATTCATACAGGAAAGGTTCATCCGCCTGCTTCATACGGGAAAATACATCTGCCTGATTCATACAGGAAAGGTTCATCCGCCTGCTTCATACGGGAAAATTGACTTGGATATAGCTTCTTTGCCTATTCATGGTAGTAGCTAACTCCACTGGGGATATTCTGAAAATAACTGCCCGACACCCGTTTCGATAACAAGTGACCACTTCTGAACTTTTGATTCATGAAACCCTGCAACGCTGCCGCGACAGCAAACCTGAAGAAAGACGCTCTGCTGACCGGATAAGAGAAACTTCAACCAGTAACTCTGTGGGGGATAATAACAAGAACTGTATCATCACATGTCTCACAGCAAGACCTCGAATTCCTGGTAATAGATCTGAGCTAGAACTCCATACTCCTGCTGAGAAAACACGCCTGAAAGCAAAAGGTTAACCGATCTGATTTATGTTTCATAATGCGTATGTTTGAAAATGATGCAATGCCCCATACGACATGTAGATGCTATGTATTTGTATGAACATGCAATGCCCCATACGACATGTAGATGCTATGTATTTGTATGAACATGCAATGCCCCATACAGCATGGAGATGCTACGCGTTTGTATAGATGCAAATAGGACGATATATGCAAGTGCAAATGCAAGCTCGAGCTGCCAGAGAACACTGGGTCTAAAACCGCTTGGCAAAATAAATTCCGAAGGAAACGTCAACTCCACTGAGAGGTACCGGGCATCATAGAATCATCTCAGCAAAATAAATGCTGGAAAAGTGAGACCAACTTCCATGGGGAAGAAACAATCCTGCTGAGGGATGGCTCGCAAATTCATTGTTACGAACTCTATAGAGGATGATCAACCTGACGGAGGAATGACAACCTGTTGGAGGAGGGAAGGACGACCCTGCACGGGGACGCTCTTTCTATATCCTTGACAACTTGATTGTACTCTGTGGGGCTTACCCAAGCTGGGGTTAATTGTGCACAGCTCACTGCTGAGAATGCCCCTGCTGTCAGGGATATCCATTCTGACCTACTGAGGATACTCCTGATCCTATTTTGAGGAGGAATAACTGCGATCTCAACTATTTTGGGGACAACGTGACTTCTATCCGCTGAGGTGAGTAATCCTGATTTAACATTAATCGGGAAACCAGTATCAATCGAGCTTTGTATCCAGGAACGCGACACCATGCGAGTCACTAGGAATTATCGTGTCGGATATTTTTAGGCTTTTTCTAGTTTACGGATGAAAATAGGTTATTAACAAAATGGTTTTAAAGGGAAAATACTAGACGGGGCTAGCGTTCAAGGATGGACTACCAGGCGAGAACTGATAGCAAAATAGGTTAGGTTATCGGGCGAGAATGGATTTACGGTTGGAACATCAGACGGGGCTGACCGAATGATAGGTTAAGGAAAGGATGACCAGTCGGGGCTGGTTTGGAAGCTGACATGCACCAGACGAGAACTGATACAACAAATAGGTTAAAGAGACGGTGACCAGACGGGGCTGGTTGAAAGCTAACATACACCAGACGAGAACTGATGTTTACGGAAAGGTTGGCCAGACAATAACTGGTTGAAAAATAACAAGTACCAGACGAGAACTGGTATTTACGGAAAGGTGGACCAGACGAGAACTGGTTACCGGTTTGCCAGACGAGAACTGGGCTTTGGAAATGACCAGGTTACAATGCTCTGTCAAGTAACAACTTTAAACTATAGGGTAATGATCCAATGACAACAAGGTCTTTTTGAAGGTTCAGGTTTTTTTTGATGAGGGTAATGACACGATTCCCCGATACTCAACTCTTGTTAGGGTGAACAAACTTGCTTGAGAAACTTGCCCCAGTGCAACTTAACTTGCCCCAATCTGACTCTTGGGAAAACTCACTCTGACCAGCAAGCAGCTTGCTACAATACGACCTTGAGGTGGCTTGCCCCGGTATCTGTACGACAAAAGGATTCAACCTCAATTAAACAACTATTAACATAGTTGGTTTCACTATCTCTGAAGTGACTTGCCCCTGAACGAGCGTTGAGCAACTTAACCTGCCCTGATCGCACACTGGAAGGATCTATCCTCACATCACAGCATTCTGGATAGTTGCCCCTGATTGGCTCTCGAGAAGATTCATTTCTGATCAACTGCTTCTCAAGTAAACTTCCCCATAATCAACTGCTGCTTCGGGACTTGTCCTCAGACCAACTGATTTCGAACTCACTGAAAGTCAATGCCCCAGATTCACAGGATTTCACAACATACACCATTCTGATCCAGACTGCTGAATTATTCAGTCCTGTTTGATTATTCCCTGTTGGAATTTCCTTCCTGTCAACTACTAACCTGCAAATAAAATTGTTTATTCCCGAATGGTAATATTAATGCAGTGCTCATGCAGATTTTTGAAATAAATTGGGTTGTCACTCATTTACGTGTCATGATTGTGAGTGACGAATGAACCAGAGTTCAAACGTAGTGCTGATTTGATCAGTGAAAAAAATACAACAAGGATATGATTAGCAAACCAAGAAGGAGTCAGGTTACTCAACCTTATAGTAATGCGCCTTCAGAATAAACCCTACCTCAATTAGGTCTTTTAAGGGTTGTATCGTGGTCGGGTTCACGGTTCGTGAAACAAAGGATATTTGGCTCAAATTATGATTTGTACCCACCCCTTCTACGTGATGATCTCCGACCCTAAAGTTCAATTAACTTGGCTCAAGCGCTCGCCTCTTCGAGAGGTATGTTGAATATTGGGACCAGTGGTTAAAGAATTCACAAGGTTTTCTGGAGTGACAGTTACTCCTTTTTTCGTTTTCGGTATCTGTATCCACACGACTTGGTCCTTGTTCGAGGATTTTTCTTTTTATATCCTTTCTTTTTCATTCTTTTGATTCCCTAATTTTTGCCTGGACTGACTCCTTTTGAGTTCTTTTCGATTTTTCTTTCCTAAAGTCCAGCGGGATGCCCTGATTTTTGCCTAAGTATTAGCTTTCCAGCTTTTTTCTTTTTTCTTTTTTTACTTAGCGGGCTTTCTTATTTCTTTCTTTTTTCTTTTTTTACTTAGCGGGCTTTCTTATTTCTTTCTTTTTTCTTTTGCTTGGAACAAGTCGTGCGACACTGGTTGTCTTGATTTCTTCGGAAGGATTGCAATTGTGTCACTCCTGATTGGTGAGATTTAACCATTGTGGTTGATGAGGTACGACCTCTGGGGAAAAATAAGATGTGATTGGTCCTCGAAAGGCAACACTCCTCTATAAGACTTGAACGCTCGATCAAGCTAACTGACAACTACCCTGCCCCGGGTTAAGATGTGAGGGTCTAAAAGTCCGAAAACATCTACTTCCTGGCTCGAATTGGTTAACAAGGGACTAACTCCTTATATCTCCAGTGTTTGGGGATTTGAAACAATGCCTTGTACGTCATCGGCAAGGTTTTATATGAAAGCATACGATCATCGGTTATGAGTATTCAGTTTCGTCATCCTCCCTTCAATCTTTGCTAATCATAGTGATAAAGTGGAGTGAATAAAATGCAAGTGTTGGTGCAATGCAACAAATGAGTGACAACGACATGATTAATTCAGAAAAATGCATAGTCACTTTATCAATATTACCATTCGAAATAAACAATGTTTAACAGCAAGTAGTAACTAACAGAAAGGAAACTACAAATGCAAATGATAAAAGCCTGAGGACTGCCAATGCTGAGGACGTCTGCCTGTCTGGACCACTGGCTTCCTGAAAATAAACCTTTGAATCTGCGAGCTTAGACAGCTGAGAAATTGTCATGCACAACCAAAACTCCTCCTGGAAAGGAAATGCACCCTTTGTCGATCAACTGCTGCACTTTCGCCTGAAAAGCTTTACAATCTTCAGTTGAATGTCTTGGGGATCTGCCATGGTAACCACACTGAGCGTGGGGATTGTACCCGGGAGGGTAAGGTTCTGGCACAGGCTTAAGAGCTTTAGGTTCCACCAACGAATTCTGGATCAAAGATGGTAGAATATGGCTATAAGGCACAGGCACTACATGAGAAGGAGCATTCCTTCGTTCCAAGTTGTTACGAGGCCTGTTCTAATTTGGGCGCTGATTCTGATAACCTCGGCCACGAGTTTTCTGATTTTCCAGAGTAGCGACATAAAGTTCTAGATATGGTGCCCTAGGCGCAATTGTCTGTCCCGCATAATAAGACACAGAAGATGAAGAACCAACAGATTTCACCGATTCATCTCGAGGATACTCAACATCTGGCACGATTGCATTGATCACAACTCCTTCTTCATTTTGGTAGCTATAGAGAGATTCAGTTTCACTAGCCTGACCGCCCGAAACAATCTGAATTTTCCCAATTTTTACGGCATGCTCGATGCGTTCACCCAATCCTACCAATGCAGAGAAATTTGGTGCATTTACGAGCATTCTTTTGAAGTACGGTCTCTCCAGGGAGTTTACAAACATGCTCATTAACTCTCGGTCTAGGAGCGGTGGATGCACTCTGGCAGCAAATTCTCTCCACCTCTGAACATACTTCTTGAAGGATTCATTGTTCTCTTGAGACAATTCCTGCAGCTGCATGCGATGAGGAGCCATGTCCAGGTTATAATCATACTGCTTCATAAAAGCTCTGGCTAAATCCACCCATGATCGGATCTGATTACTCTCTAACTGCATATACCAACTCAGAGATGCCCCAGTCAGACTATCCTAAAAGCAGTGAATCATCAACTTGTTGTTTTGCACAAACGAAGTCATTCTTCGGCAGAACATCACCAAATGCTGCTTCGGACAGCTATCTCCTTTGTACTTCTCAAATCTCGGCGCTCTGAACTTAGGAGGCAACACCAGGCCAGGAACCAAACACATGTCTGCAGCATTGAGGTTGACAACATCTTTAACTTTCAAGGCTTTGACTCCTTCTTCCAACACTCGGAGCCTTCTATCATACTCAGGAGCTCTTGGATCTTCAGTCCTAGCTACCGGGATCTCTCTTCGGATATTCGCCCCAGGGAAGAAAACACCTTGATTGTTGATAAGAGGAGGGCGTTCATTTCGGACAACAAACTGCTCACGTCGATCCTGGTTCATAGCAGGAGGCTGCACACACTGGTCTGCAGTAACGTTGTTCACTTGCGGGAAGTCTTCCTCGGACGTAGAACCATACAGAGGATTAGTCGTCATAGTGAAACCCCTCAAGGTGTTAAGAGACTGGAAGTGACTCTCAGACATAGCTACCAATAACCTTCAACTGACTTCACTGCTCGATTTTGCTCAAATCTGCTTCAACCCCTTGGTCGTCTTCTAACAATCAACAGTCGCTCAGGCCAAACACCGGATAATCACCTTCAGAATCAAAACAACGGCTGGATCAGACTCTGGCTAGCTGGAGAATGATATGCAATATGATGCAACAATGTTCATGCAAATGCGATGCAATATGCAGCAAACACGGGATCACAGCCCCCACAAATCTCTGAATACTGCTGCGCTGCTGACTGAGTACGTTCGCTCTGAAGAGAAGACCAAAATGACGGGTAGGCTGGAAGTCAAGTTTCCTGCAAAATCCTCCCACTTACGAGTATGAACCTAATCTGACAAGGTACGGTATCCTATGCGGGTATCAACGTTACAAACTTTCAAGAGCAATGATACGATACCCAGAAGGTGTGGCATCATCATCCCTTGAAGCGGCCTCACTTAGTTGAATTCCCAATTGATAGGTTCCCAGAGTCGACAATCCTCGGATCAAACAACTTGTCGAGCCCTAAGGGCCAGGCAAGAAGCATCAAAGAGAATCTCGTCCGAGCGTAAATTTCGCAGCTAGCTGGTGCGAGCTAAGCAAGCAGGCTAACCACTACTCTCTACTTCTAAGTCTATGTGTGTACTCAAGCCTGGGTTTTGGCTTCTCTCTCAAAGGAACAACCACCTAACAGCACAACAGCAACAGATAATCGCACGGTGCGGAGATTGTAAATACAGCAAAATACAACATACAACGCACAGAAGTAAACATCCAAAGACAAACAAACGCTAGGATTGACTCGCATAGGGGACGTTGGATCCCCAGCAGAGTCGCCAGCTGTCGCTAGTGCGAAAATCGGCGCCGGCTAAACAGAAGAGTCGCCACCGTGCGTTATTTATCCCAAAGGAGGGAAAGGAAACGCTCGAAGTAAACCTACCGCAAAGACGGGAAAGGAATGGTCGTCGCAACCAAATCCTGGATTCGGGAGTCGATTACGCAAGGGGAAGGTATTAGCACCCCCCACGTCCGTCGTACTCGACGGGATCCACGCTTGCTGGTTTGTCTAAAGGATGCAAAACAATCTATCTACGGCTGCTAAATCTAAACGGAAGGAAATTGACTCGATAGAGCATCGCACTCTATGCCTACGTATTCTCAAGAGAGAAAGTCAGAGTCATTGCAGTTCGGGAAACTACAGGGAATTGGCTCGCCAAGACTTCGCGTCTTGTGCCTACGTACTTCCACACAGCGTGAAAGATCAGAGCTTATGTAGTTCAGGCTAACTACGGCTAAACAGGGTGTTCTCGATCACACAGGGGTGAAAGATTAAATTGGTTTTAGAGGTACGGGGACCTACGGAACTTAGAACTACAGTCTGGTCTCAAATGCGCAAGGGCAAGAGAAAGGGAAACATCAGTCGTCAGCGGGAAAGTCTCGATCGCACGGCAGCGAGAGAACAGAGAGGTTAGTTGTTAGTGTGCTCGCTAGGATATCGCATCCTATGCCTACATATTCTCTTTCGATACGAGAAATCAGAGCAGTTGTAGTTCAGCCTACTACAGCTAAAACGGGGAAACGGGAAGAAAGAAAAAGGGGAAAGGGAGGTAGCTCGCTAGGATATCGCATCCTATGCCTACGCACTCTCATCTGGTACGAGAGATCAGAGCAAACGTAGTTTGACGGGAAAACGAGTCTCGATTGCACGGGGCAAGAGAAGGGGTCTCGATCTCCTGAACGCGAGAGAAAAAGAGCTTCGCTCGCACGGGGCGAGAACAAAGAGGAATTAGGCCTACGCCTAAACGGAAAGGAACTCGGGACACACACGCAAGAACCTAAGACGTAGGAGCGAATGCGTCGCATGGCACCCTAAGGGTACCATACTGTCATTTGGGTACCATACTAGACATTCTAAACTAGGGTAAAGCAGAAAAAAACAGAACTGGGCTTTGATCCCACAATACACTAAGAAAATAAAAAAAATAAAACTGGGGGGGGGGGGATTGCGTTGGGAAATAGGGTGTAAGCAGAAAACGTTGGGCCCAACCCAACAACAAAACAATAATAAAAACGGAGGGTGTAAGCCTGGCACGGAGGTGCAAACTGCAGAAATCATTTGGGCCTAGCCCAACAAGAACCAAAACAACCAAACAAAAAATAAACGGAGGGTGAATATGGAAACGGGGGGTATGATCCAAAAATCTACTTGGGCTCAATAGTCCAGCCCAGCATGCAGTGGCCTTTCCTCTCCTTCGTCTAACCCCCACTTTGAACCCTAATTTCTCTTCTCTATCTTCACCCGCCGCCGTCAACTCCTCTGTCTCCCTCACTGCCTATCTTTTTTCCCTGCTTCGCTACCCTTCTTCTTTCTTGTTAAACAAAAAACCTGTTAAACATCCACACATCTGAAGGAAATATTTCGTAAATCTGGAGCTTGCGAGGTAGATCATTGCCCGTTTGCTGATTCAGAGTGATTTGAAGATTTTCATGATGCGAAGTGATACTAAAGGAGGTTGAAGCTTCGTCCATGAAGAACTTGATGAAGATAAAATCCAGATCGTGAAGCCGGAATTGGTTTTAGACTGAAGTTAGTTGAAACTTCGTTGGATCGGACTTGGAAGAGATTTGGAGGTTGAATGTTCTGACGTACACGGTGGGGGTTTATTGATCTTTCGGTGAATATTATTGACGATTTTCTGATGAAGGTTTGAGGAATGTTGAGGATCTGGTGCTAAGCAGATGAAAGTTTCTTGAAGTTCTGGAAATAATTCGTGGACATTCATGGATCTGGGAATTTCTTGATGAACTGGGGAAAAGAAACGAAGAACACGATGGTGTTCTTGAATCTTCTGGAAAAATGCCATGAACACAATGAAGTTTCTGAGGAAGATGGCGATGAACTCGGTTGAACGGATGAAGATCGTTGATGAATGTTAGGGGGCGATTTCTGGAAAATGATGGATATTCATGGATGTTCTGGAGGATTTCTGGAGATCTGGTAATGAACTGAAGATCTTGATGCAGATCTGGGAAATCATCTGGAGAAACGATGAAAACAGGATGAAGATGATGAATCTTCTGGTAGTTGCAGTTTCCGGCGAGCCTCCGGCGACGGTTGCGTTGGCTCCGGTGACAGTTGCGGCTGACCTCCGGTGCATGCATGCCGGCCGATGGAAGGGATGAAGGGGAGGACACGTGGTGCTCTGCATGGAAGGGGAGGAGGAGGTGAAGCCACGTGTGAGGACGGGTGGCAGGGAAGTGTGGGGCATGCAGAGTGAGTTGGCGGAGAGAGAGTATGGACGTGTGGCTGTTTATATGCATGACAAGTGGCAGAAGACTAGGATTGGGCCCCCAAAACGCCACCTGGCCCACTGAGTTTGGCTTAAACACTCTGATTCAATTAATAGACTAAATGGACTTGATTAATGCTAAAATAAAAACTGATTCAAATTAAAAATGAATTAATGAAAACCAATGCAATTAATTCTGCTAATTAAATGCAACTAAGATTAAAACCTAATTAAAACTCAATTAAACTCTAATTAAAACTGATGTAATTAATTCCCAAACTAAAAAAAAATCCCAATTAATATCTAAAAGAGGATTAAATCCACTAACTTCTAAATCAATTAACATCTAGAAAGAAATTATTCTATTAATTCCTAAACCTATTAAAAATAGAAAAAAGAAAATCCATATTAAAAAACCATTTAAAAATCTACTTAATATCTAGAGACAATTATCTATTAAAACTATTTAAAAAGAAATATCTATTATATCTAAAAATCATTCTAGAAAACAATTAACCTAAAAACTATTTAAAAAAACAATTTAATATTCTAGAAAATAAAGGGGAAAATCTAAAAAATGTAAGGAAGCCAATTAAATCGATTAGAGGACAATTGCGCAATTACAGCGAAATAAGCAGTAAAAACCGGGCACCGAGATGGCCTGAAAACACAGGGAACGAGCACCAATTCTCAAAATAAATCCTCGTATTGGCCTGAAATGCCTAAAACGCCAGGGGAGGATGTAATCCCGATAAAGTCAAAAATGGCTGAAAAAAATGCAATGTATGCGGTATGCGAGTGCGAATGCAAAATGCGTCGAAACATAAACCATATGTGGGAACCGGTTGATCAAATTTTGGGGTGCAACACCTATGCGTTTCCCAGCGTCACAGACTTTCAAGAAACGATGATACGATATCCAGAAGGTGTGGCATCATCATCTCTTGAAGTGGCCTCACTTAGCTGAGTCACAAATGATCGGTCTTCAGAGTCAACAATCCTCCAAACTAAAAACCCCTCAAGCCCAAAGGGCTGGAAAAGAAGTCAACCGGGAGAATCTCGTTTGAGCGTGGATTTCATGAGACACTAGTGCCTGTAAAGCAAGCACGCGCCCACTACTTTCCACAACTAATGCTAAGTACACTCAAGCCTGGGTCTGGCTTCTCACTCATCAGAACCCCTTCCCACAACAGTACAATAATAATATCATACTGAAAATAAAATGCGGAAAGTAAAGTGCGATAAATAAAACCCAACAGGTAAACATACAAGCGCTAGGATTGACTCGCATAAGGGATAGGAAACGGTCCCAGCCTAGGGGATGGGAAAAGTCCCCAGCAGCTATAAGTCCCCAACAGAGTCGCCGGCTGTCGCTACTGCGAAAATAAGGTGTCGGCAAAACAGAAGAGTCGCCGCCTTTCATTATTTATCCCTCAGAACGGGAAAGGAAACGATCAGAAAAAACCTGACGAAAAGGTATAAGACAAGGTCATCGCAACCAATGTCTGGATTCAAGAGTCGGTTACGCAAGGGAAAGGTATTAGCACCCCTCACGTCCATCGTACTCGATGGGATCCATGCTTGTTGTGTTTATCTGACGGGTTTGCTACATCTATCTACGCTAAAAGGTCTGGTCTGAAAAGAAAAGAAAATGACTCGGCAGAACACGGCAGTTCTATGCCTACGTATTCCCGTCTGGAACGAGAAATCAAAGTCAACGTAGTTTTCCTAACTACGAGCTACGGGGGAAGGTTGCTCACCGAGATATCGCATCTCGTGCCTACGTACTTTCACACGGCGTGAAAGATCAGAGCAAACGTAGTTCGGGACAACGAGAGACACAGGTTTGTCTTTTTTATCCGAGTAGGGTTAACAGACGATTCCAGCAGTTGGTGTATGCAGCTCGCTCGACGGAGACTTAGGCGTTTACCATTTGCGGTAGAACCGGGAGTTAACAGAACTCTCCTTCTAAAAAGGGGTTTCCAGGGATTAAAGGTCCAAGAGGACAAAAAGAGTTTGATCTTTGTTTTCTGTTTTTTAGAATAAGTGTCTTTTATGGATGTTTGCAACTGATATCGCACTAGAGACTATGACTTGAGAGTGAATGTGTCGCATGTCACCCAAAGGGTGCCATACTAAAAATCCGTACTGTTGAAAAGAAACTCTCCAACAATCCTTTCTCAAGTAGCTTAAGGCTCGTAGAGTACGACCTCAATTAACCTTTATTAATGTATTTTGATTCGTTTGAAGATGAGAAGAGAAAAGACGCACTAAAGGGGAACTGATCCAATCCTAAAGTTGTCATGCAAAATTGATCCTATGCTGGAGGTTAGGAGGGAACTACCTAATGTTATCATGAATGGCTAGAACTCTAATGTCTGTCATAACTTCTCTTGAACAAGAGAAGTCAGAGTTCCTAGGGGAACATGGCAAAGGAAAGCAACAGAAACAGAAATAACTGTAAAGAAATAATTGTAAATAAAATGCATGCAATGCAACAACCAAGTAGAAGGAGCCAAGCTCAACCTCTAGAGCAAGCAAGCCTAAAGGCAACACACAAAGCACAGGCAAGGGAGACAAACTCAACCTTAAGCCAGCAAGCAAAGCCAGATAATAACAATCAAGCAGAGGGAGACAGACTCAACCTCTAGATGCAGACAAGCAAAGGGAGATAATATTAACCTTTAGGATGCTCTTAGGCCTAGAAACATCTACATGAGGCCTAGTCTAATGCAACACACCAAGCAGTCACACAAGCAACAGTCAAACTATCAAAAAATACAGCAGACAAAACAACAGACAGACAGCTCAACAGCAAAGCAGATAAACAGCAAAACAAGTAGACAGTCTGCAAACAACTACTAAGTCCAAGCCACCTTCAAGAGAAGGAAATCTCCACCTTCAAGCTCCAACAAGAGAGAAGAGAGTTAACATCAAGATGATTGATTGATGATGGGAAGCAGGATGGAAACTAAAGGAATCCATCCTGGCACTCAACCATACATCTGAGATAGGCATCCTCAAAGGTTCTACCTCTTGTGAAATGCCACACATTCTTCCAAAGGAAAGATGAGGCTTCCACATAGGGACCTTGAATCATAGTATGGGAATGGAAAGCAATCAAAGCAATCCATGTTTATTTGAAGAAAGAGAAAGCAAACTAAGCTCTTCCTGACCCTAACTCTTACAAGCTACAAGAAAGCTACTAAAGGGATGTCTAAACACAAAATCAAGCACCACCATCAAGCAAAAAGAAGCTTCTACATGTCTAAAGAACCATCAAAGAAGATTATCAAACCTATTAGGACTAAAGGCCACCATTGGAGATTAACTAGTGCAAGTGTTATGTTGAAAGCACCTTAAAACTAGCCTAAGTATTAAATCAAATTAAAATACCAAATCATCTCCTAAAATCCTATACAATTTTCTAGGGGAACCTAAGAAGGTTAAGGACCTATAGTAGAAAGGTCAGGGATCAAATCAAATGGGAAGGTCACCTAAAAAATCCTAGATCACAAGGTATCAAATAAAAACCCTAAAATGGAAGGTCTAATGATCCTAATCCAAAACAGAACCTAATGTTGTCTAAAAAATCTGAAATAAATCCTAAGGGATCATGCATCTCTAGTCTACCAGCTAGCCAAAAATCAGCCCCAAATTCTATACTAAACAGCCAATCAAAATTCAGCAAAAAAACATGAAGAAAAAAGCCAAATTAAAGAATTAATAAAAAAGCAACAAAAAAAAACAAATTAAATGTAAAATAGCATGAAAATAAGATGTAAAAGCATCAGAAAATCAAGAATAAAATCAGGAACATGCTCATATTTTTATTTTATTTTTATGATGATTAATGGAATTAATATGAATTTTAAAAGATTAATGGAATTAAAATAATAAGAATATGAATTAAAAACAAATAAGAAAATAAAAATACCAGGATTAAATGAGGAGCGCAGGATCATGTGACTGGGTCTCCTAATCTAAGGGATCTGGGGCTGCCAGCGCATTAATGAAATGTGCGCGTTTTGGATTGCAAAGTTCAAATCTGAGCTTAAGTCATGATCGTTGGATGAGGAGACTGAGTCAAGGTTTTCATCAAATCTAAGGGTGGGGAACTCATCTTCCTCGTTTGAATTCTAAGGTGGAGGGAAGATTGCAGCGGTGGCCGGAGAAAGACGCCGGTCGTCTTCTCTGGCGAGACATCATGTGCAGGTCATGGAACCTCAACAAACCTTACATCATCTCACTCCAAATTTCATGCTGAATCCAAATATCATGTTCATTTCCTCTAATTCTCAACAGAACTCAAAACACGATGGAAATCCTAAAATGCACCAAGTTCTGAGATCTCACCAATCCTTCAATTGAAACCACAGATCTATTCCTCATGCTTCACAGATCATTATGAACTATCTAGATCGTGCTAAAACCTCATGATCAGGCCAATTCAAATCCAAACAGAAATCACATAGCATCTTAAGTTGTCTCTAATCCTTCAATTTTTGATCCAGAATTCATCTAATCATCTTCCTAAACCTTATCCTCATGTCAATTCTACTTAGATCATGCTAAAAAGAGTGCAATCGTAAATTGTTCAAACCTGGTTTGTAGCTTCAAATTGAGGCAATTATGGTGCTCCTCTTGCTCCAATCTTGTGCAGATCCACTCAATGAAGTATGCTGAAGATGCTTGAAGCTTTGAATTGCATTGAATTGCTCTGAATCAGAAATCACGATTTCCACTTTTGCTCTTGAAACTCAATCTTCAATCTCTGGCTATGGCACGAAATGAACACCAAAATTGATCTGAATCCATCATGGAACTTATATAGAAGATGTTTGTGGGCTTTGGAGGTCCATTGGAGGCCCAAATCAGAATATCCAAGTTTCACTTCTCCTTGAGAATTCCAACTATGGTGAACACGAATTTGCACTCAAAACTTCTCCAAGAAGCTTCAATTCCCTTGCTTGTTAACTGTGGAGAGTGTAGAGATTAATTGGAGAGCTTACACTTATCATATGACCAAGTTTTGATGTGTTACTTATTTGTGAAGTAACAAGTAGAAATGCTATGAAATATGCCTCAAAATGAATTTCCAATATTTCCAATATGTTCAAAATGACTTTTCTGATTAAAATGAGCACCCACTTGCCTTATTTGAGCACACATGAATTAATTTGAGAATTTTTCACTTAAATGTCTTTAAATTCCCCTTTTGTTAATCTCCTTCAAACCAAGTCTCACCCTAAGCTAAATCAATTCATCATGAGCACATGGTTGACCTAAATACATCATTTTGAGCAAGTTTTGTGTTGGACAAAACTTCATTTGAAGCTTGCAAGATAGTGAAAATGACCTATAATGCCAAATGACCTATAATCTCACTTTCCCAAAATACCCCTAACTTGTAAACCTCATAAATTGAGTTCTACAAATCAGATGGAAAACGTCTAGTACAATTTGGAAAGCTAAGATCAAGACCTACAACTTTCATGTTGGCCAAAAGTTTAGGAGAAACACCCTTCTGTGTCAAAAGTTCCATGGAAGTTGGTTGACTTTTGCAGACAATTTTCACATTCATCTGATGACCTGTAACTTGTCTGGACCATAACTTGAGTTCTATAAATCCAATGGAGGACTTATAGTACTCAAATTAAAGCTAAGAGCATGCTCTACAAGTTTCATGTTGTTCAAAAGTTTATATTAAACTTGTATCTTGAGATAAGTGGTCTTGAAGTTAGGCACTAAATAAGGGATTTTACCCTGAGAACCCTAGTTTAGCAACTCCTCACACTTTGAACTCTTCTTGGATTGATCTTTGACTATCACCTCATGTATCTCCATACAACTTCCCATAATCACTAAGACTTAGAAATAGGTTTTGGTCCTCTTTAATTGCACAGTTGACTCAAGGTTGACCAGACAAAAACCCTAATTGCAACACCCTCAACTATGGCTCTTCACACTTAGCATAATGACTTGGCTGAGCTCCACCATGACCCTCAAGGCACTCCATGAGCTCTATCCACACTCTATCCATGATCAAGGCTCCACAACCCACTGATGGTCTTCAATTGGTCCTCAGGTGAGGAGATGAACCACATACAAACAACCCAACTTCTCAAGACACAACCCACTTTCTGATGACCTCTCAAGCTTGAATAAGACCTCTAGACAGGCTCCTCTCAATATAAACCACACTTGATCCCCTGCATAAATGAACAATATATGTTATGCAAATGCTAGATCAACGATATGCTAATGCAATGAAACATAAACCAGGTAAGAAAAGGTTAGGAAAATTTTGGGGTGCAACAATGGTGTATAGACTTCGGTTCGATGGTGAACTATGGTTCAGAACTGGAGACCAAGAGCAAGTAACTAATTTTAGTAATGGGACCAGTAAGGCACTACTGATTCAATAGTGAGGATCAGTGACATTTATGGGTGGCTCTAGTTCAGAAGAAGGGACCAAGAGCAAGTATGGTGTTCGAACTACAGTATATCGGCAAAAACCAAAAGATTTGGAAGAATTCCCTCTGGGTTTTTATCGTCTCCATATGGATCGGTGCAAGGGAAAGAATGTCATTCAACAATTTCTATCTCTATAAGCTTGGGTTTAAATGGCTTGAATGAGTAAAGTGTAGAAATTAAAAGATATTAACAACTAAATGCATTCTTTAGAGAGGAGAGAACTCATCAGGAATTGTATTTTATCTACCCATCAAATACTAAAAAATTTGTAAATCAACTGTATGTAACCTAAATCACTCATCAATATCATCACCTATCACTCACAATAGAGGTTTATGTCTGAAATTCTGGTATGCAGATATCAGATGTCCTAAGAGATGTCGAGATACTGATATCTGTTTAGAACCACAAGGACAAGTTAAACACAATTATAATTATAGAAAATGACAAAACACAAAGACTTGTTAACTCAGTTCGGCATATAACAACACATACGTCTGGGGGATACCAAGCCAGGAAGGAAATCCTTTATTAGTATTATCAATTCAAAGCTAAACAACCCAGTTTACAACTTCTCGCTTAATCCCTACCAAGTGCAATTTTTATCTAAGGCACTCCTAGGTATGAGAAACCCTTATCACTTCCCTTCCTATCACCAGCGTGACAGAATTAGAATACTTAAATGTTTTTAGAAGATAAACTTCAAAGACATACAATCACTCAATGCTTAAAACCTTATGAGTAATTGACAGAACTTACAACTCAATAGAGACAATCCTACTCTTATATCAAGATGAGAGACTCACAATTTGCAAGAACACAAATTCTAAAATATTACTTAACACACAATATATTCCACACATAATTAGGGTTGTGTTGCTCTATTTATAAACAACAACTGGACTGGATTTGGGCTTCAATACAATTGCAGTAAGGCAAATGCTACCAGTCAGCAGATTATTCTCCATAAAAGCAGGTATTCAATCAAGGGTTGGGTTTCCTAAACTGTATTCAACGTTTAGAAAAATATAATATCTTTAAATTCAAATAGAATCTCAGATTCCTCAATCTTGGACTCCACATAGGACTACTTCAAATTCACAAAATATTTAGTAGTCTGTAATTACACCAGCTGTATCCAAATTGTAGAACTGTAACAGACAAGATGTTGAGACTTCTTATTAGGACATCTTATTCAACATATTTCTATTCATGTTAGAACATCTTGTTCAACATGTTGCTGCCAAGTTAATTTTACCAAAATTACTACCAATCACAAATACATAGACTTAACAATCTCCCGCTTTGGAAAGTTTTGGCTAAAACAAACAAATAACTGTAGCACACAAACACCACAATCCAGTTTACACAGATCATACAAATACATATATCAGAAGTACAACAACAGAAAAATATTAAGAGGTTAGTGATTCTCCCCCTCAACAGCAGCCAACTAACAACAAATAGTTAATGGTTAGTGCACATAAAAATTACTCCCCCTTTTTAGCCATAATATAACAAAGGTAAGTGTTGCACCCCAAAATTTGCCTAACCATTTCTTTACCTAGCTTGTGTTTCATTGCATTCATACTAGCATTATCATCTGCATTGCATTGAAATGTAGGCAGGAGATCAAGAGGTATGAATACCAACAAAGGGCTACAAAGACTATAAAGATATCCAAGAGGTTTATCTAAGTGTTCAAGGGTTGATATCCTCACCAGAGAAGCCAAAGATCCTCAGAGAGAGTGGTTGAAACCAAGTGTATACATCTCCTAACTTGAGAGTTGGGGGAAGCCATCAGATGATCCTGAAGCCATGAAGTTGGACCTAGAAACTTGAGCGAGTTCATGAGAAGCATTGAAGATCATTTTGAATCCTAGACAGGTCAATATGCAAAGGATATGAAGCAACTACCAAGATTGGTACAACTAGGGTTCATCTGGTCAACCCTTGGTCAATTGATGATTTGAAGGAGGTTGAGACCTAAGTCCAAGGCCATGTGATAATGGATTGATGTGCTAAGATGCCTAAGGGATGATTCCAAGGTCAACTCATCATGAATTCAGAGTGTGAGGAGTTCCTAAGCTAGGGTTGCTATGCTTGATAGTGTAGAATCCCCTGGTTTGGTGCCTAACTTCAAGACCACATAACTCAAGATGTGATTTTCATCTCACCTTGACCCTAACATGATTGTTGTAGGGCATGATCATAACTTTAATTTGAGTACTATAAGTCCTTGATAGGGTTTATAGAACTCAAGTTATGAGCCAGAGAAGTTACAGGTCATCGGTGGAATGTGAAATTGGAGCTTGAAAGTCCACCAACTTGCATGACACTTTTGCCCTATAAATATGATTGTCATGAACTTTTGGCCAACATGAATGTTGTTCCTTATCTTCTTAGGTTTCTAGAAAGTACTAGAATTCCATGATTGGATTTGTAGAACTCAAGTTATGAGCTTTACAAGATAAGGGTATTTTGGGAATTTGGAATTACAAGTCATTTTATGTTATAGGTCAATTTCATCAACTTAGGCACATCAAATGGACTTTTGATCAACTTGAAAGTTGTTCAAAATGGTGTTATTAGTCCAACCAGGACCCAAAGATTCATTGATGTGGATTGAATATGGAAGTGTATGAAGGAAATTTGAAAAAAGGATAATTAAAAGGCATAAAAAGTGAAAATTCCATTTTTATTCATTTTGGTGCCAAACTTCACAAGTTTGTGCATTTTTTGACTGCCAAAGGCATTTGGAGAGGAATGGCAATTTCACATTTTTGGTTTGGGTCATAATTCATGGACATTTCAAAGGTTACTTAGAATTGAAGTTGAAGGTGAGAAAATACTTAGAAGGGGGGGGGGGGGGTTGAATAAGCATGAAGATAAAACTTTGAAGTAAAAACTCAAGTATTTTTATCCTGGTTCGTTGAACTCAACTACTTCAGTCCACCCTATCTAGAGTGATTTGCCTTTCTCAAACTAGGACTTAATCCACTATTTAATCAACTGATTACAATAGTAAGCACTAAGAACAACTGTTCAAAGTCTTCTCAAGAACTACTGATCCCAACTGGATCTTCTTAAGGAACTATTACAATGAAATGTAAGATTAATACAAGTGTATGAATGCTTCTAACAAGCTTTTATCACAACAGTGATTTTTCACTTAATGTTAAGAACAACAGAATAAACTCAGCAATAAGAATATTTTATGAGAGCTTGTAAGAGTTTCTATATCAGATTTGTTGGTTGTTAATCACCCCTTTTTGAAGAAGATGAGGAAGACTTGCTTTTATATGCACAGTAGTCCACAAAGTCTTAACGTTGGAGGCTGTGTACTGAAAAGGCCTGAACCTTTTTGTCTTTACATCACATGACCTTTCCTGGAAATAGAATGCACAGAGAAATGCTTTTGGTCTGTGTTCTAGTGTCAAACATGAAAGAGGAAAGAGTCGTTGAACAAATCAAAAGATATTACTTTTAATTCTTCTTCAACAAGTATTTCTTTTCAGCAAAGTTAACATCAGAGTCTGCATGATCAGAGTCTTGGATACCCATCAGATTTTGCTGAATCAGAGTAATGCAGCAAGTGTGCTTTAGCGTGTAGTTCTATCAGAGTAGAGTTTTATGAATCAGATCCTCAGTACATGCAACGTGCAGTACTCTCAGAGTCTTCTGAAAAACTGTGCTTCTTAACTCTCATACAAAGTTCTTCAATGCTTTAGAGTCTTCAGATCTTATTAGAGTCTTCTGCTTCAGATTCTTCTGTAGCTTCTGCTTCAGATCCTTCTGTAGCTTCTGCTTCAGATCCTTCTGCAGACAGCGCTCAGATTCTTCTATAAGATGATTCCGACTCTTCAGAGCCTTCCATAGTTCCATGTTCAGATTAATTTGCTCTTGGATGTATATATACTTTAATCATCTGTAGCAAATATTCATGAACCAATTTTAGAGTATATAATTCTTTAATACAAAATTTCAGAAGAGTTATCATCAAAACATAGAGATATTACTAAGAAACAATATGTGTTCTTACAGAAGTAACATAACCAATATGCACCATTGGATGAAATCAAGCTTTCAATCTGATCCATTCACCTTCACCAGGTCATAAGCAATGAATTTGAGCAAGGATTGAGCTGAAACAGAGCCAGGTTACACGATGTCCATAGTTGTACATTGAAGAAAATTGAAATTTTGGATTAATCAAATTGGGCCATGATTGGGCCAGGTTATGATCCAAATAGCTTCTATTTAAGTTCAGGATCATGTTCAGATCGTTTTTTGTGTAGCATTTGGAGAGAAAACGGTTATTGCAGTTGGAGTTTTGGAGCTTTCGAGCAAGAATTGGTTTTGGAGTTTGAGAAAGAATCAAGAGCTTCTGAGTATCAAGAATCATTCAGCAAGCTTCAATAAAGAAATCTGCACGTTTTGGCATCAAGATTCACACTCAAGAACACCTCAATCGAAGCTACAGAACAAATTTTTACTTTTCACAATTCCTCTTGATTTAAGCATGTTTAGAATGAATTTGGCATGTGGTTAGGTTGTAGAGATGACATAGATCGTTTTAGGATTGGAACAGTGAAGATTAGTGATGATTTAGGTTATGATGCAAATTCTGTTTAGACTTGTATATGGCTGATTCTTGAGAGTTAGGTTGAATTGGATAGTGATTTGTGATCCTTGAGAGGTGAGAAAGATTTATGTGTAAAGAATTTGGAGTTTGATGACACTTGTGGAAATGGTGGTTTTTCTGTTCATTATCGTGTCTGATCATTCATGAAGAATCATTGAAAATGGAATGGATCTTGATGTTTAGTGTGAAGAGGCGAGCGGATTCGTGTAATTTCCATTGAGTTTAGTTGAGTTTGATCACAGAGCATGATTGCTCTCGCCGGAGAAGACGGTGCAGCTCTTCTTCGACCACCACGATTTGTTTACCCTCTTTGATCAGTTTAAATTGGAGAAGATGATGGAGCACCGTTGTATCTGCGGACTTGGTCTTAGCATCTAACGTGTAGGATTTGGTTTGACTAGGACTTGGTGAGGTGGCACACTCTGAAGCATTGGATGATCATACTTTTCCATTGAATGGACATGATTAGAACGTACCGTGTATCTTAGTCAACTAAACCACACATTATCCCTGGCCAAAACGAACCATTTTATTAATTGAGGTGGCGCGCGCATGGCCTCTAGATCATTGGACCAGTCAATAGATCTAGTGGCTCTGACATTTTCTGAACTCTTTTTATTTCTTTAATTGAGTTTCTATTTTCTTTAATTGTCTTGATTGATTTTAATTCATATTAATTAGAATATTGATCAGAAAATTATGGAAAAAATATATGGGTGATCCTTGATTAATTTCTGATTTTTCCATGCCTTTGGATTTTATTTTGGTGCTGTTTTCAATTTAATGTCCATTTTTTCTATTTTTAATAGTTGATTAAAAATGCATAAAATGACTAGTTTGCTTGCTGATTTTATTACTAGCTCATGATTTGGAATTTAATGTTGAAACTTTGCATGCTTGTTATAGACTCCTTGTTAGGTTTGGGTGATTTTTGTTGTATTTTTTAGATGATTCTATGTAGGAGTTTGAGATAGATCTTTAGGAGCATTCCATGATGGATCCCCTTTAGTACACTCTTTGGATTTAGATTTTATTTGAACCCTTAGGATTAGGTTTGGCCCCTGGTTTTTTTACCATAGATTGTTAACTCATGTAGGATAATGTAGGATTTTCCTCAAGATTTTTAGAATTGATTTTCTATTAGTTCCCCATTTTACAAGTTGCTTATGGTTTAGGTGACCCTAACTAGGATAACTTCACAGATTAGTCTTTTAAGTGACCATTAGATGATTCTAAGCTTCATATACTTTCTTGATAGAATAGTATTTAGGTAGATACCTCATTAGAACTTTGTTGAAGCCCTGATAGAGCTTTTGAATTCCCCTAGTTTAGGTGATCCTTGTAGCTAGTCTTTAGGGTTTCTTAGAAGTTGCTATGTTGCCTTCTTTCCCCCTATGTGATTTCTTCCTTGGGCTTTGCCCTACCCTCTTTCTCCAAGTCTTGAAGAGGATCCCTCCTGGGAGAGCCTAATCCTTCCTTTGGTTGGATTATGTGCATTCCTTAGGAGGTTGAGCCTTGAATTGACATTCATCAGTATAGTACAATCCTTTGGTTTGTAGTATCTTTCTCTTTCAAGTCTTGATGAGGAGCCCTCCCGGGAGAGCCTAATCCTTCCTTTGGTTGGATTTTGTGCATTCCTCAGGAGGTTGAGCCTTAGATTGACATTCTTGGCATGTTATATTCCCTTGGTTTATATATTGTCATCAACAGATGATAAAAAAACAAGATGATAAAAAAAAACAAGCAATAGAACAGATGATAAAAAAAAAACAGATGCAAAAAAAAACAAGCAATTTCATTCATTCAGATGGTTCACATAACAGATGATAAAAAAACAAGCAATAGAAAACAGATGCAAAACATCAGTGCAAAAACATGAAAAGAAACTAAGGTTGACGAGATGCAATCAGGGTCAGAAGATCTGTGATCTTTGTAGTAGACTCTTCTTGCTTGGCCATCCAAGTCTTAATCTCTTCAGTGGTTTGTTCTTGTTTGATCATCCAGGACTTGATTTCCTTAACTTGTTTCACAAGTTCTGAATTGTCAGCCTTCACTTCAGATGTAGACGCATCAATGTCCATATCAGATGCAACATCTTCAGATGGAGAGTCTTCAGCAGGAGCAGCTTCCAGAAGCAGCACTGGTGGTTTGGGAATGCACAACAGAGTCTGTCTTACCAACTCAGCAAACTTTGCCTTAGCATCTTCAGCACAGACTGTCTTGAGATGAGAGGCCACCGCGTTGAACTTAGAGATAAATTTATCCCAATCAGCTTCAGACTTAACAGGATCTATACTGAACAGACACTCTTCTTCCACACGTGCAATCCTCATACGAACTTCCTTTTTGAAATTTTTAAACAGCTTACCATCATCTGATCTAGGGTTGGGGTAAAGAAATTCCTCAAGAGTCACTTTCTCAGCAAATTCAGAGTTTGGCTGAGGTTGTTCACAAGTGGTGTTAGGAGGTGTTGGATCAGATGGTGGTTGTTCAGATTGTTGAGGTGCAGATGGTTGAGGTTCAGATGGTTGAGGTGCAGATTATTGAGGTTCAGATGGTTGTGGTATGGTGAGTTGAGGTGTAGGGGTAGGTGAAATTTCAGCTTCAGATGATGAATGATGAAAATCTGAGAGGTTGAATTTTCAACGAAGTGAAAGTCTACGATTTATTTGGTCAGGTGCTGATAGATCAGAAAATGCAGGTTTGAATGGATCAGGAATATGTAAACAGGAGGGTGAGTGAACTTCTGATTCAGAATCAGATGATTCAGTGGAGTGGCATGAGGTGGATGACAAGACAACCATGGTTGCAAGTGGTTCTAAATCAAGAATGGCATTTGAGGGTTCTGGAATAGGTAACAGTTGTTCTATTATTGAGGGATGTTCAGATGGAGTTGGTTGGAGAGGTTCAGATGAAATAGGTTGAGATTGATGTTTTGTCAGTTGTTGTTGTTCTGGTTGTAGTTGTTGTTTTTGTTGAGGTTCTGGCTGAGGTGGTTCTTGTTATTGATGTTCTGGTTGTGTTTCTGTTTGAGGTGGTTCAAATGGAGTTTGTACAGAAGATGTTTGAGAAGGTGTAGTTTGAGATGGAGGGGGTTCAGATGTTTGAATTCCAGATGATGGTGGTACAGATGATTGTGGTCTAGAAGGTAATGAAGGAGGTGAAGGTAATGGAGAGTTAATGGTTGGAGTTGGATCAGATGTTCATACCGGTTTGATAGTTTCTCTTATGTCTTCCAGACTTGCTTCTGGAGGAGTGGATTTCACTTTCTTTACCTTCAGAGGCTTAACAGCAGCTTCAGAGGCTTTTCTCTTTGGCTGAGCCTCAGATCCTTCTTCAGCAATCTTCTTTGAACGCCTTTCTCTAACAAGATTAGGCAGAACTTCTCCTTCCTTCTGGACGATGTTCACAGGTAGAGGAACACCATTTAACAGACAATCAGCTATGTAGGCTAAGATGATCTCCCTTGGTTCGTCAGCATTGAACATTGGAAAATCTTCAACAGGAATCCTTCTGTTGCTGACATCCTTAGTAGCAATTTTCTTAGGTTTGCTGGCAAGCTCTGTGATGACTTTCATCCTCTTCAGAGTATTGCCATTGATTACAGAACCTATGACATATCACAGATCCTCTGTCAATCCAGTATCATACAGATATTTCACAAGACCATTCTCTGTTAGAATGTCTGATATCAGTCTACCCATAGGAATCCAATTCCTAACTTTTCTAGTTTTGACTCTTACATCTTCTCTTGTTTCCTTTATATGATTCAGAAAGTGACTAAACAGAAGATAAGGCAAGTCCACCTTCTTTCCCTTGCTCATACAGAACATAAAGTATAGTTGTTCAGCACTGACATAATCTGGGGAATTTGATGATTTTCTGTGAAAGATGGAACTCATGAAAATCTTGGCCCAGATCCTGTAGACTGGCTTCAGTTCCCTTACTTTGCTAGTTGGTTCCCCAGAAATAGTAACTTCTTGAAACACACTAGCAAGATCCACACGAGAAGATTGTAGACTGGTTTCACCATCAGTTTCAGAGTACTCAATGAGTTGTCTGATCAACTTCTCAGTAATCACAATCTCCTTTCCAAGGACAGAAGAATGGATGAATTTAGGGCACACTTGAGCATGTATCCAGAATTCTTTTTACCAAAGTTGGATAAACAGGACCCATAAGCCTGTCAAAGTACTTTGTCCAACTCTGAGTTTGAATGGTTGAAGAAAGATTAAACCCATTTTCTTCAATGGACTCAAAATCTATGAAGCATTCACTCAGAACTTCCAGTTCTATAGTTGGAGTGAGAAGAGTTCTCACATGTTCATTGTAAGCTTCAGCAGTAGGAGCAGAAACAGCAGTGGTTGATTGCATCTGAGCAGATGTTGATGAAGAAGATGCCATTGATGTTCTTGAGAGAGAGGTTTTAGGTTTAGGGTTTTGGTGAAGAGCAAAGAGAAGACAGAAATGCATAAAAGGGTTCGTGAAGTGAAAAGTGTGAAATGGTGTGATTTGTGGTATTTATAGATAAAATCAGGCACACAAACAATCACATAAGCACGCTTCACATAGCATTTAATGAAAAAGTAAAAACATCATTGCACAACAATTATGATTCTGACAGATGGGGGGAAAATCAAGAAAAATCAGATTTTCAAAGCAGTACTTCAAACGTTAATTCAGCGAAGTGCACTCTACCTTTTCAGTGTCTGAGCTACACGTGTTTGCTTGCTTGTGCTTCTGAAATCTCTTGAGAAATGAAACGTTAGACAATGTTCAGATCCTCTGAGCATTGTTATTTTAGATTTACACAAGTAAAATAATTCAAGAAAATGAATAAATTAACAGATGAAATACTTCAGAGCATTAAACATTTTGCATCTGAGAAGTTTGCCTCTGATAAATATTATTCTGGACAAAAATCCATACCAATATTTTTCAGAATAAACTTGAACCTATCTTCAACAAGGGGTTTTGTAAAGATATCAGCCCATTGATGATCTGAATCAACAAAAGCTAAGTTTATAATACCCTTCTGAACATAGTCTTTGATGAAATGATGTTTAATTTCTATATGTTTTGCCTTAGAGTGTAAAATTGGATTTTTAGACAAACATATAGCAGAAGTATTATCACAGAAGATAGATACATTACTCTCAAAGATCTGATAGTCTTCTAATTGACTCTTCCTCCAGAGCATCTGCGTGCTACATCCAGCAGCAACAATGTATTCTGCCTCTATTGTAGAAAGTGCAATTGTGGGTTGCTTCTTGCTGTACCATGAGATCAGATGACTACCAAGGAACTGACAGCTTCCAGGAGTACTTTTACGCTCTACTCTGTCTCCAGCATAATCAGCATCACAGAATCCAACTAATGTATATTTATCAGATCTTCTGTAACATAGACCCACGTTAGTAGTACCTTTCAGATACCTTAGAATCCTCTTAACAGCAGTTAAGTGAGATTCTCTAGGATCTGATTGGAATCTTGCACAAAAGCATACACTAAACAGAATGTCAGGTCTAGAAGCAGTTAAGTAGAGAAGAGATCCTATCATACCTCTGTAGAGTTTCTGATCCACTTTCTTACTTACCTTTTCCTTGCCTAGTGTACTAGTTGGGTGCATGGGAGTCTTTGCCATCTTACTATCAGTCATGTTAAATTTCTTCAGAAGTTCTTTAACATATTTGGTCTGATGAATGTAAGTGCACTCTGGAGTTTGGTTGACTTGAATTCCCAGAAAGAATCTCAATTCTCCCATCATGCTCATTTCAAATTCTACCTGCATACATTGAGCAAACTCCTTTCCCAGCATAGTATTGGTAGATCCAAATATAATATCATCCACATACATTTGACATATTAGAAGATCTTTCTTAAATGTTTTACAAAAGAGTGTTGTATCCACCTTGCCTCTGATGACATTTTTCTCCAGAAGAAAATTACTCAATCTCTCATACCAAGCTCTGGGAGCTTGTTTTAAACCATACAGAGATTTCTTTAGTTTAAAAACATGTTTTGGAAATTTTTCACTCTCAAAACCAGGAGGTTGGTGAACATAAACTTCTTCTTCAATAATACCATTTAGAAAGGCACTTTTAACATCCATCTGATATAGAGTGATGTTATATTGTGCAGCAAATGAAATAAGAAGGCGTATAGATTCTAACCTTGCCACTGGAGCATAAGTTTCAGTGTAATAAATACCTTCTTGTTGACTGTACCCTTGAGCAACAAGCCTTGCCTTATTTCTTTCAACTTCTCCTTTCTCATTAAGCTTGTTTCTGAAGACCCATTTAGTTCCAATTATGTTGAATCCTTTTGGTCTTGGAACTAAGTCCCACACATCATTTCTAGTGAATTGATTTAGCTCTTCTTGCATGGTAATAATCCAGTCATTGTCTTGCAGAGCTTCATCCACAGTGGTTGGTTCAATCACTGACACCAGTCCAAATAATGATGCTTCAGAGGATCTGAGGAAGGATCTTGTTTTGATAGGGTCATCCTTCTTTCCAATGATTCCATTCTCTGGATGAGAAGCTTTGATTCTGGAAGATGATCCTCTAACAGTTGATTCTTCAGAAATGTTTAAGTTATTCATCTGAGAAGTCAAAGGAATAGCATCTGGCGTTGCCTCTGGTTCCTTCACTTGAGTTTTGTCTGCCTCTGAGCCTTCAGAGTCTGTGAAGACTACTTCTCTATCTGCAGAACTTTCAAACTGCTTTGGCTTTTTAATGCCAATCTTATCATCAAATCTAACATGTATAGATTCTTCCACAATCTGTGTTTCAGTATTGTATACTCTATAGCCCTTAGAGCGTTTAGAATATCCAAGCATGAAACACTTATGTGCTTTAGAATCAAATTTGCTAAGATTCTCTTTAGTGTTCAACATATAACAAATACATCCAAAAGGATGAAAATAAGCAATGTTGGGCTTTCTGTTCCTCCACAATTCATAGGGAGTCTTTTCCAGAAGAGGTCTTACAGACACTCTGTTCTGAATGTAACACGTTGTGTTGATTGCTTCTGCCCAAAAGTGCTTTGCCAGATTAGTCTCATTGATCATGGTTCTGGCCATTTCTTGCAGAGTTCTATTTTTCCTCTCTACAACTCCATTCTGTTGTGGAGTTCTAAGACAGGAAACATCATGAGCAATGCCGTTTTCATTAAAATATTTTTCAAAATATTTGTTTTCAAATTCACCACCATGATCACTTCTGACTTTTATAATTTTGAAATCTTTTTCATTCTGGACTTGTTTGCAGAAGTCAAAGAACACAGAATGTGACTCATCCTTGTGTTTTAGGAACTTTACCCATGTCCATCTACTATAGTCATCAACAATGACTAATCCATACTTCTTGCCTCTAATGGATGCAGTTTCCACTGGTCCAAACAGATCAATATGAAGTAATTCTAATGGTCTGGAAGTAGAAACAACATTTTTTGATTTAAAAGAGGATTTTGAAAACTTCCCTTTTTGACATGCTTCACAAAGAGCATCTAAGGTGAACTTCAACTTAGGAAGTCCTCTGACAAGATTAAGTTTATTAATCTGAGATATACGTCTCATATTAATATGCCCTAATCTTCTGTGCCAGACCCGTTGCTCCTCATTAACAGACAAGAGGCATTTAACATTCTGAACCTTAAGTTCTGAAAGATTTATTTTATAAATGTTGTTCTTCCTCTTTCCTCTAAATAGGATTGAGCCATCCTTTTGACTAATAGCTTTACAACATTTTTGATTAAAGACTATGTCATAACCATTGTCACTTAATTGACTTATGGACAATAGATTATGCTTTAATCCTTCTACAAGTAAAACATTAGTAATAGAGGGAAGGTTACCACTTCCAATAGTGCCAGATCCAATGATCTTGCCCTTCTGATTCCCTCCAAATTTTACGTCACCTCCAGATCTAAGCTCTAGACTTTGGAACATAGACCTTTCTCCCGTCATATGTCGCGAGCATCCAGAGTCCAGGTACCATGATTGGCGTCCTGACCTTGCTGCTAAGAACATCTGCAACAGGAATTATTTTACTCTTAGGTACCCAGATCTTCTTGGGTCCTTTTAGGTTAGTTGTTTTGAAGGTTCGTCTAAACTTCTGTTTTTCAACATAAGGTTTATTCTGACTAGCCTTAGATTTAAACACATGAATGTTCTTTTCAGAACGAGTGTGTTTGATATCATTCAAGTGACCAAATTTAAAATGGGAATATAAAGAGGTCTTCTTGATGATAATTTTATCAACAGGTTTTGGATTTAAATTAGAGGAAGATTTATATCCAATTCCTTTTCTGTTATTTCTGCTAACTCCATAGATCATAGAAGCCATTTTGCTTCTGTCTATGCTTTTAGCAAGAAACTTCTGAAAATATTTTTGCATTCAGACTCAGTTTTAGAATCAGAGTCTTGTTGAGCTAATTCAAAATCATTTTTCATTTTTAAGTTCTTTTCATTTAGCTCAGCCACTTCTGATTTGAGAATATTATTCTCAGATACAAGATTGATTTGACGCTCCTTGTATTTGAGCTTAATATTATTATAGCTCTTCAGAACCTCTGATAACACCTTGATAAGTTCATCTTTAGTGAGTTTAGCCATTACCTCTTCAGCATCAGAGTCAGATTCAGATCCTGAAATTCCTTCCTCCTGATCTTCTATGTCTGCCATCAATGCTACGTTAGCACATTCTTCATCTGCCTCAGATTCAGATTCAGATGTATGTGAATCATCCCAGGTTGCCATTAGAACCTTCTTCTTCTTATCAAATTTTCCTTTAGGCTTTTCTTTCAGAAGCTTTGGACATTCACTTTTGTAATGCCCAGGTTCTTTACATTCGTAGTAGACAACCTCCTTTTTGCCAGATCTTCTGTGTCCAGAAGATTCCTTTCTTTGGTCAGACTTCCTGAAGTTTTTAAACTTCTTTCCTTTATGCTTCCAGAGTTTATTTATTCTTCTGGACAACATGGATAATTCATCTTCATCTTCAGATGAGGATTCTTCAGAGCTTTCCTCTATTACCTGCAACGCTTTAGCAGATTTATTAGATTTTAAGGCAATTGACTTACCTTTCTTTTGAGGCTCATCTTCCTCAAGTTCAATTTCGTGGCTCCTTAGTGAGCTGATTAGTTCCTCCAAGTAAATCTGATTCAGATCTTTAGCCATTTTCAGCGCAGTCACCATAGGTCTCCATCTGGTAGGTAAGCTTCTGATGATCTTCTTCACGTGATCAGCAGTAGAGTAACCTTTATCCAGAACCTTTAGTTCAGCTGTAAGTATTTGAAATCTGGAGAACATGGCTTCAACAGATTCAGCTTCTTCCATCTTGAAAGCTTCATACTTCTGAATTAGAGCCAGAGCCTTTGTCTCCTTGACTTGAGAGTTTCCCTCATGAGTCATTTTCAAGGACTCAAACATGTCAAATGCAGTTTCTCTATTTGTGATCTTTTCATACTCAGTGTGAGATATTGCATTTAAAAATATTGTTCTAGCCTTGTGGTGATTTCTAAATTCCTTCTTTTGGGCTTTTGTCATAGATTTTCTATCTACTTTCTTGCCATTCCCATCAATGGGATGAACATATCCATCTATGACCAAATCCCATAAATCAGCATCATAACCAAGGAAAAAACTTTCAATCCTGTCTTTCCAATAATCAAACTTCTCCCCATCAAACATAGGGGGTTTAGTACTGATTTTGTCTCTTTCTTCATACTTGTTAGATGTTGAAACATCAGCCATTATGAACAACCAAATATAAGTATCAAAGTTTTTCTCACTGGATCTTTTCTGTCACTGTGAAGTGGTAGCACACACAGAACCGGAGCTCTGATGCCAACTGAAGGTGAGAAAATACTTAGAAGGGGGGGGGGGGGTTGAATAAGTATGAAGATAAAACTTAGAAGTAAAAACTCAAGTATTTTTATCCTGGTTCGTTGAACTCAACTACTCCAGTCCACCCTATCTAGAGTGATTTTCCTTTCTCAAACAAGGACTTAATCCACTATTTAATCAACTGATTACAATAGTAAGCACTAAGAACAACTGTTCAAAGTCTTCTCAAGAACTATTGATCCCAACTGGATCTTCTTAAGGAACTATTACAATGAAATGTAAGATTAATACAAGTGTATGAATGCTTCTAACAAGCTTTTATCACAACAGTGATTTTTCACTTAATGTTAAGAACAACAGAATAAACTCAGCAATAAGAATATTTTATGAGAGCTTGTAAGAGTTTCTATATTAGATTCGTTGGTTGTTAATCACCCCTTTTTGAAGAAGATGAGGAAGACTTACTTTTATATGCACAGTAGTCCACAAAGTCTTGACGTTGGAGGCTGTGTACTGAAAAGGCCTGAACCTTTTTGTCTTTACATCACATGACCTTTCCTGGAAATAGAATGCACAGAGAAATGCTTTTGGTCTGTGTTCTAGTGTCAAGCATGAAAGAGGAAAGAGTCGTTGAGCCAAATCAAAAGATATTACTTTGAATTCTTCTTCAACAAGTATTTCTTTTCAGCAAAGTTAACATCAGAGTCTGCATGATCAGAGTCTTGGATACCCATCAGATTTTGCTGAATCAGAGTAATGCAGCAAGTGTGCTATAGCGTATAGTTCTATCAGAGCAGAGTTTTATGAATCAGATCCTCAGTACATGCAACGTGCAGTACTCTTAGAGTCTTCTGAAAAACTATGCTTCTTAACTCTCATACAAAGTTCTTCAATGCTTCAGAGTCTTCAGATCTTATTAGAGTCTTCTGCTTCAGATTTTTCTGTAGCTTCTGCTTTAGATCCTTCTGTAGCTTCTGCTTCAGATCCTTCTGCAGACAGCGCTCAGATTCTTCTATAAGATGATTCTGACTCTTCAGAGCCTTCCATAGTTCCATGTTCAGATTAATTTGCTCTTGGATGTATATATACTTTAATCATCTGTAGCAAATATTCATGAACCAATTTTAGAGTATATAATTCTTTAATACAAAATTTCATAAGAGTTATCATCAAAACATAGAGATATTACTAAAAAACAATTTGTGTTCTTACAGAAGTAACATAACCAATGTGCACCATTGGATGAAATCAAGCTTTCAATCTGATCCATTCACCTTCACCAGGTCATAAGCAATGAATTTGAGCAAGGATTGAGCTGAAACAGAGCCAGGTTACACGATGTCCATAGTTGTACATTGAAGAAAATTGAAATTTTGGATTAATCAAATTGGGCCATGATTGGGCCAGGTTATGATCCAAATAGCTTCTATTTAAGTTCAGGATCATGTTCAGATCGTTTTTTGTGTAGCATTTGGAGAGAAAACGGTTATTGCAGTTGGAGTTTTGGAGCTTTCGAGCAAGAATTGGTTTTGGAGTTTGAGAAAGAATCAAGAGCTTCTGAGTATCAAGAATCATTCAGCAAGCTTCAATAAAGAAATCTGCACGTTTTGGCATCAAGATTCACACTCAAGAACACCTCAATCGAAGCTACAGAACAAATTTTTACTTTTCACAATTCCTCTTGATTTAAGCATGTTTAGAATGAATTTGGCATGTGGTTAGGTTGTAGAGATGACATAGATCGTTTTAGGATTGGAACAGTGAAGATTAGTGATGATTTAGGTTATGATGCAAATTCTGTTTAGACTTGTATATGGCTGATTCTTGAGAGTTAGATTGAATTGGATAGTGATTTGTGATCCTTGAGAGGTGAGAAAGATTTATGTGTAAAGAATTTGGAGTTTGATGACACTTGTGGAAATGGTGGTTTTTCTGTTCATTATCGTGTCTGATCATTCATGAAGAATCATTGAAAATGGAATGGATCTTGATGTTCAGTGTGAAGAGGCGAGCGGATTCGTGTAATTTCCATTGAGTTTAGTTGAGTTTGATCACAGAGCATGATTGCTCTCGCCGGAGAAGACGGTGGACCTCTTCTCCGACCACCACAATTTGTTTACCCTCTTTGATCAGTTTAAATTGGAGAAGATGATGGAGCACCGTTGGATCCGCAGATTTGGTCTTAGCATCTAACGTGTAGGATTTGGTTTGACTAGGACTTGGTGAGGTGGCACACTCGAAAGCATTGGATGATCATACTTTTCCATTGAATGGACATGATTAGAACGTACCGTGTATCTCAGTCAACTAAACCACACATTATCCCTGGCCAAAACGAACCATTTTATTAATTGAGGTGGCGCGCGCATGGCCTCTAGATCATTGGACCGGTCAATAGATCTAGTGGCTCTGACATTTTCTGAACTCTTTTTATTTCTTTAATTGAGTTTCTATTTTCTTTAATTGTCTTGATTGATTTTAATTCATATTAATTAGAATATTGATCAGAAAATTATGGAAAAAATATATGGGTGATCCTTGATTAATTTCTGATTTTTCCATGCCTTTGGATTTTATTTTGGTGCTGTTTTCAATTTAATGTCCATTTTTTCTATTTTTAATAGTTGATTAAAAATGCATAAAATGACTAGTTTGCTTGCTGATTTTATTACTAGCTCATGATTTGGAATTTAATGTTGAAACTTTGCATGCTTGTTATAGACTCCTTGTTAGGTTTGGGTGATTTTTGTTGTATTTTTTAGATGATTCTAAGTAGGAGTTTGAGATAGATCTTTAGGAGCATTCCATGATGGATCCCCTTTAGTACACTCTTTGGATTTAGATTTTATTTGAACCCTTAGGATTAGGTTTGGCCCCTGGTTTTTTTACCATAGATTGTTAACTCATGTAGGATGATGTAGGATTTTCCTCAAGATTTTTAGAATTGATTTTCTATTAGTTCCCCATTTTACAAGTTGCTTATGGTTTAGGTGACCCTAACTAGGATAACTTCACAGATTAGTCTTTTAAGTGACCATTAGATGATTCTAAGCTTCATATACTTTCTTGATAGAATAGTATTTAGGTAGATACCTCATTAGAACTTTGTTGAAGCCCTGATAGAGCTTTTGAATTCCCCTAGTTTAGGTGATCCTTGAAGCTAGTCTTTAGGGTTTCTTAGAAGTTGCTATGTTGCCTTCTTTCCCCCTATGTGATTTCTTCCTTGGGCTTTGCCCTACCCTCTTTCTCCAAGTCTTGAAGAGGATCCCTCCTGGGAGAGCCTAATCCTTCCTTTGGTTGGATTATGTGCATTCCTCAGGAGGTTGAGCCTTGAATTGACATTCATCAATATAGTATATTCCTTTGGTTTGTAGTATCTTTCTCTTTCAAGTCTTGATGAGGAGCCCTCCTGGGAGAGCCTAATCCTTCCTTTGGTTGGATATTGTGCATTCCTCAGGAGGTTGAGCCTTGAATTGACATTCTTCGCATGTTATATTCCCTTGGTTTATATATTGTCATCCATCTCCAAGTCTTGTTCTTAGGATCCCTCTTGGGAGAGCCTAATCCTTCCCTTGGTTGGATTCTGTGCATTCCTCAAGAGGTTGAGCCCATGATAGACTCTGGTATTGATACACCTCCAACCTGATGTAGCCTGGGATGACTTCCCTGTTGCTCATTTTGGTTTCTCTTCCTTGTTTGATTTTCTTGATGCATTAGAATAGCTTCGTATATAGGATATTTTAGGCTAGGAGCATGACTGTTTAGAGGTTGAGTGGGTCTCCCTCTGCTTGTTTGCATGAAGGGTTAAGGTGATCCTCCCCTTGCTTGTGTGTTGTTTTTCTTTTTATATGTGTGTCTGCATTAAAAGGTTGAGCTGAGCTCCCTTTGCTTGTCTGTTTTGATTGTTTTCTTTGCTTGATTGCTAAGAGGTTGAGTGAGTCTCCCTCTGCTTGTATTGCTGCATTGCATTTGCATCTTTACTGTTTATATGTTTTACTGATGTTTGGCTGATGCTTTGTCTGTTGTTTGTTTCCCACTGACATGATCCCCTAGGATTCTCACTTTCTTTGATAAGGAAGTGATGATAGAACTTTAGGTTGAAACCTTTTCATGATAATGTCTAGGAGTTCCCTGTTTCAAAACTCAACCATAGGATGAATCCTTGGCATGACAACATTAGGGCTTGATAGTTTCCCTGTAGAGTTCGTTCTCTTCTCTCTCTAAAAACAACAGTAAAAAACGTAATAAAGGCAAGTTGGTACAAGCGCGTCACGAGCCTTAAGCCACTTGGGAAATGATAATTGAGCGGTCTCCTCTGAATCGTTTAGAGTGTTTAGTATACGTCCTTTGGATGATATGCGATGCATTCGCTCCTAAGTCATAGTCTCTAGAGCTGTACAAACTACAGACAACCATAAAAAACACTTCTTCCGTAAAAGACAGAAAAAAAACTTCAAACCTTTTTGCCCCGTGGGCCTTTAACTCAAGGAAAACTTTTCTGAAGAAAAGAGTGTCGTTAACTCTCAGTTCTACCGCAAACGGTAACGCATGAGTCTCTGACGAGCAAGCTGCATACACCAAACTGCTGGAACTGTTTGTTAACCCTACTCGGAAAAATAAATGAATCGGAACCCCCATAATCCGTATTATCCCGAACTACGTAAGCTCTGATCTCTCATATCTGTTAAGAGTACATAGGCAAAATACTGACGTATTGGCGAGCCACCTTCCCCCATCTGTTACCCGTAGTTAGCCGAACTACGTTGACTCTGATTTCTCGTTCTCTGACGAGAATATGTAGGCATAAAGCGCGACGCTCTGCCGAGTCAGTTTTTCTTTTCTTTTCAGACCAGCCTTGATAGGTAGATAGATAAAACCAACCCGTCAGATAAACACAACAAGTGTGGATCCCGTTGAGTACATTGGATGTGAGGGGTGCTAATACCTTCCCCTTGCGTAACTGACTCCCGAACCCAGACATTGGTTGCGATGACCTTGTCTTATACCTTTTCGTCAGGTTTTTCCGATCATTTCCTTTACCGTTCTGAGGGATAAATAACGAAAGGCGGCGAATCTTATGTTTTGCCGGCACCTTACTTTCGCGGTAGCAACAGTAAGCAGCTAACCAAAGCATGAAACTGCATTAATACATAAGCATAAAGGCTAAGTAGCACAAATGGCACATAGGTGCTAAAAATATCCTGGGCATTTAGCCCTTACAAAAAGAAACACAAACAACAACCAAATAAAAGTAATACAGTCACATAACATCTTTAGTGGATTAACCTTCTCCTTCTTCTTCATCTTCACTCTGTTTAGTTCCACCATCAGAATCATCATCATCAGATGCAACTTTTTCATCAACAACAACATTAGTAGGTCCAACTTACTTCTCTTCTTCCTCCATCAAAGCTTTAACGAATTGCTCATCTAGTTCCCTGCATGTCTCCTTCAGCTAAGCAATGATTCCTTCCTTATAAGTTATAGGACCAGGTACCTATGCATATGTCATGAAAATATCTGAAACATGTGTTTCAACAAACAGTTTATAATGCAAAAACAGAGGATGTTCTCTTTTCATCACACTGTCAGTAGCCAATAGAATGTCATGGTGCTGACTTATTATTATACCACAAATAAGAGAGGGAAAACAAATAAGCATCTTCAGAGCTGATGAGAATGCTTTCTTCAAAATTTGATCAAATATGTATTCTCCAAAATCAAATTCCCTCCTTGTACCAACAACATATATAAACTTCCCAAGCCCAATTGAGATAGTAGAGGTATGGTTTATGGGAACCCAATTCACTGTACCAATCCTATGAAGGATTGCATATTTAACACTGAGTCTTCTAGCTGACAGTTTACCATTATTTAGGCAAGACTTCACTTGCTTACCAGCTATCTCCCTACATACTTGATAATTTGTAACTTCAAGCATTACTTGAGGTTCTTCAGATCTTCCCAGAAAGTTGTTGATCACAGCAGGAGAGAATTTCATAACATTTCCCCTAGCATAGACTTTCCTGTAGTCCCCACTCTTCACATCATCAAATCCCTCAGGGATATTCATAAAAAATCCTTAACTAATCTTTCATAGCAAGGGCCAAATTTCGTAACAATTTTTATTAACCCAGCAGCTTCTATAAGCTCCACAACTTATTTATAAGTTAGGGCATCCTTCCCCAATTCCCTTTCCAAATCTATTCTTCTTTGGAAGACATACTTCCATATTTCCACATCCTTCATAGAATGAAAAGAAACTTTATCCAGTGGTGCCTCAGGAACAGTAGCACATGTCTTCTTTGCAGTAGATTTCCTGATGGGAGTGATGTCCTAGACATCCTCTTCAGCTTCAAATTCAGAATCACTAGAGGATATATCCTTTCTCTTCCTAGTGGGCATAACAACTTTACTTAATGGTTTAACAAGAGCAACTTGAGTTTTTCTTCTAGATCCTCTATCCACACCAACAAATTTTTCTTTAGAGGGAGAATTCTCAAACATCACAACCTTTCCATTTCTTCTTTTAAGTCTCTTCGCAACCCCAGGGCTTAGACTTCTAATCACTTTATTATCAGAAAGCCAATCATCAACAGTGACAACTTGTTCAGCAACATTAATTGTGTGCCTAGTAGAAGGTTCAAATACAGGAACACTGATATAGGAGCCATCACAGCAGAAGATGTTTCAACATTTGACATAACATCATTCCCAACATCTTCAAGAGCAGAATCAGAAAGCTTATGGATACTTTCACCCATACCTTTTTCTTCATATGTACCATTCTCTGAGGAACCAATTATTTTAGCCTCTGAAGAACTAGTGACATGAACAGTGCTCACAGTAGACGAACCAACCATAAAACTAACAAGGGGTTGAACTTGTGAAAGCGGAGTATTGATACCAGGCATAACAAGATTGTGATTTCTATATAATATTTTATGGACAATACCTTTAATCTTCTTATCAACATCATATCTTTCTTTTATTTCCTTCTTGGAGGTAGCTTCAATAGAGGGATTTGAAGCGTACTTTACAGAAGGTTGCTTCACTCCCTTTGCAAGCCATGTATTAGGTTTCTGCATATCAGTCGCAACACTTGGGACGATAGACAGTAGAGTGACGTGAACCTCATCTTCAACAGAGATGTTAGTCCTAGATTTTATAGGTGACCCCTTTTCTTTACCAACTGTACCCTTGGGCGGCATGAAGGTAGGTTGTTGAGACATCTTGAAGCTTCTGTGAATATGGGAAAGTTGAGAACAATGGGTTGTTTTTTATGATGGAATGTGAGGAGTCGTGTAAGCATAGAGTATGGAACAGTAGCGTGTGAGAAGGGTGATTAGGTTTTAACAGCAATGATGTATTTTGATGAGCGAGCCCTAATTATGCTGAAAATAAGGCAATATTATTACATTTCCCACACTGCATTAACTGCTATAATTCTTCAGACAAACAGATTCCAATTTTTCCTCTTAATAGTTCAAATTTATTAGCGTCCAAGGCCTTAGTAAAAATATCAGCAAGCTGATTTCCAGTGCTTAGATGCTCAAGTGTAATAACTTTGTCTTCAACAAGATCTTTAATAAAATGATGCATGATGTCAATGTGTTTAGTCCTACTGTGCTGGATACGATTTTTGGAAATATTGATAGCACTCAAGTTGTCATAGAATAATGTCTTGACATCTTTTGTGACATTATACTCAGTCAACATTTGTTTCATCCACATTAGTTGAAAACAGCTGCTAGCTGCTGCTATGTACTCAACTTTAGCAATAAATACAGATACACAATTTTGTTTCTTGCTGAACCATGAGATCGAATTGTTTCCCAAAAAGAAACATCCTCCAGACGTACTCTTCCTATCATCATCACTACCAGCCCAATCAGCATCACAATACCCCACCAACATGGAGCTTGAATCATGAGAATACAACATTCTATAGTAACATGTACCATTCACATACTTCAGAATCCTTTTCACTTGATTAATGTAACTCACTTTTGGTTCTTCTTGATATCTAGCACAAACTCCAATAGCAAAGGCTATAATTGGCCTGCTTGATGTAAGGTATAAAAGGCTACCAATCATGCTTCTATATAGACTCTGATAAACATTAATGCACTTTTCATCTTTAGATAGCTTCAAGTGTGTAGGAGCAGAAGTTCTTTTGTGACTAGCATTCTCCAAGCCAAATTTGTTCACAATATTCTTTGCATATTTTCTTTGACACAGAAAGATGGAGTCTTGCATTTGCTTGACTTGGAGACCAAGAAAGTAAGTTAGCTCACCTACCAAACTCATTTCAAACTCATATTGCATTTGCTTGACAAAATGTTGAACCATCTCATCTGACTTCCCTCCAAACACAATATCATCTACATAGATCTAAGCTATCATAAGTTTTCCATCCTTCTCTTTAGCAGAGAGCTTTATCAATTCCACCCTTCCTGTATCCATGATTGATGAGGAACTTCGCCAGCCTCTTATACCAAGCTCTTGGTGCTTGTTTAAAACCATATAAAGCCTTCTATAATTTGTACACATGATTTGGGAAGGTAGGGTCAGCAAATCCTTTTGGCTGTTCAACATATACCTCTTCATTTAAGTAGCCATTTAGAAAGACACTTTTAACATCCATTTGGAATAGCTTCAACTTCAACAAACATGCCACTCCAAGTAGAAATATGATAGATTCTAAGCGAGCCACAGGAGAAAATGTTTCATCAAAGTCCACCCCTTCAATTTGAGTGCATCCTTGAGCAACAAGCCTAGCTTTGTTCCTGGTAACCACACCTTGTTCATCTAACTTATTCTTATAAACCCATCTTGTGAAAATAACATTTATCCCTTCAGGTCTTGGTACCAGATCACATACCTCATTCCTTTTGAATTGCCCTAGCTCATCTTGCATAACATTGACCCAGAACTCATCAGCCAAGGCCTCTTTGATATTATTGGGTTCAATTTTTGAGACAAAACAAGCATTTAACACAACTTCCCTTGATCTGGTGATTATCCCTTCATTTAGATTTCCTATTATATGCTTTTTAAGGTGATCTTTCTGAATTTTGATGGAAGGTCCTTTATCAACTATCTCAATTTTTGCAGATTCAGTATTAGTACCTGAGTCTGCAACATCTTCAGAAACATCATTCATGGGAATTGATGTTTCAACATCATCTACGACATCAACTTATGTAGTTGAATCACCAACAACAACATTTATGGATTCCATCATAACCTTAATTTTGGAGTTGAATACTCTATAGGCTATACTATTTGAAGAGTATCCCAGAAAAATTCCTTCACCACTTTTATGATCCATTTTTCTCCTTTGCTCACGATTTTCCAAAATATAGTATTTGCTTCCAAAAATATAAAAGTACTTCACAGTTGGCTTTCTTCCTTTCCATAGCTCATACAAAGTAGCAGATGTGCCAAATCTGATGGTCACTCTATTATGGATATAGCAGGCAGTATTCATGGCTTTAGCCCAAAAATGATAAGGTAATTTTTTTTGCATGAAGCATGACCCTGGCACATTCCTGAATAGTCCTATTTTTGCGCTTAACCACACCATTATGTTGAGGAGTGATGGGTGAAGAGAACTCATGACTGATTCCCTCAGAGGAGCAGAACTCATCAAACATATTATTCTCAAACTCCTTTTCGTGGTCACTTCTAATTCTAACAATACCACAATCCTTCTCTTGTTGAATTTTTTGACAGAGGTCTTTGAACACTTCAAATACCTTTTCTTTGATAAAATTCACCTAGGTTAATCTTGAGAAGTCATCAACCACAACATAGGTTAATCTCGAGAAGTTACTGATGACTTCGATGAAAAAGCTACTGAAGGCTTCGCTAAGAAAGTCACTGATGACTTCAAAATAGAAACCACTGAGGGTTTCGTCAAGGAAGCTGCTGAAGGCTTCAACAAAGGGACTACTGAAAGTGCCAACCAAGTAATTACAATACATGAGACTGCTGATGGTTTCATACAAGTTAACAATGAAACTAAGGCTACTGAAGGCCTTAGAATCAAACTACAGGAGTTGGACATTACTGGAGATACCAACCTTGGGGTTAACATGGTCAAAATGACCCAGGATTCCGCGATGGAGGTGGACGAACACAGTCTCAAACAAAAAGAACATGTCAAGATGGCATATCCTAAACTGAAGGAGAATCTGGTCGAGTTCCTCTATAGATGCCAATGAAAGAACTCTCAAGTAATGATGTGCCCCAGGTGCAGCGTAGTTTTTGATGGGAAAGCTGTGGAGAACATATAGGGTGTTCGACGGGCAAGGAACAAGAACAACTAGAGGGATTCAAACAACTGTGGGGCTTTCGATAGGAAGGGAGAACCAAGGAAACATGATCAAGGTGGACCAGGGTTATGTGGAAATAGGACATCAACATTAAAACCCACAGCTGACGTCCCTAAGGGCAAGTGGGTAAAGCCAGTCGAGAAGAGGGGGCATGGTCAGAACAAATGGTAGAATTTTGAAGTTGAAAGAGGTTCGTCAATAGTGTACCAGATAGACTTTCAAGCTTCCAAACAACCAGCATGACGCTTAGAGAATAATAAGGGGAAAACCCTATGATAAGGTCTTAGTGGAGACGACAACAAATAAGGCGCAAAGCTGTGAGGGAGGCTATGGAGAAAGAAAACGTTGAGTCAAGTAGCAACATGTCAATCAAAAGGGATAGCAACAAAGATAACGAGCCTGTCGGAAAAAGGCCAATCAAGAGAAATTTGTTCACTGATCAGAAGGAAGAAGAAAAAGAAAAGTATGACCAGATAGATGCAGATGACAAACGACTTCGATTCAGGATCAGAATCATCGTTAGACATCATATGTAATGTAGTATCCGTACTACCCAGAGATTATGATAGGGTGATAGAGATGGATGAACTAGAGGACTGAGTCGAATTAGAAGTGGCCAGTCATAGGTCAGTCTATTATTATATTTTGAACAATAGTTACGTTGAACAGCAGAATGCATTCTTTGAACAGCCCGACGAAGGCATGAAGAATCACCTAAAGCCTCTATTTATTAGAGGCAAAATAGAGAATGTTGGTATCAACAAGATACTAGTTACGGTGGAGCAGCTATAAACTTAATGTCGCATTACATGTTGAAGAAGATTGGGAAAAATGACTCAAACACAAAGCCCGACGACATGGCCCTCTTAAACCATGAAGGGAAAGTGGGCACCACAATGGGAGTCATTCAAGTAGATTTGACAGTTGGCACAATCACCAAGCCAACAATGTTCATGGTAATTGCGTCAAAGGCGAATTATAATCTTCTCCTTGGTCGGGAATGGATTCATAGAGTAGGTGCAGTGCCATCATCACTTCAGCAAAGAATTTCCATCTGGAAAAGTAACGGGATAGTCGAAAACATAGAGGCGGACCAAAGCTACTATATGGCTGAGGTATATCAAGTAAGTGGGCGACACTTTGACAAAAACTTAGCCCACATAGCGCTTTGTAACCCTACACGCTTCGACCTCAGCATGAAAATTGGTAAACACCAACCAGCGCTTGTTTCCCATGTTAGCTCAACGCCTTATTTACGTACAAGTTCCTCCATGTTGCTCCGTTCACCGGAAGATACAAAATAAACCTATGCAACACTTGAGCAAACGTAAATGAAAAACAAAATTATGCACAAACACATACACACACATGATGGACAACACATATATACAAGGATGGAAAACAAAAGCAAAACAAACATATATACAATTATGTACAAAGCTTAGAAATATAGAAACTATCACAATGCAATTCAATATCAAAACACGAATCCCCGACAACAGCGCCATTTTGTTCTAACTGCAGTATAGCGACAAGAAGAAAAATATTTGGAAGAATTATCTCCGGGTTTTTATCGTCTCCACAAGGCTCGGTGATAGGGAATGAATGTATTTCAAGAATATCTATCTCTATAAGCTTGGGTTTAAATGGTTTGAATAAGTAAAGTGTGGAAAGTAAAAGATATTAACAAGTAAATAATGCATTCTTTAGAAATGAGAGAACTCGTCAAGAATTCTATTTCATCTACCCATCAAATACAAAAAAATCTATCAATCAAATATACCCAACCTAAATCACTCGTCAATATCATCAAATATCACTCACAATAGAGGTTATGTCTAACACAAAGTTGAGAGAACAACTGTATCGTCTCATCTGTGATGTCTCATGCAACTCAACAAAAAAGAGCATTAAGAACCGATACCCACGTATGTCGCAACTGTGAAAAACACCCGGCGGAAAACAGAAGAGTCGCCACCTTTCATTATTTATCCCAAAGAGAGGGAAAGGAAACGATTGAAAAAACCTAACGAAAAAGGCAAAAGACGAGGTCATCGCAACCAAGTCTTGGATTCGGGAGTCGGTTACACAAGGGGAAGGTATTAGCACCCCTCACGTCCGTCGTACTCAACGGGATCCACGCTTTTTGTCGATCAAAGGGTGTGTTAAACTATCTACGCTACAGGCTCACAGGATAAAAGAAAAGAAAAGTGACTCGTCAGAGCATCGTCGCTCTGTGCCTACGTATTCCCTCGTGCAATGGGAAAGTCAGAGTTAACGCAGTTCGGCTAACTACGGGCGAAAAAGGGGGGAAGGTTGCTCGCCAAGACATCGCCGTCTTGTGCCTACGTACTCTCAACAGGTATGAGAGATCAGAGCAAATGTAGTTCGGGCTGACACAAAACCACAGGTTGATTAAGTGTTTTAACCGAGTAGGGTTAAACCTCCGTTCCAGCAATTAGGGACAAAGCCTGTTTGCGGTAGAACCGAAGCTTAACAACACTCTTTTCTGAAAAAAGGTTTCCGATTAATCCCGAAGGAAAAAGGTTTGAAGTTTGTTTTGAGTTTTTTAGTGAAGTGAATTAATTCGGTTTGTGATTCATGTTGCACTAAAGACTATGACCTAGGAGCGAATGCATCGCATATCACCCAAAGGGTGTACACTAAATACTCTAGGCCATTGAGAGGAAACCCCCCAATCACCATTTCCCAAGTAGCTTAAGGCTCGTAGTGCACAACGTTCATCGTATTTATTAGATGAGTTAGAATGATTTTGAGATGAGAAGAGAGACGCACGGAGGGTCTAAGGGAAACTCGGCCCTAACGTTGTCATGCAAAGTGGTCCTAAGGTTAGGATTAAGAGGGGGAACATCTACCCTAATGTTAGCATGCTTGGATTTAACACCTAATGTCTCTCCTACTCCCATTCTAAATGGAGGGACTGGGAACCCTATGGGGATCATGGCAAAAAGCACAAGAAAGCACCAAATAAATTCAATCACAAGTAAGAGATGCAAACATGGAATAAAACATACAAGCAAAGGGAGGAAAAAGTGTGAGGTAAACACCACCACAAGCACGTCTTGACCTTTATTAATGCAAGAGATGAAGATGGAAAACACGAGAGGAAATGCAAGCATGAATATCATCACTATAAACGACAACACCCAAGTGTGCATCCAAGTGGAAAACGAAAATAAGTCGACGAAGTCTCGATTAAATAACCAAAACAGCGACAAAATGTCCAGAACATTTCACTTCTAAGGCATCGTATTGAACTAAGATGATTCGATGCGAAACGGTACCCAAATAAGTAAGAAAATCAGCAAAACAGACCCACTGGCACAGTGTTAACCGGTTAACCATATACGTTAACCGATTAACGACTTTAAAAAGGCTGAAAATCTGGAAATTTGTTCATGTTAATCGGTTAACCATATGCGTTAACCGATTAACACCTTGAAAACTTTGAAAATTTTGAATATTTGAAATGGTTAATCGGTTAACCATATGTGTTAACCAACAGCTAATCAAATATGAAAATCCACATGATTAAAGCAAATAACCTAAAACAGATTCGGATCCAACCTTCGGAGCGAAGATTTGCTCTGGTTAATGTTGCTTCAACTGTAATTGAATAGATCCGATGCTAGAAGTCTGGAATACTTCAAGAGCCACACCAATTCTTGTAGTAGAAATGAAGATCCTTCAAGATCAATCCAAAATAAGCCAAATAATCACTTCCAAAATCACTTCCAAGTTCAGATCCAATTTTGCACGAAAATTGGATGAAGAAATTGATTCAATGGAGAGAATCGATGAAGGTTTGAGCTCAAGAATTTATTGATTCTATGGAAGAATCAAAGAATTCAATGGAAAAGAGCTTTGGTGAAGGTTTTGGAAGATGGAAAATTGAGAGAGGATTTGAGAGAATGAGATTAATTCTGAAAATGAGAGTGAATTATGAGTGATTAGATGTGTGAGGTTTGGAGTGGATCACTTAAATATCACTTAGGCTTGGATCCAAATGAAAGTTTTTGAAAATGGTTTGGAATGAGGAATGGGCATTTGGAGGGAAAATGAAATTAAGCAAATTTCAAATAGATTCTAGATCCTTCCCAAAGTTAAAATCAAGTTTGCACATGACCAAAATTGGATCCCAAAGTGGTTTGGATTGAAAATTCACGTGCAGAGGCAAAATCTGCACTGGTTAATCGATTAACCATATAGGTTAATCGGTTAACACCTTCAAAAAATCTCAATTTGCCCTAATTTTGACTTGGTTAATCGATTAACCATATGTGTTAATTGATTAACACTTCCAAAAATTTGAATTTGGCGCCTTTTGGAGGGAAATCTGCCCGTTCGTCCGTTTCCGGCTGTTTTGAGCTCTGTTAAGCTTCTGAATCTCGTTCTTGAATGTTGCAACTATAAGAACGCTTGATATGAGCCTGAGTGCTACTTCCTGAAGTTATCCTGCAAAATAAAATCGGTCGCTCGACTGCTGGGCAAATTAAATGCCAGGGACTCTGATGCTTGTTGTTCCGGTTCATGCACTGAGATGAAAACTGAGCCACGGAAACCTTGATCCCCTGTCTCAAGAACGAATGTTATGCAAATGCAGAAATGCAAAAATTCAAAGAAACAAAAGCCAGATACTACTAAAATGGAAAGGCAAATTTTTGGGTGCTACAGCTGCCCCTATTCAAGCGACTTGGACCTGACTGGGTGAAAAGCAAACGGCTTTCAGACAATCAAGGTAAAAGACGGTTGAATATCGAAGAACCTGGAAATTTGCCAACCGCAGAAATAGAATTGCAAACTTTGATTGGGGATGAAACGTCTGACATCGCCGCCAGACAAACACACATCTGATAAACTTCTGACATCACCGTCAGACAAACACACATCTGATAAACATCTGACATCGCCGCCAGACAAACACACATCTGATAAACATCTGACATCTCCGCCAGACAAACACACATCTGATAAACATCTAACATCGCCGCCAGACAAACACACATCTAATAAACATCTGACATCGCCGCCAGACAAACATAGATGGCCAGATCAACACGAATTTGATAAGCTTCTAATCACAAGGAAACTCCGCTAGGGATAACCGGGTGCGCCAAGTACGATTGGACTTATACTGGGGAAAACAAACCCTGTATCTGGATTAGATAGGTCAGGCGTGAACTGGGCTCTACCAAAACATGTCAGACGAGAACTGACTACAAGACGAGTACTGGGTATCACAAAATAGGTCAGACGAGAACCAACTACCAGACAAGAACTGGTTTCTACAAAAACGAGTCAGACGAGGACTGACTACCAGACGAGAACTGGTTTCTACAAAAACGAGTCAGATGAGGACTAACTATCAAACGAGAACTGGTTTCTGTTTTTATGTCGAACATGAGTTAATTTTGTGGTTTTCCAGATAAGAACTGGACCTCAAAACGCTTTTCACCATACAGGAACTGGTGTTAAAGACAGCCGACCACCAGACGAGAACTGGAGTTTTCACTTTAGGCTGAAGAAAAGGTGACCGGACGAGCACTGGTTTGAACAGTTGGCGTTTACCAGGAGAGAACTGGACTCAAACATTGTCTACAAGACGAGAACTGGTATTCCATGAAGGCTTATCAGACAGGAACTGATTTCAAAATAGGTCAGGCGAGAACTGGCTACCAGACAAGAACTGCTGTTCTTTGAAGAAAAGATTTTCCAAACGAGCACTGGACTTTGCAAGAATGAGCCAAACGGTGCATGGATTTGCATTAGACAAGTCAGCCAAGAACTGACTATCAGGCGAGAACTGGGTACCACAAAGTAGGACAGATGAAAACCGACTACCAGACGAGAACTGGGTATCACAAAATAGGTCAAACGAGAACTGACTACCAGACGAGAATTGGATTCCATAAAATAGGTCAGACGAGGACTAACTACCAGACGAGGACTAACTACCAGACGAGAACTGGGATATCAAAACAAGGTCAGATGAGAACTGACTACCAGACAAAGAACTGGCTACCAGGCGAGAACTGGTTTAAACGAAGTGGGTCAGACGAGAACTGACTACCAGGCGAGAACTGGGTTCTTCAAAACAAGGTCAGACGATAACTGAATACCAGACGAGAACTGGGTTTCAAACAACACGGTCAGACGAGAACTGACTACCAGATGAGAACTGGTGACAGAAGGTTAAGCTGTCAGACGAGAACTGACTACCAGTTCGGGTATCAGAGGGGAACTGATTTTGTAGTTGGGATATTAGGCGAGAACTGATTTTTGGTTTGCCAGACAAGAATTGGACTTTAGAACCGTGTTTGCCAAATGAGAACTGGTTAAACAGTGGGCTATAGAAAGAGTGACCAAACAAGAACTGGTGGAAAATCTGACATATACCAGACAGAAACTGGTGCTTACCGAAGGATTGGCCAGGCAAGAACTGGGCTTTAGTGGTTTGCCTGACGAGAACTGGGCTTTGGAAATGATTTTGGTTACAAAGTTTTGACACGTAACAGGTTTAGGCTGTGGGATGATGATCCGATGACAGCAAGGCCTTTTCAGAAGGTTCAGGTTATTTGATGGGGTAATGGCATGATTCCCCGACACTTAACTCTGGCTGAGGAGAATAAACCTGTTTGAGCAACTGCCCCAGTGTAATTCAACATGCAAATAAAGCAGTTTGCCATGAGACAATCTCGAGATGGCTTGCCCCAGAATCTGTATCACGAAAGGATTCTTCCTTGATTATCTGACTCTGATAAGCTCCGAAAATAGGGAGAGGAACAACTCCTTTGTTTCCAATTTTTCCCCATCCTATGGAATCTCTGCAAAAACTTCCTCACAAGGAGATTTGAAATTTTTGTACCCCGATGGTTTGATATGAACTGCCTCAGCATTCCGAACCTCAAAGAGATGCTTTAGATTAACTAACTTTTGGATGGCTGACTCCCATGATATGATCATTTGATATAGCTTGCCCTAGTTCAACGGAGTATTCGGGCGCTCTGCATTCTATCCTGATCAAACTTCCCACTATGGAAACTTTCCTGATGTCAAGTGCTTACTCACAAGTAAAACATATTGTTTTGCATAAAAGATATACTCATGCAATGCATATGACAGTTTTGAAATCCAAGTCTATTCACTGGAAAAAGTTTGTGACATAAAGCGAACGAATCACTTATCAGAATATGAACATCAATACCAACATGGTAAGAGGGATCCTTTTAGGAGTCAGTATCGATGCGATCTTTACTGGAGTATGCTTTCGAAACAACTCTGCTTCAATTAGGACTTTTGAAGGTTGTAACGTGGTCAGGTTCACGGTTAGGAAGAAAGGATCTAAGGCTCAAAGCTTATTCTAACCCACTCATTCTCCTTGATGTTCTCCAATCCTAAGTTCAGCTAATTCGACACTAGCGCTCACCTTTCAAAGATTGAATGACAGGAGTGATGGTTCGGGAAACCACAAGTTTTTGGAGTGACAGTCACTCGCTTTCCGTCTTTGGTGCCTGGAGTCACACGACTTATTTGTTTGGGGATTTTTCTTTTGTGCAATCCTTTTCATTTTTCCGCTTTTGATTTTCCCTAATTTTTTCCTGGACTGGCTCTTTTGAGCTTCTTTTGATTTCAAAGTCCAGCGGGATGCCCTAATTTTTTCCTAAGTCGCTTGTTTTCAAGATTCAACTTAGCGGGCTTCTTCTTTTGATGGTTTTCTCTTTTTCCCTTTTTTTTGAACAAATCGTGTGACACTGGCTTGTCGGACTTGTTAAAGGGATTGTGATTGCTTCACTCTTTGGTCGACAAGGGATAATCACTGTGGTTTTTTAGGCACGACCTCTAGAGGTGTGATTAACCCTTGAACGGGAACACTCCTTTCGCGATTTTGGACGCTCGGTCAAATTACCTGACACCTACCCTGCCCCGGGTTAAGATTGAGGGTTTTTTCGTCTTTCAGAAAGAAACTCCTACTACTAGGCTCAAAGGGGTTGACAAGGGATCATCATCCTTATATCTCCGATGTTTCGGGATTTGAAACAATGCATGTACATCATCAGCAGGTTCTATTTGAAAGCATACGATCAGAAGTTTTCGTCTTTCAATTTTGTCATCCTCCCCGGATTCCGCTTAACCCAGTGTTAGACATCAATTAAAAACATAAGTGAACACAAATGGATTTAATCAAAACATGCATATTTATTTCATTATCATTACCAATTGAAAACAATACAGTTTTACAAGTGAGATTTGCACTTAAACAGAAAAGAAACTACAAATACAAAGAAATGACATGATAAAAACAAAGATTGCCAGCTTCAGGGAACCGGGCTTTCAGATCTTGACTTGTTGCGGGATCAGCCATCTTCAAACTCGATCAGATGAGAGGTCGACGTGCACAACCAAATTTCCTTCGGGAAAGGAAATGTACTCTTTGTCAATCAACTGTTGCACTTTGGCTTGAAAGGCTTTGCAGTTTTCGGTTGAGTGTCCCAAGGATCCTCCGTGATATTCGCATTGCACACTGGGATCATATCCGGGAGGGTATGGCTCTGGCACTGGCTTTAGAGTCTTGGGCTCCACCAATGAGTTCTGAATCAAATGTGGCAAAAGCTCACTATACGGCATAGAAACTGGATGAAGAGGAGCATTCCTTCTTTCCAAGTTGTTGCGAGGCCCATTCCTATTCTGGCGCCGAGAGTTTTCCTGCCGATGAGCCTGAGGTTGTTGGTACCGGGCTGACTGTTGAGCCGCAGTTGGAGCATACACAGCATTAGTTTCTCCTTCTTTTCCAACATAAGGCGTATTTGTATCTTTAGAAGAACCAAGAGCAACTTGGATCTTTCCCAATTTGATACCGCTTTCAACTCTTTCTCCTGCTATCACCAGATCTGAAAAACTTGCAGACATGTAACCTATCAGCTTCTCATAATACACTCCAGGCAGTGTAGTCATGAACATGTCAGTCAGCTCTCTCTCCACCATGGGAGGTTGTACTCTTGCTGTTAAGTCTCGTCATCTCTGGGCGTACTCCTTGAAACTCTCAGTACTCTTCTGTGACAAACTTTGCAATTGTATCCTGTTCGGTGACAAATCACCATTGTACTGATAGTGACGCACGAAAGCTTCGGCCAATTCTCTCCAGCCGCGGATATGAGTTCTCTCAAGCCCCATATACCATTCCAAAGATGCTCCTGCCAGGCTATCTTGGAAGCAATGCATTAACAGTTTTTCATCATCGGAGTACGCAGACATCTTCCAGAAGTAGGCTCGGATGTGTACTCTAGGATAGGTTGTCCCTTTGTACTTTTCAAAATCTGGTACCTTGAACTTGGGAGGAATCCTGACCCCAAGAACTAGACCAAGATCCGACATGTCAAGACCCAGCGAGTTCTGATTCTCAAAAGACTTCATCTTTTCCTCAATCAGTTTAAACCTTCGGTCAACATCAGTTGGCAAGCCACCTTCCATATCCTTCATGGAAAAGATATCACTCTGGTGATCTTCCCACTGAGGGAAAGCAGCCCGGTGCACAAAGCCCATACTTCCACCAGTAACACTACCATTTCCATTTGCAGCACCTCCGCCCGGAGGTATGACGACAGTAGGAATACCCTGTGGAACAGATCCATCAACTAGAGGGAAGACACCAGCTCCAACTCCATTGTTATTGACTTGGGGAGCGTCAATGAGAGGCTGAACTAGAGTTCTCAGATGCTCCTGCTCACTGGCAACATTCTGCCTCAACTCCATGAACTGGGACATGCGAGCTCTGAATTCCTGCAATTCAGCTTGAACCTAATCCATTACTTTCCGCTGATTCCTCCGAGTTGGATATTTATGGAAACTGAACTGCTCAATCCTATTACTGAAGATCACCAAGCAGGGATAAGAATACGAGGCCACCGAGAACAACCTGCGATGCAAATGAGAGTGCAAGATGCAAAATGCAAACATGTCTATGTATTCATAGGGAGATCTCCCCCTTGATTCCAGTTTCAACAAACAAGATCAGCAGGGATGAATACGAACACCACAATAATCTTCTCCTATATCAGGTAAGATTCTTCCTGAAGATTTCAAAGACGCCAGGCTCAGCCATGGAGGTCAAACCAAATAAAGGCCCTAACTCAGGTGTCAGAAACTTGTATACAACAATTCTCCCTCTCTTCAGAAGACCAGTACCAGAATCAAATGAGAGACGAGAACCTTTCGAACATATAGACATGCAATGCTAAATGCAGGATGATTATGCAAATGCAAATGCAACAGGGGATCAAGATTGTTGTGCTGTAGATCGAGAAGAACCAGCGATCTGCTTTGGCAAGAACATAGCATAGCTTTGATAATAGGAACCTGTGATATCGGGAACACAGATTCACACTGCAAAGAAAACCGGGTAGTTTGACAGTCAAGGTTTCCTGCACAACTCAATCCCTCTCACAGGTATGGACCTATCCACTGATAAGGTTCGGCATCCTATGCGTTCATCAGCGTCATAGACTTTCAAGAAATGATGATACGTTCACCATTTCTGGTTTGGCATCATCATCTCCCGAAGAGGCCTCACTTAGCTGAATCACAAACGATCGGTCCCCAGAGTCGACAACTCTCAAATCCAAAATTCGGGCTGATCCTAAGGATCGGAAGGGAAATCATCAAAGAGAATCTCGTATGAGCGCGAATTACATGGAGAACTGTGTCTGCTAAGCAAACAGGCCCCCCACTAGTCTCCACTATTAATGTTAGGTTTGTACTCAAGCTTGGGACTGGCTCATCACTCAACAGAACCTCCCTCCCCACAGCACAGCAGCAACATAATATGATAATAAAATGTAAATGCAATAATATACAACAGATATGTACATAAAGCAAAATAACTGCACAAAATAAACACCCAAAGACGCAACAGACAAGCGCTAGGATTGACTCACATAGGGAACCAGAATCCCCAGCAGAGTCGCCAGCTGTCGCAACTGCGAAAAACAGAAGAGTCGCCACCTTTCGTTATTTATCCCAAAGAGATGGAAAGGAAACGATCGGAAAAACCTAACGAAAAAGGGAAAAGACGAGGTCATCGCAACCAAGTCCTGGATTCGGGAGTCGGTTACGCAAGGGGAAGGTATTAACACCCCTCACGTCCGTCGTACTCGACGGGATCCACGCTTGTTATCTATCTAAGGGTGTGTTAAACTATCTACGCTACAGGCTCACAGGACAAAAGAAAAGAAAAGTGACTCGGCAGAGCATCGCCGCTCTGTGCCTACGTATTCCCTCGTGCAATGGAAAAGTCAGAGTTAACGTAGTTCGGCTAACTACGGGTGAAAAAGGGGGGAAGGTTGCTCGCCAAGACTTCTCCGTCTTGTGCCTACATACACTCAACAGGTATGAGAAATCAGAGCAAACGTATTTCGGGTTGACACGAAACCACAGGTTGATTAAGTGTTTTAACCGTGTAGGGTTAAACCTCCACTCCAACAGTTAGGGATAAAGCCTGTTTGCAGTAGAACCGAAGCTTAACAACACTCTTTTTTGAAAAAAGGTTTCCGATTAATCCCGAAGGAAAAAGGTTTGAAGTTTGTTTTGAGTTTTTCAGTGAAGTGAATTAATTCGGTTTGTGATTCACGTGTACACTAAACACTCTAGGCCATTGAGAGGAAACCCCCCAATCACCATTTCCCAAGTTGCTTAAGGCTCGTAGCGCACAACGTTCATCGTATTTATTAGATGAGTTAGAATGATTTTGAGATGAGAAGAGAGATGCACAGAAGGTCTAAGGGAAACTCGGCCCTAACGTTGTCATGCAAAATGGTCCTAAGGTTAGGATTAAGAGGGGGAACATCTAACCTAATGTTAGCATACTTGGATTGAACACCTAATGTCTCTCCTACTCCCATCCTAAACGGAAGGACTAGGAACCCTATGGGGATCATGGCAAAAAGCACAAGAAAGCACTAGATAAGTTCAATCACAAGTAAGAGATGCAAACATGGAATGCAACGTACAAGCAAAGGGAGGAAAAAGTGTGGGGTAAACACCACCACAAGCACATCTCGACCTTTATTAATGCAAGAGATGAAGATGCAAAACACGAGAGGAAATGCAAGCATGAATATCATCACTATGAACAACAACACCCAAGTGTGCATCCAAGTGGAAAACGAAAATAAGTCGACGAAGTCTCGATTAAACAACTAAAACAACGACAAAATATCCAAAACATTTCACTTATAATGCATCATATTGAACTACGATGATTTGATGCGAAACGGTACCCAAATAAGCAAGAAAATAAGCAAAACAGACCCACTGGCACAGTGTTAATCGGTTAACCATATACGTTAACCGATTAACCACTTAAAAAAGGCTGAAAATCTGGAAATTTGTTCATGTTAATCGGTTAACCATATGCGTTAAACGATTAACACCTTGAAAACTTTGAAAATTTTAAATATTTGAAATGGTTAATCGGTTAACCATATGTGTTAACTGATTAACATTGTGCCAACAGCAGAAAAACAACAACAGAACAGCATTTTCAGCAAATAAGCACTTATCCGATCAACCGGATGATCCCATAACCACTTAATCACGAAATTGAACCAGCAAATCATGATTCAAACATCATGTAAACAAATTAACACAACCAAATCATGGATCAAACGGATAAAATTAACCAAAAGCTAATCAAATATTAAAATCCACATGATTAAAGCAAATAAGCTAAAACAGATTCGAATCCGACCTTCGGAGCAAAGATTTGCTCCGGTTAATGTTGATTCAACTGTAATTGAATAGATCTGATGCTAGAAGTCCGAAATACTTCAAGAGCCACTCCAATTCTTGTAGTAGCAATGAAGATCCTTCAAGATTAATCCAAAATAAGCCAAATAATCACTTCCAAAATCACTTCCAAGTTCATATCCAATTTTGCACGAAAATTGGATGAAGAAATTGATTCAATGGAGAGAATTGATGAAGGTTTGAGCTCAAGAATTCATTGATTCCATGGAAGAATCAAAGAATTCAATGGAAAAGAGCTTTGGTGAAGGTTTTGAAAGATGGAAAATTGAGAGAGGATTTGAGAGAATGAGATCAATTATGAAAATGAGAGTGAATTATGAGTGATTAGATGTGTGAGGTTTGGAGTGGATCACTTAAATATCACTTAGGCTTGGATCCAAATGAAAGTTTTGGAAAATGGTTTAGAATGAGGAATGGGCATTTTGAGGGAAAATGAAATTAACCAAATTTCAAATTGGTTCTAGATCCTTCCCAAAGTTAAAATCAAGTTTGCACATGACCAAAATTGGACCCCAAAGTGGTTTGGATTGAAAATTCACGTGCATAGGCAAAATCTACCCTGGTTAATCGATTAACCATATAGTTTAATCGGTTAACATCTTCCAAAAATCCCAATTTGCCCTAATTTTGACTTGGTTAATCAATTAACCATATGTGTTAATCGATTAACACTTCCAAAAATTTGAATTTGGCGCATTTTCGAGGGAAATCTGCCCGTTCGTCCATTTCCTGCTGTTTTGAGCTCTGTTAAGCTTCTGAATCTCGTTCTTGAATGCTACAACTGTAAGAACACTTGATATGAGCCTGAGTGCTGCTTCCTGAAGTTATCCTGCAAAATAAAATCGGTCGCCCGACCGCTGGGAAAAATAAATGCTAGGAACTCTGATGCTCGTTGTTCCGGTTCATGCACTAAGATGAAAAATGAGCCACGGAAACCTTGATCCCCTGTCTCAAGAACGAATGCTATGCAAATGCAGAAATGCAAAAATGCAAAGAAACAAAAGCCAGATACTACTAAAATGGAATGACAAATTTTGGGGTGCTACAACGTAAAAATTAGACCTAAATCTATGTCTAGAGTTTAGAATCTAACACATATTCATCTTAGATCGAGTTTGAACCGTATATATCTATAGCAACCCAAACCCATTAAGATAAATATTGAAATCAAAGATAACCATCGATAAATATTTGTAAAAGAGATTTTATACAACGACCAATAAATATATATACAATCAAGATAAAATTACATACAAAACCTAAAAAATAGAGGATACAAAGAGAAGAATGGAAATGAAGAGGAATCTCTCAGTTTGTCAACACCGATTGAAGCAATTCCAACTCTTGGTCATCAAGATATACATTCTAATGTTGTTACTAAGTCTCTATATCCAAAGGAATGTTATGATGGAGTTGGGTGTAAAAATCCCTAAAACCATAATCTAAAAAATGATGTAGAAATTTATTTATAATGTTTCAAATCGCAAGTCTGCTTAGCCTGCAAAGAAGCCCGCTCAACGCATTCAAAAAAATAGAGAAAACCAGAATTTGTTTTCGCCATAACTTGAGAACTGTAACTCTGTTTTACGCATGGTCAGAAGCGAAGGAAAGCTTATTTAACGCTCTATAAGACAATGACTAAATATAATTTCTTTAATACCTACAAAAATGAGATAAAAAAAATTAAACTCAATGATATTTACATGATAACGCAATATATACACTATAACATAAACTATACAAAATATACACAAAAGTTGAGGTTTATTGGTATAAAACGAATGAATTAAGCGGATGAGTGCTAATTATTCACACTAAAAATCATAATAATTTAGAACTCATCATATAGAAGAAAATCAGTAACATACCTCTGATGTCCAAATTGGTACCACATGCATTAAGTCAAGATTGATGATCACATTGCATACATAAACGCATTTTGATTATTTTATTATTCTAAATATGTGATGTGTTTGTTTATTTGCGTGAATATGCTACCCTTGCTATGTTTTGCACAATTAATATATTTGAGTGTATTATCACCCATGGTATTTGTTGTGGTGTCTGTGATACTATGTAGTATAGAAAATCAGGTAGAATAGTAGTTGCATGACCTAGAGGACAGTGTTAAGGACTCGGTCTGATATGTAGCACTGATGACAGGTTATTTTATATTTCGTTGTTACATATCTTATTCATTTTTTAGTCTTTGAACCACCTTGTTAGTAATTTGTTCTTGAGAAGGTATATGTTAAACTTTGTTGTTTCCGCTGCTTAATTCACAAGATCATATTTTGTTTGTTTTTTATGTTTGGTGAAACTGAAGGTGAGAAAAAATACACAAGAAAGGGGGCTGGTTTGTATTTTCCAAATCGTTTCTACTTCTGATCCAGAGTTCAGATTCTAAACAAAATTTCAAAAATTGATAACAAGTGTAACAGAAAATGTAACAGAAGTAAATAAAAATAGCAAATAACACACAACAGTTATACTGGTTCCTCTCCAACTGAGAGTAGTTCAGTCCCCTTGCAGCACAAGAGATTTCCACTATAATCAAACATATTAAAACTACTTATACCTTTAAGTATAAGACTTTCTTCTGCTCAGACCTACATCATAAGACTTCTTTGCTTAATCAACAGTTGATAAAGACTTTTCTGCTTAGATCCTCATATCCTAAGACTTTCCTACTTAAACCCTTATGGTTCAAGGCTTCCTTGCTTATACCCTCGAGTATAAGAGTTCTTACTTAAACCTATTGTTCAAGACTTCCTGCTCAGGTTCCATGAACCCAAAACTTATGGTTCAAGACTTTTATCTAAACTGACTATTTAGATAAGGAATAACTTACAACTACAATTGATTAGAAATAAGAGGTGTTCAAATATAATACAACATACTTTAACACTATGGATTCTTAAGGAATACAAGAATAAGAACTCTTAACAAATTAGCTTCTCTTGAGCCGATATGAATGAAGTGCATGTATATTTCAGTTGTAGTTGCAGTGTTATTCTCTTGGTTGATCTTCAATTCTTCTGCTCCTTTTATAGCTGAAAAAATAGAGTCGTTGAAGTATCCTCGACGGTTATAATCAGATCAAATCTTTTAGTACATCTTCTTTTCCAATAAAGCAGGTGTTGGAACTCGTAGACAAAGAATTATCCACTGAACCAGGCCTTTTTCCAGAGAACTCTTCTATGAAACAAGTACAATACAATCTTTTAAAGATAATATCAATAATTCTTAAGTCCCGTGATTACAAAGCTTGAGTTGACATTACTTAGTTTCTGAGGCAAGTAAAGCACGCTTTCGATTTTGAAATATACTGACATAACTTTTTGATTAGACTCTCTTACAAATACAAAATCAGAACCAGATCATAGCTTCTTTCGTGTCAGAACCAGTTTTATCAAGTAAATATAATTCTGCACATAAGAACCAGCTAGTCAGAAATCCTAATTGCTTTTCAAATGCTTTGTTATTATCAAAACTTTAGAGGATACATGGTATTGTCTCAACAAAAACATGTGTGACACACTAATTATTGAATTAAAATTGAATTATTTTAGTAAATGTTGAGTCGGGAAGTTAGGGTGTTACACAATGGTATTAGAGCAAGTCGGTCCATTTCGCCTAGGTTGTGACTAATTTGTACCCTTGTGCGCGACATATGTGTGAATGTTAACAATGATTTTTTGTTATTTGCTTTACTATTTACAATTGGTTGAACTGGTTGTGCAGAGAGAAATGAATGACGGGAATGATCACATGATTGTTGACACTCTTCAAGCGATGGCTTCATCTTATGGGAGAAAACAAAATTTCTAGCAGAATACCGCAGTCGGCAATGATATAAGTGGTAGAGGAACTCTAGCTTCTAGGATATGTTTCAAGTGTGGAGAGTCAGGTTATCATGCTTCTAAGTGTAAGTGCACATACCAGAAGTGTTTCAAGTGTGGGAAACAAGGACACCATATTTGTGAATGCAAGAGTCATGATCTGACTTGTTACAACTATGGTGAACCTGGTCACATCAATACATAATGTCATAAACCAAAGAACACGCTGGATACTGCTACTTGGACTACTAGTAGAGTATTTTCTTTAAGTGGTGTCGATGTCTCAAAATCAGATATCTTGATTAGAGGTATGTGTCTTATTCATGATGTTATGCTGATCGCTATGATTGTTACTAATGCAACTCATTCGGGATGGACTTAGTATGTTTTTTATTGAGTCAACTCGATGAGATTTTCGGGACGAATTGGCTATAGTTCAACCAAGTGTACATCAACTTCTTTAAAAAGATTGCATTGTTTCTTGAAATTGAATAGAGTGTGGATTCAAGATTTATGTCCACTGGTCATGTTGAGATGTATTTGAGGGAGGATGATCAGATGCTCGTGATGTTTGCTTCTTTAAGAATGGAGAGCAAGGTTGTGGTTAGTGATATTCCTATGGTGTGTGAGTTTCCTAATTTTTTTCCTAAAGATAGAGGTGACTTACCTCTAGAACATGAAGTTGAGTTTGCCATTGATTTAGTACATGGTAATAGAATTGTTTCGATGGCTCCATATAGAATGTCTACATCAAAGTTGGGAGAGTTGAAGAAATAGTTAGAAGATCTACTTGAGAAGAAGTTTGTTAGACTCAGTATGTTATTGTGGAGAGCACTGATGTTTTTGGTGAAGAAGAAAGATGGTTGTATGAGGTTGTGTATTCATAAATGACAATTGAATAATGTTACAATTAAGAATAAGTATAATCTTCCGATAATTTATTACCTTATAGATCAGTTGGTTGGTGCTTGTGTTTTTAGCAATATTGATCTGAGATCAGGATATCATCATATTCGAGTGAAGGTTGAAGATATTCTGAAGACTGCTTTTAGAACCTGATATGGTCACAATGAGTACTCAATGATGTTGTTCGATGTGTCTAATGTGTTAGGTGTGTTTATGGAATACATGAACAAAATCTTTAATCCCTATTTGGTCCATTTTTTATGGTATTCATCGATAATATCTTGGTGTATTCAAAGTTAGATGAAGAGCACGCATGACATATGCGAGTTATGTTGTAGACTTTGCAAGAAAATAAATTACATGTGAAGTTGTCCAAGTGTGAGTTTTGGTTAGTAAAGTGAGCTTCCTTGGTCACATGGTTTCTAGTGGTGGTATTATGGTCGACCTGACTAAGGTAGATGCAGTGTTACAGTGGGAGACTCCTAAGTATGTTATTGAGATCATGAGCTTTCTTGGTTTGGCTTCTTTTTTCAAGAGGTTTATAGAAGGCTCTTGTAATAAGAGGGTGACAACAACTTCATTTTTTATTCTACCAGATGCTAGTGAATCCTTTATTATGTATTATGATGCTTCCATGATGGGATTTGATGGCATTCTTATGCAGAAGAGTAATGTGGTACCTTATGCTTCGAGACAAGTGAAAGTTCATGATAAGAAATATCCTACCTGTGACTTAGAGTTAGCAGTTGTAGCGTTTGTGCTTAAAGTTTAGAGACATTATTTATATGGCTCTAGATTCGAAGTTTTCAGTGGTCATAAAAGTCTAAAATACATGTTTGATCAGAAATAGTTAAACATGAGACAGAGAAGGTGGCTTGAGTTTTTAAAAGACTACGACTTCGAGTTGAGTTACCATTCGAGTAAAGCTAATGTTGTGGCAGATGCTTTGAGTAGAAAGTCCTTGCCTATGTCGGCATTAATGGTTAGAGAAATGGACTTGATTGAGCAGTTCCAAAATCTTAGTTTGGTATACAAGGTCACGTCACATAGTCTTATGTTGAGTATGCTGAAGTTGACTAACTCAGTTCTGGATGAGATCAAAGAGGTCTAGAAATCATATTTGGGATGATTAACCAGTTTATGTTAATCAATCAAGGTAAAGAGGCGGATTTTAGAATTGACGAGAATGGTGTGATGAGATTTATAGAGTCTACGTACCAAATTTTCTAGAGCTTAAGAAGAATATTCTTAAGGAAGGTCACATTGGTGGTTTGAGTATTTATTGTGGTACTACGAAGATGTATCCTGACCTTAAGAAGATGTTTTGGTGGTCAGGTATGAAGAAGGATGTTGTTGGGTTTGTTTATTTTAGTTTGACTTGTCAAAAGTCAAAGATCGAGCATCAGAAACCGTCTGTATTGATGCAACTGTTGAGTATTCCTAAGTGGAAATGGGACAACATTTTAATGGACTTTGTGACAAGTTTTCTAAAGATGACGAAGGAAAGTGGTTCTATTTGGGTTATTGTTGATAGATTGACTAAAACGACTAATTTTATTTTGATAAATATCAACTACTTGTTGCAAAAGCTAGCAGATGTTTGCATTAGTGAGATTGTGAAGTTGTATGGTATTCCTCTGAGCATTGTATCATATAGAGATCCGAGGTTGACATCATGGTTTTGACATAGTTTGTAGGAAGCTATGGGAACTAAGTTAAGATTGAGTTCTACTTATTATCCGGAGATGGACGGTCAGACAGAAAGGACTATCCAATCCCTAAAAGATTTGTTGAGAGCTTATGTTCTACAAAAGGGGTAATTGGGATAGGTACTTGACATTGATTAAGTTCACCTACAACAACAAATTTCATTCTAATAATGGAATGACATTGTATGAGGCTTTGTACGAGGAAGTGTATGACTCCTTTGTACTAGTATGAATTAGGTGAAAGTGTCGTGCTTGAACCAAAGATCATTCAGCAGACTACTAAAAAGATTAGGATGATTTCGAAGAAGATGAAAGGTTCATAAAGTTGATAAAATATTTGTCATGATAAGCGGAGGAAGGCACTTGAGTTAAAAGAGGGAGATCACATGTTTTTTAGAGTTACTGCGGTAACTGGTGTTAGTCGAGCATTGATGTCTCAAAAGCTCACGTCTTATTTCATTGGTCCTTATCAGATCTTCATAGAGTAGAAGAGGTGGTCTACAGAGTTGCATTACCACCGTCTCTTTCGAGAGAGTAGGAGAGGTGGTCTACAGAGTTTGATTATCACCGTCTCTTTCGAATCTTCATGATGTCTTTTATGCGTTGCAACTTCGGAAGTATATTTTTTATTTGTCTCATGTGATCCAAGTAGATGATGTGCAAGTTAGAGAGAACATTACTGTTGAGGCATCACCTTTGCAGATTTAGGATCATGAAGTGAAGAACTTGAGAGACAAAGAGATTGCTTCAGTGAAGATGGTGTGAGTAGGACTTACTGGCGAGAGTGTAACGTCGAAGATCGAGAGTCAGATGAGAGAGTCTTAATCATAGCTTTCTCCTTCAGGTAATTTTTTAGGACGAAATTTTTGTATGTAGGGGATAGTTATAACACCTTGAATTCAGTTAATTTATTTAATTGAGTTTTCATTGATTTTATTTAATTATTTAGGTGATCTGATAGACTTTTAATTATTTATTTTGATGATAGAAAATGTTATGTGATTTTGGGGGGTTTATTAGAACTTAGTGGAGCTTTATTTGATTAAAATAATAGAATAAATAATAAAATAGGAGGAATAGATATATTGAGGTAAAAATTAGAATTATTAGAAAAATAAGAGAAAATGGTGAAAGTAGAAATGAGTGGAAGGGTAAAAGTGTGGAAAGAGAGTTAATTATTTTATGTTAAAATAAATAGAATATGTGATGGAGACAAAGTTACTGATACGTAGAAGCTATGTAAATTGGGAAAGAAGGAAAGTGTGAGAGAAGAAGAACAATGGCTTAAGGGAGAAGAAGAACACCATAACCAAACTTGTTTAGCTGTTGAAAATTTAGGTAAGGGGGGTAATTACTCTAATAAAGGTGTCAATTTCATGAATGATAGATAGAGATCCTTACCCTCCTTTAGGTTTTTCTTTTAGCTTCTCCATTGTTGAGTTTGTGTCTTTTGGAGAAGGTTTTTTGTAAAACCTATCTCAAATTACTGTGATAAACATGAATTAGTGTTTGATTTTCATTGCTGAAATTTGTGTACCATCATTTTGTAAAATTTAAATTGTTGGTGTTCATATCAGTATGTGTTAATATGATAAATGTGATGTTGAATTGTGAATGAATTGATGAGATAAATGATTATTATAAGTAATATGAGGTGTTGAATGATGTATAATTTTTGTATGATGTTGAATTTATGTTCTGAGATGCTTGGACATGTTAGAACATGATTTGGTCGAAAGTGAGAAAAACACAAGAAGGGAAGGGGTTGAGTTATGGCTTTTTTTTATTTCTTTTAAAATTCTTAAGTCACATTCTAAACACAAAGTTATAGAATCTGAGTTACCTAGAGATTGGCAGCGGATATAAAATGCAAGAAAGAAGAATAACACACAAAGTTATCTTGGTTCCTCTCACAAATCGAGTGTAGTCCAATCCTCTTGTACTTCTAAGAGATTTTCACTATTATCACAAGATTACAATTTTATCAAGCCTATAAGCAAGAGAGCTATTTGCTTACACACACAAGTATAAGACTTCCTTTCTCAAACACACAAGTCTAAGACTTCCTTTCTCAAGCACACAAGCTTAAGACTTCCTTTCTCACACACACAACTATTAGAATTTATTTCTCAAGCACACAAGCTCAATACTTCCTTTCTCACACACACAAGTATGAGACTTTGTTGCTCAAGCACACAAGCTCAAGACTTCTAACAATCTACCTAGCAGATAAATTATTGTTATGGGACTACACTTGATATATAATCATAGGTGTGTAAAAAATCCTAAGTTTAGCTTATGCTAAGACTATGATAGAGTACCTTCTCTTTATTTGTCAATCGTTATTCAGCATGTGTGTGTGTATTTCGTGTATTGTGTGTATTGATCTTTAAGTCTTTTAGTTCCTTAAATAATGAGGAAAAGATTCGTTGAAGATGCAACCATTTATATCTTTGAGAAGCTTCAAAAGAGAAGTTGGGATGTTTTACCAAACTGTAAGGTTAGGTGAAACCTAGTTTGAAAGAGCTTTGCTACAAAAGGAATTAGCAGTTATATCCAAACATATTATCCGAAGAACCTAGAGCTTTAGGTCATCCCGTGATGAAGTATGTTCATAGATGAACAGTGACCCATAAGTGTCACCTTGGTCCTTGTGCTTTAACTAGCTTAGGTTATGATCATCAGAAGCAGATTTCTCCAATGCATGTTCTTTAGAGGCTGATACATTTACACTTTGATGTATGAATGCTAACTTCTTTTGGAGATGACTTTTTCATATTCATTTTTTTAGATTTTGATAAATTAGAATATACTTTTCACGTTTCTCTTTGTATGTTCATAGTTAGAACAACTACTTGGATTTAATATGAATTTAGTCTAAGGTCCCACACACTTGAACAAACATTAGTATACCCTATTGTTCTCTAAATACATTGTTTTTGTTGCAATTGTGAAAAGGGTCGGTGGAAACAAACAGAAGAGTCGCCACCGAATGTTATTTATCCCAAAGAGAGGGAAAGGAAACCATAGAAGAAAACCTAAAAGAATGGGAAAAGATAAGGTCATCACAACCAAATCTTGGGTTTGGGAGTCGGTTACGCAAGGGGAAGGTATGAGCACCCCTCACGTCCGTTCTACTCAACGGGATCCATGCTTGTTGTCTAACCAAAGGGGTGAGTTATCTAAAAGCTAATGCTAAATGGGGGATGCAAAAGGAAAAGAAGACTCGATATGATATCTCCGCCTTATGCCTACATATTCCCTCGTGCAATGGTAAAGTCAGAGTCAACATAGTTCGGAAAACTACGGGTGATGGAGGGAAGGTTGCTCACGAAGACATCGCCGTCTTGGGCCTACGTATCCTCATCTGGTATGAGAAATCAGAGAAAACTTATTTTGGGTAACTAGACCACTGGTTGGTTAAGTGTTTTTTATGAGCGATGTTAAGTTCCCATTCTAGCAGTTAGGGCCGATGCTTGTTTGGGGTAGAACGGAAAAATAACGTACTCTTTTCTGGAAATGATTTTAAGAACAATTCCGAAGGATAAAAAGGTTTGAATTTGGTTTAAGAGTTTTAATGAAGTGAATTGATTTTGTTTAAGATTCACGTTGCACTAAAGACTATGATATAGGAGCGAACGCATCACATATCTCCCAAAGGGCATACACTAAACACTCTAGACAAGTCGGAGAAACCCACCACTCATAATTTCCCATACACTTAAGACTTGGGGTGCACAACGTTCATCATTCATTATTAAGTGTCTTAAAGTTGTTTGGGATGAGAAGAGAAGACATAAAAGAAAACACTAAAGGGAAACTTAAAAACCCTAATGTTGTCATACAAAATGGTCCTAAGGTTGAGGATAAAAGGAAATCTACCTAATGTTATCATACAAATGATGGACCTAGAGTTGAGGTTAAAAGGGGCTAACCTACTTGTTATCATACAAAGGATTGAAACCCTAATGTCTCTCCTACTCCCATCTTAATCAGAAATTAAGAGGGACTAGGAATCCTAAGGGATCATGTGAGCAAGCACAAGTAAACACTATCCAATTCAATCACAAATGAAAACAAGGATGAAATAAGTCTCAAAGAGAGAGAAAAGATGAAGAAGAAGGGTCCATAATGAACAAACTGCAAACAAGAAGCAATAATCAATCACAAAGCAAAGGCATCAAACAAAGTCATATCAATCTCATACAACATGAACATGAATATCATGCCAATGTATCACATAAGCATTCACATGTTCAAACCACATCAAATACTTGCAAACAAAATACAATGGCAAAACAAAATGTCCACACACAATCAAACGACCTAAACATCACACAAGAAGCGATATCAATCACAAGGCAAGGTAAAATGAAGTTCAATGACATAATGAACATGGTAGGGCAGTAACACAACATATCATACTCAAATCATATCAATCATCAAAGAGAGGGCACAAGACAACAAGTCATGCATACCATTCATACACAAGTCAACACCATACAAAACAATCATACATACAAACAATCCCCAAAAGGAAAAGCATATGAACATGACATCAGCATAAGAAGTGATCACAATATCAACATGATCAACAAGTTAACAACCAATCATGACCATACACGACAGATCACACAAGTGGAAATCAAGAACATGCCTCAAGAAGAATCAAACACCACAATCATCCACAAATAGAAAGCAACACTCAAGAAAACATCAAAATTTCAAATGACTTGAAGAAAGATAGAATATCACCCAATAATGGATAAAGAAAACCCTTATACACCAAATTTGCAATTTAAAATCAAATGAAAACAAATAAAAAAGGTAAATAAATCCTACAAAAAGGAAATAAATGGATAGAGTATAAATGGAAACCCAAGAATATCACCTAGGTCAAGGACCATCGTAGGATCATATGATAATTTTCTCACCATTTTAAAAAGCACAAAAAAAATTTTAAACTAATTGAAATCAAGCAAATAAACCAAAAATCCATGAAAAATGACAAAACCAAAAATAAAAAACAAAAAAATCACCATAGGTCAGAAACCATCATAGGATCATTGTAATACCCCAAATTTTGCCCTAAGATTTGTCGTCGCATTTCATTGCATTTAATCAATTACTAACAAATTTGTGTAGTCGTTTGACTTTTTGCAGGTAAATATCATATGGCATGCATTTTTTTCTAAAAAGTAAAAATGGCACAATGCGCAAGAGGACATGTGTAAGGAGTTGTGAGTGTGAGAGGTTGAGAGATCGAATCTCACCTTTGTCACTTTTTTGTTTTTTATTATTTTTACTCTAAATTTTTCTATCTTTCATTAAAAAATAACAAAAATAGTTTTTTATTATTATTTAATTATTATTTTCGTATTTTAATTAAATCATTTTTTAAAATATCATTTTTTTCACTTTTTTCTAAATTATTCATAAAAATATCCAAAAAATCATAAAATTAAAAAGTATTGAAATTTTTTTTTTCTTTTTATAATATTTTTAATTTTAGGAATCAATAGGATTATTAGTTTTTATTTTAAGTTTATTTTAATTATTTTAAATTATTTAAATTTTATTTTTTTCTTAACTAATTATTTAGTTTGGGCTTTAAAATGGGCTTTAGGGACATTATTGACAATTTGGTGTTAATCCTAATTTGTTCCCTATATATACATGTGTTTGTTGAAAAAGGGGGGAATGAAAAAAAACCTAAGAGGAGTGAGTGCCGTTTACTGATATTTCTTTTTCTTCATCTATTACCGTTATTTCTTTTCCTTCATCTATTACTGTTGTTTCTTTTTCTTCATCTTTTACCATTATTTTTTTTCTTCATCTATTACCGTTATTTCTTTTTCTTTATCTATTACTGTTACGTTTATATATATAATTTTTAAATTGTTAGAGTTTATATATATATATATATATATATATATATATATATATATATATATATATAAGATTAATTTTTGATCGAATTATGTCGATACGATATTTGCACATTTGTGTGCATGACGCGTGACATTTGTGTTAGTTCGATCTGATTGCGATGATCGCATTTTTGTGTGAGCAATAATACTGTTTTTTGCTTAATTTCTTTTTCTTTGCGATAAATTTTGTTTCGTCCGATTTAGATCTGGTTGCGATGAGCGCATTTCTGCGTTAGCAACATTGTTGGGTTATTTGGCACATTTAAAATTCATTATTGCTTTATTATTATTATTATTATTATTATTATTAGTATTATTATTATAATTATTTATTATTATTATCATTATTATCATTATTATTACCATTATTATTATTATTATTGTTATCATTAATTTATTAAAACTTTTTATAATATAAAAATCTGTTTTTTAAAATAAATAACATTAACATCTTTTCCAAATTAATATGAAAACCTATTATTTTTAAGAAAAACTTTTTTTTAGATAAATTTAAAATAATAACTAAAATCTTTTTTTTAAAATAATAACTAGAACCGTTATTTATTTTATTATTGTTCAATTCAAATTTCATTATCATATTGTATCTGCTCCTCTCATGTAACCTCGCGAACTTAACAATCGCTCTTTAAATTCTGCCTTTAAATTTCTGCTTGCATGGTTTAAATTATGACATTATCTCTCTGTTTGCATGATTCAATTATCTCACGCATTTACCATTATTTCTGTCACATTGCACACATCCGAAGGTTAGGTCTAACTGTTTGGCCGCCGCGCCAATAGTCCGTAAAACTTCACACATTCAATTTCAAATCCTCAAAACTACAAACTACAAACCCTAATTTTCACAAATGCCTCGCCGCAGGCCAAATTACAATTTTACCCCTAGCATTAGGTCAAAGAGCCGTCGCGCTCATTTTAGGGTTTCCCGCCGCGGAATCCCTAACCTAACCCTAATTCACTTAACAATTCAACGTAGAGATTTGGAGTTTCTACACTCCATGTAAGCGTGTCCTTAAGATGCATTTATTCCCCTTGAGACCTTGACCACAGTCAAGAAGTCTCTAACCTCCCTTTTGAGGGGAACTACAGTTACTCTGATTCCATTCCCGTAAGGATATGTAGGCACAAGATGTGATGTCTTGCCGAGTAAACTTAGAATTAACCCCTAGGTCTTTTTTTAATTTTCAATCCTTTGTATATACCTTAAAGCAAAATAATTAATGAAATAAAAAAAAAAATAAACAAAAGGTTCCCGTAGAGTACTACGGAAGTTTAGGGTGCTAATACCTTCCCTAAATTTAACCAACCCCCGAACCTTAGATCTCTCCCTTTTAGGTTTTTCCTTTCTTTAACCTTTCCTTCGGATAAATCAAAGACCGGTTGTAAATGAATTAAGATTCAAGTTAATCAATAGCTTGACATCCAAATTTCACCGCAACAGAAAATGGCGACTTCACAGGGGAGTCCTAACTATTGAGGGTTATCCCTATTTTGTTTATTTTTCTTTATATATTTGTTTTATTATATATTTTGCTCACTTGTATGTATATATTGGGGTACCTTACTTGGAGTTACTGTGTTGTGAGATAAGTCCTACACCCGGACTTGAGCGACCTTATGATAGGATGGCTGATATATTCGACGAGGCTTATAGGGAGTGAGTCCCGACTAAGCTAAATCGAGAATCACCGCTCAGTTGAGACACTTTCAAAAATGGTTCGGTTGATCGAGTGTAGTCGTGAAAACTTTTACCGTTATCGATTGGAGTCTGTGATACTGGGAACCGTAGTACCTTTACACCATCTTGACCTTATATAGGACGTAGTGCGGGAACTATGTGGGAGTAGTCCTACAATGGTTGCTACGCGATACTACACTCGAACGAGGTTCTCTTGAGAATATTATCGACCCTTGAGTCAGTCGAGAAGTTGATAATATCCAAAAGATGGGCTGATGACTTTGGGCACTTTTTAGAACCCTTGTTCTGCAGGTACAATTAATCTATAGTACACACCACTTTGGGAAGGGTAGACCTTGACTCCATTCATTGTTCCTCTAAAATTAGGACCTTTGTTTGCTTATGTGCGTTTGTGCTTTGCATCCATAAAGCATCATATCATTTCTAGTTTCAAGGAATTCAAAAGTCCTTTGCAAATTCGAAAAGCCTTACATTTTAAAGTCTAAAATTTTTTCCAACTTTCTTAAAAAGCAATATTCGCAATCGACCGTTGAAATTCTTGAAACCATTGCATGGAATTAGCATCATACTCTTGCATTGCTTTTGTCCCCCGGTTTCTCATTCCCGGTCCTCTCGTCTTCCAGTGTACCTTTGAGTCGTCAAACTGATTCCTCAACACAGATATCAGACTAGAATCGGAACAAGGATCACTTTGATCCTATTCCCATGACTTACACAGAGCTATATCCTGACTTAGTTCGACAAGGGATGATCACTACAAAGGCTTTACCACCTCCTCTTAATCCTCCAGCTGGATTTAGGGTTGATCTAAAGTGTGCTTTTCATGAGGGTGCCTCAGGCCACGACTTGGAGCATTTGTTTTGCATTGAAGGCTAGAGTATGTGAATTGGTTAGAACTGGAATACTTGATTTTACAGACAGTCATCCGGATGTTCAGAAAAATCCCTTGCCAGTACATCAGAAATGAAGTTTTGTCACCAGGCCTTTTGTTTCTCGTTGTTTGCACTTTCCTTATTTTGTTTAAGTTGTTTGCTTTTAATTATGTTTGTACTTTCATTAATGAAATAAGCATTGCGACTTTTGATTCAATTCATTTCCGTCCATTTATTTGCATCTTTATGCTTTATTTTTCAAATGTTTACTTCTTGTCCAAAATTTTGATATGCTAAGATTGGAGGGAGGATGATGAAAACGTTATACCCATAATTGCTGTCAGTATGCTTTCAATCAAACCTTGTTGACGATGTAAGACGTTGTTTCAATTCCCAAACACTGGAGAAATAAGGAAGTTAATCCCTCGTTACCCCCTTCGAGCCTAGAAGTTGGAGTTTCTTTCGTTACAAAAAACCCACAATTTTAACCTTGGGATGGGTAGTTCTCAGTTAACTTGGTTGTGTGTTCATACGATACACCTTTCATTAACAAATTTTCCTTCGCACACGTCAAACAAGTGTCGAAGATGTTTTCTAATCAAAAGGTCGATGATGGTTCACCGTAATCATTAAAATCAAACAGTCACTTTCCTTCACACAAAAAAATAATATAAAAAAATCAAAAGAAGCCCGCTAAGTCAAAACCTATGAAGGAGACTTAGGCAAAACTGGGGCATCCCGCTGACTGTAAACTCTAAAATAAACAGTTTAGGAAAAATTTAGGGATAATACAAAGAGATTTTTAAATCCTTATCTTGAAAATCCTCAATGTCAAAACAATCAAATGTTATAGGGGAGTAGTGGCTGCCTTTTCATAGGTCCCTTTGACTTCTGAGTCATCATTGCTACGATCAATGAAATCCCTAACTTATGGGAACCTGAATGCATAGTATGAGTTAACTGAGCATAGGACTGAAGATCATCACGTAGATTGGGTGGGTACAAATAAATTTTGAGCCTTTATCTTTTGTTTCATAAACCGTGAACCAGGCCACGTTACAACCCTCAAAAGACCTAACTGAAACAGGGTTATTTAGAAAGTATACTACAACAAGGTTGCGTAACCTGACTCCAAAAGATCCTTGCGAATCATTTATTTTGGCAATACACTTTTATTTTAAACTTTGAGTGTCTTGAACCGCCTTGTTCTGACTAACGACTCATGTATTTTCCATCTTTCAATAATAATTTTTCAAAATTCGCATGAACTTTGCATTACCATGTTTGTATGAATATTTTTGTTTGCAAACTGGCTTTCCTCTAATGAATTTTCAAACAATGAGAAACTTGGTCAAGTGATCTTATCAGGGGCAAGTTCCTTCTACATCCTGTCAAAGAATTAGTTCAAGATTTGTTCAAGGCAATATCTTCTCAGATTTGGTTTATCCAGAGAATTGTTCAAGACCCAGACTGGGGCAAGCCCTCCGAGGATACAGCAAAATAGTCGATTCCATGAATTAGACAGCTGAAGCAATTATCAGTTCATTTGACCTGGGGCAGTTTACTTGCATAATCCCTAAGCAGTTATTCATCATTCCTACAGTGACTATCAACTTGATACAGTTTAACAGAATGACAGTGATCTCCGTGTTGAGGAATCAGTCCTCCAGTTTTGTCATTTCACCGAAAGAGTCGAGCCTTGTCGTCGATGTCTGCATTTGCATTTGATCATATCTCATAGCATAATTCCTATACATGTGCATATCTTGGGTGCTTTATTCCCCATTTACATTTCTATCTTGGGTGCTTTACTCCCCATTTACATTTCTATCTTGGGTGCTTTACTCCCCATTTATATTTTTATCTTGGGCGCTTTACTCCCCATTTACATTTTTATCTTGGGTGCTTTACTCCCCATTTACATTTCTATCCTGGGTGCTTTACTCCCCATTTACATGTCTATCTTGGGTGCTTTACTCCCCATTTACCTTCTATCCTTGGGTGTTTTATCCCCCATGTACCTTTATCCCGGGTGTTTTATTCCCCGTTTACCAGATATTCCTAGGTTTACCTAACATCATGGTGTTTTACCCCCATTTGCTTTTTTTTTCTCCCTGAGGTCGTGTTTTACTCGTTTCTTACCTTGTGGGCAAAATTTATTTACTTGGCATCATGGGTGTTTTATCCTCATTTGCGCTTTTCTCTTGAGCTCGTGTTTTACCCGCGTCTTACCTTGCGGACAATTTCTGATTTACTTGGCACCTATCAACAATTCTGTGTCGTGTCTACCCGACGTTCTTCCAGATATGACATGTCATCTTCCCTAGTGCAATTCCTCGATGGGTCGTCCCCTGCGACGTTGTTTCGTCTGTATCCGTGCATTTGTCATTTTCATCATACGCATCATATCAGATTCATATCATATTTAGCATTATAGTTCGTTTTGTTTTGTCCATATCATTGCATAGCACTGCGTCTAAAGGCAAAATTTTCGGTTATCTGTATTTAAATCCCTTCACCATGATTTCTCGAGTCTCCGTTGCTCAAATCACCCGGTGAAGTTATTTAAATAGGGGCAACTGTAATACCCCAAATTTTGCCCTAAGATTTGTCGTCGCATTTCATTGCATTTAATCAATTACTAACAAATTTGTGTAGTCGTTTGACTTTTTGCAGGTAAATATCATATGGCATGCATTTTTTTCTAAAAAGTAAAAATGGCACAATGCGCAAGAGGACATGTGTAAGGAGTTGTGAGTGTGAGAGGTTGAGAGTTCGAATCTCACCTTTGTCACTTTTTTGTTTTTTATTATTTTTACTCTAAATTTTTCTATCTTTCATTAAAAAATAACAAAAATAGTTTTTTATTATTATTTAATTATTATTTTTGTATTTTAATTAAATCATTTTTTAAAATATCATTTTTTTCACTTTTTTCTAAATTATTCATAAAAATATCCAAAAAATCATAAAATTAAAAAGTATTGAAATTTTTTTTTTCTTTTTATAATATTTTTGATTTTAGGAATCAATAGGATTATTAGTTTTTATTTTAAGTTTATTTTAATTATTTTAAATTATTTAAATTTTATTTTTTTCTTAACTAATTATTTAGTTTGGGCTTTAAAATGGGCTTTAGGGACATTATTGACAATTTGGTGTTAACCCTAATTTGTTCCCTATATATACATGTGTTTGTTGAAAAAGGGGGGAATGAAAAAAAACCTAAGAGGAGTGAGTGCCGTTTACCGTTATTTCTTTTTCTTCATCTATTACCGTTATTTCTTTTCCTTCATCTATTACTATTGTTTCTTTTTCTTCATCTTTTACCGTTATTTTTTTTCTTCATCTATTACCGTTATTTCTTTTTCTTTATCTATTACTGTTACCTTTATATATATAATTTTTAAATTGTTAGAGTTTATATATATATATATATATATATATATATATATATATATATATATATATATATATATATATATATATATATATATATATATATATATATAAGATTAATTTTTGATCGAATTATGTCGATACGATGTTTGCACATTTGTGTGCATGACGCGTGACATTTGTGTTAGTTCGATCTGATTGCGATGATCGCATTTTTGTGTGAGCAATAATACTGTTTTTTGCTTAATTTCTTTTTCTTTGCGATAAATTTTGTTTCGTCCGATTTAGATCTGGTTGCGATGAGCGCATTTCTGCGTTAGCAACATTGTTGGGTTATTTGGCACATTTAAAATTCATTATTGCTTTATTATTATTATTATTATTATTATTATTAGTATTATTATTATCATTATTTATTATTATTATCATTATTATCATTATTATTACCATTATTATTATTATTATTGTTATCATTAATTTACTAAAACTTGTTATAATATAAAAATCTGTTTTTTAAAATAAATAACATTAACATCTTTTCCAAATTAATATGAAAACCTATTATTTTTAAGAAAAACTTTTTTTTAGATAAATTTAAAATAATAACTAAAATCTTTTTTTTAAAATAATAACTAGAACCGTTATTTATTTTATTATTGTTCAATTCAAATTTCATTATCATATTGTATCTGCTCCTCTCATGTAACTTTGCGAACTTAACAATCGCTCTTTAAATTCTGCCTTTAAATTTCTGCTTGCATGGTTTAAATTATGACATTATCTCTCTGTTTGCATGATTCAATTATCTCACGCGTTTACCATTATTTCTGTCACATTGCACACATCCGAAGGTTAGGTCTAACTGTTTGGCCGCCGCGCCAATAGTCCGTAAAACTTCACACATTCAATTTCAAATCCTCAAAACTACAAACTACAAACCCTAATTTTCACAAATGCCTCGCCGCAGGCCAAATTACAATTTTACCCCTAGCATTAGGTCAAAGAGCCGTCGCGCTCATTTTAGGGTTTCCCGCCGCGGAATCCCTAACCTTACCCTAATTCACTTAACAATTCAACGTAGAGATTTGGAGTTTCTACACTCCATGTAAGCGTGTCCTTAAGATACGTTTATTCCCCTTGAGACCTTGACCACAGTCAAGAAGTCTCTAACCTCCCTTTTGAGGGGAACTACAGTTACTCTGATTCCATTCCCGTAAGGATATGTAGGCACAAGATGTGATGTCTTGCCGAGTAAACTTAGAATTAACCCCTAGGTCTTTTTTTAATTTTCAATCCTTTGTATATACCCTAAAGCAAAATAATTAATGAAATAAATAAAAAAAATAAACAAAAGGTTCCCGTAGAGTACTACGGAAGTTTAGGGTGCTAATACCTTCCCTAAATTTAACCAACCCCCGAACCTTAGATCTCTCCCTTTTAGGTTTTTCCTTTATTTAACCTTTCCTTCGGATAAATCAAAGACCGGTTGTAAATGAATTAAGATTCAAGTTAATCAATAGCTTGACATCCAAATTTCACCGCAACAATCATATAATTTTTTTCTCATAATTTTAAAATGTCTAAAACCAATTTTAAACTAATTAAAATTCAAGAAAAATAATAAACTGAAAAATAAAAATTTGGGATAACAACTTTGCAGGGTAGCTCAAATTAGGACTACCAACCAAGAGTTGGGATAGCATCCAACAAACAAATGGACTACCAACCAAAAGTTGGGATAACATCCACCAAATCAACGGACTACCAACCAAAAGTTGGGATATCATCCAAGAAACAAACGGACTACCAACCAAATGTTGGGATAACATCTAAGAAACAACGGACTACCAAACAAAAGTTAGGATAACGTCCGGGAAACCAACAGACTACCAACCAAAAGTTGGGATAACATCCAGAAAACAACGGACTACCAACCAATATTTGGGATCGTCGACAAATAAGCAGATGGCTACCAACCAAATGTTGGGATCACCGGGACGCCGACCAAAGGCGAACTTATAAAAAACGAAGACTACCAACCAAAAGTTGGGATAACGACTCCGCAAGAAAAAAAGAGGATGACTAACCAAAATTTGGGATAACAATCACAAGGCAAGGTAAAATGAAGTTCAATGATATAATGAACATGGTAGGGCAGTAACACAACATATCATACTCAAATCATATCAATCATCAAAGAGAGGGCACAAGACAACAAGTCATGCATACCATTCATACACAAGTCAACACCATACAAAACATACATGCATACAAACAATCCCCAAAGGGAAAAGCATATGAACATGACATCAGCATAAGAAGTGATCACAATATCAACATGATCAACAAGTTAACAACCAATCATGACCATACACGACAGATCACACAAGTGGAAATCAAGAACATGCCTCAAGAAGAATCAAACACCACAATCATCCACAAATAGAAAGCAACACTCAAGAAAACATCAAAAATTCAAATGACTTGAAGAAAGATAGAATATCACCCAATAATGGATAAAGAAAACCTTTATACACCAAATTTGCAATTTAAAATCAAATGAAAACAAATAAAAAAGGTAAATAAATCCTACAAAAAGGAAAGAAATGGATAGAGTATAAATGGAAACCCAAGAATATCACCATAGGTCAAGGACCATCATAGGATCATATGATAATTTTCTCACCATTTTAAAATGCCCAAAAACAGAAATGAAGACTACCAACCAAAAAGTTGGGATAACAACTTCGCAAGGTAGCTCAAATGAGGACTACCAACCAAGAGTTGGGATAGCATCCAACAAACAAATGGACTACCAACCAAAAGTTGGGATAACATCCACCAAATCAACGGACTACCAACCAAAAGTTGGGATAACATCCAAGAAACAAAAGGACTACCAACCAAATGATGGGATAACATTTAAGAAACAACAGACTACCAACCAAAAGTTGGGATAATGTCCGGGAAACCAACAGACTACCAACCAAAAGTTGGGATAACACCCAGAAAACAACGGACTACCAACCAATATTTGGGATCATCGACAAATAAGCAGATGGCTACCAACCAAACGTTGGGATCACCGGGACACCGACCAAAGGCGATCTTATAAAAACACGAAGACTACCAACCCAAGTTGGGATAACGACTCCGCGGGAAAAAAAGAGGATGACCAACCAAAATTTGGGATAAACAAAGTATACAAGAAGTAGAATCAAATGGCTTATGACCTGAAAGAGAAACTCCGCTTGGGAAAGAGAGGTTTAAATGAAAAAGCTCTGCCGGGGAGTAATATGAACACAACCACTTAATGATATGTTGGGGTAAAGATAACGAGATCTTAAGTCATGCCAATATCTGCTGGAGAGATGTCTGGCAACAGTGATATCAAAACTTAGCTTATGTTTCGGATGCATATGTTTGAATATGGTGTAATGCTCCATACAAAATGGAAATGTTACACGTTTAGGAGGATGCAATGCAAATGATATGCAAAAGAACCCTGCCGGAAGGAGCACTGGAAAGAAAACCAAAAAAATGACTCTGCTGAAGAAAACGCCCTGCATGGCCTTCTGTTGAGGAAAATGCCTTGAATGGCTTTTCTGAATAAAAATCCTCTAGGGAGAGATCCACTAATGAAGGGAATTTAGAGTAACATCTGCCGGGAAATTGTTCCAAAAATATGATCTTGAAGAATACCAATGATCATTGGACTCTACTGAGGATATCATCCACCACTGAGATGCCTGTCGAGGAAATCAACGCCAACCTTTACCTGGGATGACCTTCAATTCTAGACTGATGGGATAATTACAAACCAATGCTGGCAGGAATACCCTTGATCTAACAACCATACTCTATGGGGGACAGAAATCTCTGATGGAAACGCCTGACTGCATGTCTCACCTTGACTCATGTAATCAAACTCTAAAAACTTACCGGGGAGATAAGCTCTATTGGGGAAAAAGATCATGTCATCCTGCAAACAACCAACAAACAATGAAAATGGCATGTATGCAAATGGTTGTTTTGTTTACCATCCACGACATCATTCAAGTAAATTCATTCTTTCTAATATGACTTGTAATTCCCCATTGTTTTCACATGTAAATTTAAAAAAAAATATCAGACGCGCCTTTTTGCAAACAAAACAGTAAAAGTAAAAACAGGAAATTAAAGCTCTTTGAGTGAATAATACTTTATTGATTGAAAAGGCCTATAAATAGGCAAATTACAATTTGATGCAATTCCTGAAAAGAGGTAATTGTGCAAAAAGTAAACTAAGAAATATACAAATGTCGGCAATGTGGAAACAGACAACCACCATGTGCTGATTCGGCTATGACCCATATGTCTTCAATATTTCACCAATGTTTTGCCTTCTGAAGAGACTGATTGAACTGATTTTTACACTACAGGACTTCCATGAGTCAAAATACATTCACAGATCGAACGCAGACCGTAGTCATTTGCTTTTAAATCTCTAACTTTTGCCTGGATCGCCCTTGCGGGTTTTAAATCCACTAGGATACCAATTTTTGTCAAAGTCGCCTTTTCAGGTTTTCAACTTTGCGGGTTTATTCTTTTTTTTTTATCCCTAATTTTTGCCCGAACCTTTTCTTTTTGTTGTTCTTCAGGATGCCCCATTTTTTCTTGGACTTTCTTTTTATGTCCAACGGGTTTATTTCAAGCAAAGTATTTTTTGACTGCGTCTGCGTTCACAGGGACGTAAAGTCTTCACCATCCATGGTTGATAGTAGTAAGGTTACACCAGAGAAAACATTTCTTACTACGTATAGACCTTCATAATCGGGAGTCAATTTTCCCCTGTGATCTGTTTGTGGAGGGAGGATCCTTTTCAACACCAAATCACCCATCTGGAAATACCGAGGGTGCACCTTCTGATCAAAAGCCTTATTCATTCTACTTTGGTACAATCGGCCATGGGCGATAGCTGTCAATCTTTTTTCATCAATCAGACTAAGTTGATTCAACCTAGCCTTCACCCATTCTGCTTCATCAAGCTTCACATCAGACAATACCCTTACAGAAGGAATCTTGACTTCTAATGGTAGGACAGCTTCTGTACCATATACCAGCGAGAAATGTGTTGCCCCAATTGATGTACGCACCGAAGTACGATAACCATGTCAAGAAAAGGGTAACATTTCATACCAATCTTTATAAGTCAGCGCCATCTTTTGTACGATCCTCTTGATATTCTTATTCGCTGCCTCAACATCGTCATTCATCTTTGGACAGTATGGAGAGGAATTATAGTGTTCAATTTTGAAACTCTGGCACAACTCCTTCATCATCTTATTATTCAAATTCGAACCATTGTCAGTAATGATTCGTTCTGGTATTCCGTAGTGGCATATGATGTCCTTCTTTATAAAACGAGCAACCACTTGTTTGGTGACATTGGTAAAGGAAGCTACCTCTACCTACTTGGTGAAATAATCAATTGCTACCAAGATAAAGTGATGCCCATTAGAAGTAGTCGGCTCAATTTTCCCAATCATATCGATGTCCCACATAGAAAAGGGCCAAGGAGATGTCAATACATTTAGAGGGCTCTGTGGCATATGCATTTTATCAGCATAAATCTGGCATTTATGGCACTTTCTAGCATATTTAAAACAGTTGGATTCCATGGTCATCCAGTAATACCCTGCTCTCAATAGTTTTCTAAACATTGCATGCCCACTAGCATGAGTACCAAAAGAACCTTTGTGGACCTCTTCCATCAACAAGCTTGCTTTATGTTCATCCACACAACACAACAAAACTAAGTCGAAGTTTCTTTTGTACAACACATCATCCTTGTTTAAATAAAAGTTACCTGAAAGCCTCCTCAGAGTTTTCTTGTCTTTACTTGATGCCCCGGGCGAATACTCTTGAGTATTAAGGAAATGTTTGATGTCAGAATACCAAGGCTTTCCATCTGGAGTGTCTTTCATCTGATTTTTATCCCTTGGTATATGATGAAACTCAACTCTATCAAAGAATAGCAGGAATCTCCTTTCATAGTTCTTGTAAGGCACCAGGTTGGCCTGATGAGTCTCCCACTCTCCTTTGATTTGATTGACGACTAATGTTAAATCACCATACACATCTATATTCTTGATTCTCAATTAAATAGCTTCTTCTAAGCCCATTGTTGCACCCCAAAATTTGCCCAACCTTTCTTTTCTATCTTGGCTTATGTTTCATATCATTTAGCATTTGCATTTGCATAGCATTGGTTCTAGACAGGGGATCAAGAGGTTATATTTGTTATTCAATGTAGAAGATTTATGTTCAAGCTCAATCAAGGGTATATGTTCAAGTCATCAAGAGTTCATTATCATCAGAGTTGCGTCTCAAAGCGCCTAGAGGAATGAAAGTATGTGTTTGGGTGTCACCTCCTATCTTGAGGATCAGCAGAGTTTCATGAGGTCACCTATTTGGATAAGACATGATTAAAAGTTTCAATAGACATTTTGAGGGTTCTTTGTGGAGGTTACAAGATCACATAATTCATCTGCAAGAACTTCAGTCAATGGACAAGAGATTAAGGTTTCATCTGGTCAAAATAAAGTCAACTGTGGACTTGAGAGGGCTCAAGACTTGATCCTTGATCATTGAAGCTATGGGAAGTCATCCTAAGTTGTCTCTAATGTCATGTTTAGATCAATTCAAGAAGACTCAAGAGTTCAAGAAGTTACTAAATTAGGGTTTCAGATGAGTTCAAGTGTAAAGTTCCCTCTTTTAGTCTCTAACTTCAAGGGCAAATTTCACTATGATACAAGTCTTGTCTCATTTTCCAACAAACATGAGACTTTTTCATCATCTTTCAGGATTTATTTTGAGAACAAGAACTCATACATTGGGTTTGTACATCTCAATTTATAGTGTCAACAAGTTGGTTTCATCAGATGAAGAGATTTTAGGGGCAGTCAAAGTCAACTCACTTCCAAGGCACTTTTCACATGGAACAAGCTTTTCCTTACTTTCCAACAAACATGAGAGTTGTTCCTCATTGTATTAGCTTTCCAAAAAGTTATAGAACTCATCATCCTCATGTGTGGAGCTCAAGTTATGGTCTTCACAAGTCAAGGGTATTTTTAGAAACCTAGTTTTGGGTCATTGACTTCAAGCACCAATTTCATGAACTTCAAGACCTCTAATCCAATTTCTTGCCACATGAAAGTTGTGTCACATTGCCTTAACTTCATCTTGAATCCAATTTCTATAGACTTTGATGAATTATGAGATCACTTAGGCCATGATGAGCATGAAAAGTTGATTTTTGGACGTAGAATGAACTTCTTCCATTTCAAGTCATTAAATGAGTTGGTTTTTGAATTTTTCACACCATATCATCATCATATTATGGTCATGCTAGAGATTACCCAAAATGAGCCAACATAGAACCATTTTTCAAGTCACTTTTCAAAGTTCATGCCATATGAAGTAAATGTCCAAAATCACATTCCAACTCATTATCAAATATCCAAATCACCCTAATTCATTTCCACACACCCTAATTGCCCTAAATTGCTGACCAAGAGGGATGTACAAGAAGTCATACCCGTGAGCACTCAATTTTGAATTTTTTTGGCAAGACTTTCAATCAAACAATTTGCTCAACATGGGCCTGCATGGGATCCCTTAAGCCCTCATACTTAAGCCAAAGACCAACCCTAAATGCTAACATTGGAGGGAGCTGCACAGAAGATCAAGTTTCACTCAAAAAAGTCAGAAATTTCTCTCTCTTTGAATTGGTGTTTTCCTTGGGTTTTTCTTCAAACTATTGCTCCATTCATCCTCACACAAGCATAAGGATTGGATTAGCATCTTCAAAGCAAAGCTTACACTGTGTTTGAAGAGCCAACGGAGCAGCTCTGTTAGGTAACCTTTCACTATTTGAATCTCTCATCTTAGGCACGCTTTTAGGTTCATGATTGGTGCATCTGAAGTCCTACTTCATGTAGGCAATCTTTGGACACTTTTCATGCTTCTTTGAACCACTTTTAGTTTTTGCATAGAATCTTTGTGGCTTGATTTCTCTATGTTCCAAGAACCTATTTCCAAAACTAATGTCATTTTTTGAGTTCTACGTGAAAAATGCTTTGAGATAGTGCCTTGGGTTTTGATTTTTATGAAGGTTTTTAGTTAGATCTGGTGAAGCTCGCCTGAGAAGATGACCGGAGCTAGGGCTCCACGTCTGAGGCTTGAGCTGAGGTGGCTAGTGTGTTGGCATTGACCGTGCGTGCGTGTGTGCGTTGAATCTTACTTGGCATGACACCTGTTTAAATGAAACGGTGCGTTTCATTTGGAAGTTGAGTCCAACTGGCTTTGGGCTTGGCATTTTTGATAATTACACCCCCCTTTCAGATGCCCTAACGCGTGTGTACATAGACTCAGTGCAATCCACTTTACTTCTGCACCCCTTTCCATTTCTTTAATTCATTTTATTTTATTTTTATTGCAATTTCATTTTAATTCTTTTAAAAATAGTTTTATGCTTAATAAAAAATCCCAAAAAATGCATTTCTGATATTTCAAGATGTTGAGATATTTTTCAATATTTTTATTTTATTTTTCAATCATTTTTAGTATTTTTAATTGATTTAATGATTGAAGTGGTTTTGTGGTTGATACCTTGAATTGAACTTGATCTTTGACCTTGATTAAATACCCCCTATGACCAATTTTCCTCTCACTTAGGTGTTAGATTGAGGCTTATTTGAGGGCTAGTTTGAGGTCTTGATGATCATTTTTCGTTTGTTTTTCATTGGCTTTTTATGGACCCTCGATGTTGACTCGATAAGTGGAACACCTTGCATTGTTTGACACAATTGGTGGTGCTTTGAGTTGTTTCTTGCTTTGATATTTTGCATTATGATTTGTGATTGTTTCAAATTGAGTTTGATGATTTATTTGGATTTTATTTGAGCTTGCTTCGATTTTTTGTGGATGCCTCAAATTCAAAGTGTTTTAACCATGTGTATGCATACAATCCTTGACCTAGTTTTGGGATATGATCTCATGTGATCCCTTGAGTACCTCTTGAGCCTTGATTAGCTTTTGTTAACATGCTTGAGGTTCTGCCTTGCATGATTATAGGTCCATTGGATGTGTACCTTGTGCCACAAGTTTCGTTTGATCATTGTGTTTCCACTTGTCTGAAGTTTGAGATAGTTGTTTGAACTTTGGTTCTTCAATTTGATTTGATCAATCTTGTGATTGCTTGATGTCTTGATTTTTAATTTAAGGTTTCTCATTTGAGTTTCACTTCTGTCCTTGATGGTTATGGACTTGTTCATGATGCTTTGGTGATGTTGTTTTCACTTTGAAGTATGCTATGAACAATTGAGCTTCCTTTGAGTTGTTTGGTTTCTTTTCTTTATGTGATCATAAGTAAGTGTTTGGTTGAGATGATTATGATGTGGTTGCCCATCCTCTTTCTCCCATCATTTCTTTAATTGTGCTTCTTTGTATAGCACCTTTCTTCTTTTGATGATTGATGACATTTGATTGTAGGAGCTTGCTTCTCTCATTTCCTCTCATCTTTCTTGACTTGTTTAAGTCTTCCATATTTGTGACTTGTGGTGTCCTTGTTGCATTGTTCCGTGTTTGCATTTGTGTTTGCATTTCATATCTCTTTCCATCTTGCATAGACTTGTTTAATTCTTTCATTTCATTTTCATCTGTGATTGATTATGCATTGTGTTTACTTGTGCTTGCTCACATGATCCCTTAGGATTCCTAGTCCCTCTGTTTAAGATGGGAGTATGAGAGACATTAGGCTTTCAATCCTTTGCATGATAACATTAGGTAGTATCCCTTTTCATCCCATCTTTAGGATCACTTTGCATTATAACATTAGGGTTTATAGTTCCCTTTGGAGTCTTGTGTCTTCTCTTCTCATCTCATAACTCTTTCAAGACACCTAATAAAGGATAACAAGTGTTGTACGCTATGAGCTTTAAGTACATAAGAAATGATAAGTAGGGAGGTCTCTCTTCACATTATCTAGAGTGTTTAGCGTATGCCCTTTGGGTGATATGTGACGCATTCACTCTCATATCATAATCTTTAGTGCAACATGAGTTTCAAATAAACTCAATTCACTTCTCTAAAAAATACAAAACAAACTCAAACCTTTTTATCCTTCGGGATTGTTTTCAAATCTCATTTTCAGAAAGAGTATGTTAAGTTTCTGTTCTACCGCAAATAGGCATCGTCCCTAACTACTAGAACGGAGATTTAACATTGCTCATAAAACACTTAACCAATCAGTGGGCTAGTTTTCCCAAACTACATTTGCTCTGATTTCTCATACCAGATGAGGATACATAAGCACAAGACGACGATGTCTTGGCGAGCAACCTCCCCCCCATCACATGTAGTTTCCCGAACTACGTTGACTCTGACTTTCCCATTGCACGAGGGAATACGTAGGCATAGGGAGGCGATGTCCTATCGAGTCAGTTCTGTCCTTCCCCCCCCCCCCCCCCCCCATCCCCCGTTTAGCAGTAGCTTTAGATAGTTCTCACCCATAGATTAAACAACAAGCGTGGATCTCATTGAGTACAACGGACGTGAGGGGTGCTCATACCTTCCCCTTGCGTAACCGACTCCCGAACCCAAGATTCGGTTGTGATGACCTTATCTTTCCCATTTCTTTTAGGTTTTCTTCAATCATTTCCTTTCCCTCTCTTTGGGATAAATAGCGTTCGGTGGCGACTCTTCTGTCTATTTGTCGGCCCTTTTTCGCAGTTGTGACACCCAGCATGCATGCTTCATATTCAGCTTCATTATTCGTATAGGCGAACGTTAATTGGGCAATGAACGGTATGTGGGAACCGTGAGGGTTGTAATAATTATCCCAATTCTGCTGTCGAATGAATTAACAGCACCACCAAAAATCAATTCTCTTGACATCATCTTCTAATGCAGCCCTTATTCTGACTTCCTTTTTCTCATCTTCGATACCCAAATTGATGACTTTAATATCCTCTTGATGAGGCAAAATAACACTTTCCTCCTGCTTTTGAAGCCTGGTCAGTTCCTCAGGTAGATCACAATCTTCATCAGCCTTTTCTTCAGCTTGATAGATGGGATTATCGAAATCATACCGAGCCATAGCTAAATCATGATCAATGGTATCTGAAATGTGCAACCTGTATGATTGATGTTTTATATTGATTATGATATGCAAACAAACGCAAAACACATTACCATTTTTATATTTTAATGTAAAAGCAAGAAGGAAAAACAGGGATCAAAATATTTGAATGCAAAAAACGGACGCCTTTTATTCATGACAACGTTAAGATGTTAAAACAGGGCCCTACAAAATAAGTCACTACGCCTTGGGCAGAACGTAGGACTAGTCATAACCAAAAACTAAAAATGGAAATTACTCTTTTGATCTGACGTGGATGATTTCCTCCACAATCCAGATGCAAAGCTTCTGCCCAGGGACACACGGATGAATCTAGGCATCCAGATCACATTCGCTATCCCCTTTGTCCTCGCCAACATCATTTACCCTATCGAACATAACCCCACCGTTGGTAAACCAAACAGGTCCTTTGTAGTTTGGAGGATCTTGTGAAGAAGAAGAAGGACTATACCCCAAACCGAACTTGTCATGCTTACCAGGAACTTCAAGTACCTGGCCCCACTTTTGGGAAGACCTAGATTCCACTATAGCATGGGCTTCCTTAAATGAAGACATCGAGACCTTTAGATCCTTAGCTTCTACAAGAGGCTTCTCTTAAATTTGCACATTTTTGAAAGCTTGGAAACGTGTCTCGTGGATTTCACCATCCACTTCCACATACTTAAAAGATGATAGCTAACTCATTGTGATATCTTCCTCTCCAAGACAGTAACCACTTCCCCTCCATCATATATTTCAATTTCTGATGCAACGTTGAAGTAACTGCCCCAGCAGCATGTATCCAAGGTCGACCAAGCAGACAATTATATGTTGGCTGGATATCCATGATAAAAATGTTGCATCAAAAGTTTCTGGCCCCACCTGTATGGGCATAGTGATATCACTAAACATTGATCTCTTATAGTCATCAAAAGCTCTCACAACTAAGTCACTTGGCATGCATATCAGCCCTTTAGTGTCCAATTTCATCAACGTTTTCTTGTGCAATACATTAAGGGATGATCCTGTATCTACCAGGACATGAGACAAAAGAGACCCTCTGCACTTCATAGATATATGTAAGGCATGATTATGGTTCCTCTGGGCAGGAGTCAAATCCAAATCTATGAAACCCAGGCCATTACCAGCATTCACATGAGCTACCACGCCTTCTAGCTGGTTCACCAAAATCTCTTGCGGCTCAAATGTCGAATTCATAGTTTTTAACAGCGCATTTCGGTGTGTCTAAGAGCACAATAATAACGATCAAATAGAAATCTTTGATGGCGTCTGGTGCAAATGATCTACAATCTTATAATCACTTTTACAAATAAGCCTTATGAACTCTTTTTTATCCTTTACAAAAGAATCTTTATTAACTTATGGTTGAACATCTTCTTCTACCACGACCTTTCCTTTACCCTTATCACCTTTATCAGCACTAGTTCCAGGTGGAGACAAAATCCTCCCACTCCTAGTAATTCCTCCTATTCTGATGATGTTTTCAAATGAAATACCTTCATATGATGACCCTGTCAACTCTTGTTTCTGTCCATTGCAAAACACCTCTTCCCCATAATTCCAGGGAATGGCCTTGGTGCTTACGTAAGATACAGGTCCTGGAGTAATAATAATGACAGAATCTAGCCTCAGTAGCACTGAGATATTAATTATTCGGTAAGGAATTGAAATTATTGCGACTTAATCCCTTTCATTATTGACCTCATCAATCACTTCCTCTCCTACAACCCTATCAAATTGTAGACTGCCTTCGTTAATCAAACTCTGAATACGATTTTTCAAGGAACTACAACCCTCTGGCTGCGCAACGCATTCTAAACAATCTTTTGAACACTCCGGATATACACCTCCCTTTAACAGCTTATCTTTCACAAAGCTCAAAGGGGTCTTCAAATCTTCCACATTAGTTATAAAGTTCAGCCTTTCTCCTTCAATAACAGCCTTATCCCTGGCAACCCCATGGTTTGGCATCAGGTTTTTATTTACATTGGGGGTTTCATTGGTGAAATTGATTGCTTTTGAGTCAAGTAAATCCTGAACGTTATGCTTAAATGCTTTGCGCTTGTCAATATTGTGGCCTGGAGCTCCGGAGTGGAACTCACACCTAGCATTTGCATCATAACCTAGGGGAGGCGTACTAGTGAGTGGTGCCAAAGTTCTCTTCTCGATAAGCTGTAACTGTAATAAATGTTGTAAAAGCTGAGAATAAGGCATTAGCGGTGTCTCAAATTTCCTGTTGGCCATCCTTCCCCTGTCCTGGTACCGGCGAGGCACATTAACTTATTGTTGCGGTACAGCCGGGATGGCTATACTAGCAACTTATTGGTGCTGATGAGGTTGCACCCGACCTTTACCTCTATAGGATGATATTGCATTCGCATCTCCCTCTCTCTTCTTTGGGTTCCCACTGTATGGCTTTTTCAACCCCTCTGTTGAAGATCCTGCTCCGCTTTGGATCTTTCCTGTCTTGATACCGTTCTCTACCCTCTCTCTAGCCATCACGAAATCTGAAAAACTCCCAGACATACATCTAATTAACTTTTCATAATATGTTCTTGGAAAAGTAGCCATGAACATATCAATCAGCTCCCGCTCCTCCATCGGAGGTTGCACTCTAGCTGTTAGCTCTCGCCACCTATGGGCGTATTCTTTGAACCTCTCGTTGTTTCTCTGTGACAGATTCTGCAATTGCACTCTATTCGGTGCCATGTCACTGTTATACTGATAGTGACGAACAAAAGCTTCCCATAATTCTCTCCAACTTCTTATGTGCATCCTTTCTAGACTCATATACAACTCAAGAGAAGGACCTGATAAATTGTCTTGAAAGAAATGCATTAATAACTTCTCATCATATGAATAGGCAAACATCTTCCTGAAATAAGCCCTGAGGTGTACTCTAGTACAAGTCGTCCCTTTATACTTATCAAAATCTGGTACCTTAAACTTTGGGGGAATTATGACCCCCTGCACAAGTCCCAGATCCGATACGTTGAGTCCCAAAGAGTTTTGGTTCTCGAAGACTTTCATCTTTTCTTCAATCAATTTGAATCTCCTATCAACTTTTGTGGGGAGCCCCACATCCAAGTATCTCATTGAGAATACATCATCTTGGTTGTCTTCTTCCCATTGGGAACCAGCAGCCCTCTGAACAGCGCATACGCTAGTTCCAACGCCTCCTACATGAACTCTACCTTAATTACCTCTGGCCAAAGGGTTAACAATTTTTGGAACACTGTTGCCATGAGGAATATTGCCATCAACTGGAGGAGGAATAGCAGCAGTCCCTCCATACAGAATACCATTACCATCAACCCGTGCTACTAGCGGCTGAGCCAAGGTTCTCAACTGTACCTGCCCATTGGCCATACTTTGCATCATCTCCATAAACTGTGTCATTCTGTCTCTGGCCTCTTGGAGCTCATGCTTCACTTGATCCACAATTCTTCATTGATTTCCTCTCGTAGAATATTTGCGGAAAACTGAATATGCAATCCTGTTAACTGTTGAAGAAAACCAAGCAGAGATATAAGATTGAAAGCTCCAAGAACACCTGATATGCAAATGAAAATGATAATGCAAAATTCAAACATGTATATATGCTTCAAGGAGATCTCCCCTTAGAATATGGTTTCAACAGATAATAACAGAACAGTAGAGATAAGCGGAAGAATTAGAAACCCATCTCATGAATAAAATGAGAACAAAAGTCAATGTATACAAATCACCAACAGGAAATACAACGGCATACAAGCATGTAACCTCATCCAACAGATCTGGTGATGGTCAAAATACAAGACAAGAAAAGAGAAAAGACATCTTCAAATAGCCTTCAATTACTATAGGCCCTGTACCAAGTCTAAGTTTCCTCTAACAGCTTCTTTGCGTCTAGATGTTCAGATCTTGCAATCAGTTCCTGGATGAGGAGATCCCTTCTGTGAATGACATCCTTTAAGCCCTGAGCATATTCCTCCCAAGAATCCTCTCCAAAGGCATATTCAAGTCTTGGTCTCTTCAATTCTGCTCTCACCTTGAGCTCTTCAAATGCTGACAAGGTTTTTTGTAGCTTCTGTTCACTTGCATACCTACGGGATGATTCTGCTGAAACTTCTTTTCCTTTGACTTTGAGTTGAACCTTCAAATTTTCAATTTTCTTATGAAGTTCATCCTTTCTTCCTTTGTTGGAAGTCAATGTAGCGTTCCATTTATCATTGAACTTAGATATCTCCACATAAGTTATATCTAGTTCTTTCTTCTTATGCTTTAGGACTCTATCAATACTCTTCAAATCTTGACCAACTCGTTATCGTACCCGAATTTCTTTAGCCAACTCCTTTTCCATCTTAGCCAATGTTTATGTCTTTACCCTGGCTAGGTAACAGCTTCATTCTTGTCACGTTTCAATTGACTGATCTCTCTTTTCAGCTCTTCATTTTTCTTACGCAACTCCTTTTTTTCTACCTGAAGCTTATCATATCTCAAGATATCAACTGTCGTAGGCTCTTCAATCATCAGGGGGTATAAGGGTTCTTCAACAGGAAATAACAACAATATCTTCTCAACCCTCCTCTAAATCCACTCTAAGTAAGGGTCATAAGCTCTGCAGTCACACTTTCCTAAAGGAATCTTCCCCTTCTTGTGAATCCTTCCCCATGCTTCAACAATCTTGGCCAGAATAGCAGGATTAGCTACTTTGGTATATGTTGTACCCCAAATTTTGACCCCTTAGATTCTCATTATCATTTTTAGAAGCATGATCATGCATTATCTAACCCTAAATCAAGTGCAAGTTTATTATTGTCAAGTTACAGATGAATCAGGGTTCTCGCACCGACAAATTCAAAACAATCAAGGAATGATCAACCAATGATTTGGGCCAATTTAATCATTGAATGAAATCAAAGATAATATCAAAGTCAAAAGAGAAGTCAATTTGAAGAAATCATTTCAGAATCAAGAACAGTGCAGTCAGGAGGCCCCGATTAGGGTTTTTAACTAGTGGAAAGTCAACTGTGGTTTGACTTTGATGTTGGAAAAGGTTTTAATGGTGGGAGTGAGGTCCATGAAGTTAATATAGGCTATTAAAGACTATTCAAGAAGTGTCAAAGTCCCAGGATGTCCAGAATATCATTAGGCGACTCGATCGGCACCGATCGATCGTACGGTTGACCGAAAAGTCAACTCCTCAAATTTTGAGAATTGGAATCCAAGTTGTGAATCAAAGTTGTTCCTTATGTCATAATGGACTTGCATATCAATTTTCATGATCATTGGATCAAAGATGAGAGAGTAATCGAGAAATCGGGAAATTAGGGTTTTGAAAAGGGCTAAACCGTATCTCCTTAACCACACATCCAATTGAGTTGGTTCTAGTATCATTTGAAAGCTCTTGACAAGTCCTACAAAAGTCCCATACTATTCCACAACCAGAAAATGCATACTTTTTGAGATATAAGCAAAAACATTCCTAGAAGGGAAAATAACTTAGAAAATTTCTAAGTTATTTTTACTTTAAAAGCTAAAATCAGCCAACTTCAAGGGGGTTTTTCACCTAGTTTCAAATAGAATCAAGATTTCTGGCCAACATGAAAGTTTTAGTACTATGTGAGGGCTTTCTAAATTGTACAAGAACATCTCAAGGTGAGTTATGAGCTGAGAGATACATGTGTTCAAAGTTGGTAATTTGTCATACTAGTCCCACATTGACCAATTTTGCAAAAGCACCTCTATCACTCAAGTGGGCCAATTATAACTTGTCAAACTCATACTATCTGATATATTGAACATCTCAAGCAAGTTGAAGCAAAGAAATTGCATGGAGATAGCATAGAATTAAAGATTGGAAGTTCATTGCCTAAGTTGTCATTTTTTACTTTTCCAAGCATGAGGTGGAAAGTGATTCTGCTCCAGCCACTCTACCAAGCACCTAGGCTGCAATTTATCAGTAGAAACATCATTTAAACTTGCCCATTGGGTTAAAGAAGTAGCCAAGGATCAGAAAAAGCAAAGCAAGTTGGCAAGTGGTTGAAAATATCAAGTTTGCTTCATGGTTAAGCAAGACTTCATAGCAAGCACCTCAATCACTTTCTCTATAAAAGGAGAGCTCCCTCACCTCATTTCCAACACATCTTTTCTAATAGAAACCACAAATAACCCCTGTCATCACAATTCCATTATCTTGCTTCAATTTCTCAAAAATCACAAAGTTCACCAAAACACTCAAAAATGGCCTTGAAGTGAAATCTCTACCACATCAAGTTCTACATGTTCCAGCACCCAAACTATCATCCATACACTTTATAAATAACATATATAAGGTGTACAAACCATTGAACCACCAAAAATCACAAGGAATCAAAAAGTCAACCTTTCACTTGGCTTACGTTGACCAAAGTCCATAAAAAACACCAAATCTTGCTCCAAACCTTTTCTTGAGGTTTTAACCACTTGAACACCTCAAGAACCATATATCTCAACTGTCCAAGCCCTTATCCCTCATTAGAAACTCATAATTTTCATTTTGGCATCATAAGTGAGTGGTTACTTAAAGTTGAAGAAAGGAGCCAAAGCAAGAAGGTGAAGCAAAGATCTCTGGTTTTCTCAACTAATTTGGCTTGCTAAATAAGATCACCAACAGGTATGTAATTTGTAAAACCTTGCTCTTTCATTATTTTCCACATCTTGCATATTTAGGTTTTTGATAAAATGAAGTATAAAGCATGAATGAGAGGTGTGTTCATGATCTTCCACCCATGTATGGTTTATGTGTTCATAAATAGCTATGCATACTTGTTGTTGCCTATGTGTTTCTTTTTTATCATTACTTAAGACAACAATCTAGTGGTGGCTGCTGTTATGTATGCTTGCTCATGTTTAGGTTCAAATGCCAAAATCATATTTTTGGGGGAAGAATGAAATTCCAAAGGTCCTAACAGTTGTAACATGATATATATGGAGTATATGCATTGTGGATGCCTTGTTATTGCTAACATAATTCTGTTCCACTCTCAAGATTGGTTTTTGCCAAGAATATGCACTTGCAATGGTGATTCTTTAACCTGTTGTTTAAGGACCTATTTTGATACTTTGAAACCCCTCTATGTGATTCATGTAAGATGTTAGGCTTATGGTTTTGAACAGGTTTGGTACAATTCATGTTGATCACCTTTTAGAGACACTTTTTTACATGTTTCCTAGTCTCACATACCAGTTCTGGTTTTGGGGTATTTTTGAACTCAATTACTTGTTGAAGCACCTCAAGCTAATCATTTTAAACATGCTCATAACCTGGTTTGAGGATTGCAACAAGTAATGGGGAGTTTGACATCTCAAATGGTTGTTTTTTCAAGCATTTTCTTGCATATACTGTAGAAGCATGCTTCAGTCTCAAGTTTTGATGATGTCAATGCTACTCAAAGTTAATATCTCTTGATTGCAAAAAGAGAAGCCGTTCAAAGTCATCAAGATCAAGTCAAGCTATCTTTCAAGTCAAGCTATATGGAACTGATTCTTCCAGACTTGCCTGCATTACTGGTATATCAAATCCACCTTTTTAATTTTGATATACAAGTGTTCAAAAACATCAATCTTTTGTGCATAATACATACACATGTTTTTGAAACTTTAAAAATGGTATAACATTAATTTTAAAAAACATTTTTCTGAAAATTAGCAGTGTTAACCGATTAACCATATGGGTTAACCGGTTAACCATTTTGAATTTTGAATTTTCTGGGCTAACGTACCAGTGTTAACCGATTAACCATATGGGTTAACCGATTAACACTGAACGTGCAGTGAAAAATTGCTTTGTTTTGAGTTCAAAATTATTTTTAAAATCATACCTTTTCATGGTTTGAATCTTTTAAAATCATACCTTTTGTGAAAGGTTATTTTACTCATATAAATTCTGAGTTTTTCATTTTGAAAAACACACCAACAGAAAACCAATACTCATTTTTACAATTGTCTTAGAATCAAATTCATTTTTCAAAAGTGTTCATACCTGCATTGAAAGTTTCACATTCATTGAACACTTGTATTGAAAAATTACAAAGAGTGAATTTTGATTCATTGAAGAAGATCACTTTGACAATTATACTCAATCCAAATTCATTACAATTATTTTGTATTTGACTTGTGATCCAGGATTGTTGGACACAAGGGTGAGTGTTTACAAGAGGATTGTTCTTGTACACTTGTGAGATTTTATTGTTTGATAGTAGGCCTCACCGGTTGATGGTGTGATAGGTTGTACTGTTTTAAACAATAGTGAAAATTCTCTTTCATGTTGAAAGGGGAGTGGAGTACTCTCGGATTGTGAGGGGAACCACTATAAATCCTGTGTCTTTCTTTCTTTCTTTCTTTCTGTTGATTTACTGCTTTCCATAACCAAGAACACCATCCAGTATATTTCCAAGAACCATATAAAAACCGGAAAAATTTCAAAAGTCCTAATTCACCCCCCCCCCCCTCTTAGGCATACTCTGTTCTTACAATTGGCATCAGAGCAGGTTAAGGTAACCTGTTCCTAATGATTCAGTATGGCTTCCGCAAGTACCAACCCGGTTTTCAAAGATGGTGGAAGTAGTAACAAACCACCACTCTTTTCTGGAGAATACTTCGATTTTTGGAAAATCCGTATGAAGGCACATCTTGAGGCTCAAGGAGATGGTATATGGGAAACCGTTGAAACTGGTCCACATGTTCCTACAAGTGTGGTAAATGGTGTTGGAACCCCAAAGATCAAATCCTCATATGATGAAGATGACAAGAAGAGAATCTTGAATGAGAAGAAAGCAATCAACATACTTCAAAGCGCTCTCAGTATGGATGAATTCTTTCGCATATCACAGTGTCAATCGGCAAAACAGATTTGGGATACCTTGGTAGAAACGCATGAAGGAACAGCAGAAGTAAAAAGATCAAGACTTAACACGTTAAGTCAAGAATATGAGATGTTCCGTATGCAGCCCGGTGAATCTATTGTTGCCTTGCAAAAGAGGTTCGTTCATCTGACAAATCACCTGATTGCTCTTGGGAAGACCTTCACCAACGATGATCTCAACTTAAAAGTCCTAAGATCCTTGACAAGAGAATGGCAACCAAAAGTGACTGCCATTTCGGAAAAGAAAAGTCTTTCAACGATGACATCCGCTTTATTATTCGGGAAACTTCAAGAGCATGAACTGGAACTTGGAAGGCTTGAGAAACATGAAAGTTAAGACAAGAAGTCCAAAGGAATTGCCTTGAAGACTGACACAAAGGATGACAAAATTGACGAATCTTCCGAAGACGAAAATTTCATGCTTCTAGTAAAGAAGCTTGGTAAGTTTTTCAATAATAATAAAACTTCTTCTTTTCCTAAAAAGAATAAACATTTCAGGAAAAAGGAAGCATCCACATCAAACCAAGAAATTACATGCTATGAATGTGGAAGACAAGGTCACATAAAGCCAGACTGCCCAAAACTCGCAAATAAAGGAAAATTCAAGGGCAAGAAGGATTTCAAAACAAAGAAGGCTTATGTCGCATGGGACGACAACGAAGTGAGTACATCATCGGAATCAGATAGCGATGAATGTGCAAATATTGCCCTAATGGCCTCTCACCATTCCGATGACGAAAATGAGGTTAGTAGTAATTTTTTTGTCTATGATAATGATGCACAAGAAGTTATAGATGAACTTCTAAAAGAGTGCAAAACTTTGTACAAAGACATCTCATCACAAAAGAAAAGAATTTTACTTTTAGAAAAACAAAATTCTGATTTCTTGAAAAATATTGAAGATGAAAAACAAAAAGTGATGGATGAAGAACAAAGTCTTGTATGTAAGAATTGTGAGTCTTTGTCTTTTCAAATTGTTCAACTTAAAAGAGTTTTAGAAAGGTACGAAAAGGGTCAAATTGGCTTGGAAGAGATTCTTAAACATCAAAGGTATCCTAATGATAAAAGTGGATTGGGATATTCTAAATTTTCAAAACCAAGCACCAATAAGACCATTTTTGTAAGAGCAAGTGAACAAATTGTGAAGAAAGAGACAAGCACTTCTAAGACTCAGCATCAAAATCATAACAAGAAAAGAATTAATAAGAAAAAGAACTATATTCCTAGATATAGAAGTCATTTTCAACCTACATGTTTTTATTGTGGTATTAAAGGGCACACACCTAATGCTTGCTATGTACGTAATATTGGTGTTGCAAAGGGGCATTATGTGTGGGTGGAAAAAGGTACTAACTATCAAGGACCCAAAGCAACTTGGGTACCTAACACTACCTAATTTTGTTTTGTAGGTATGCTTGAAGACAACCACAAATGAATGGTATCTTAATAGTGGTTGCTCGAAGCATATGACGGGAGATTTAAACAAATTTTCAAGTCTATCATTAAAGGCCAAAGGATACGTCACTTACGGTGATGATAATAAAGGAAAAATTCTTGGAGTTGGAACCATTGGTGCACCTCCATGTACCATCATCGAAGACGTTCTTTTTGTTGAAGGCCTTAAGCATAACCTGCTTAGCATCAGTCAATTGTGTGACAAAGGGTTCAAAATCAACTTCACAAAGGAGGAATGCTTGATCGAACACGAAGTCACTCATGAGATTCTGCTAAAAGGTAAAAGATATAATAATATTTTTATGATTTCTTTTGATGATTCTTCTTTGAAGGTAAAATGTCTTATGGAGAACAACAACGAGGCATGGCTTTGGCATAAAAGATTTGCTCACATTCACATGGAGCATTTAAACAAATTAATCAAGCATGATCTGGTTGTTGGGCTTCCGAAGATAAAATTCATCAAGGATAAATTATGCGATGCATGTCAAAAGGGAAAACAGACCAAGACAACTTTCAAATCCAAGCAAGTGGTTTCTACATCAAGACCACTTCAATTGTTGCACATGGATCTTTTTGGTCCATCAAGAACGAAGAGCTTTGGAGGTAGTATTTATGCTTTAGTTATTGTTGATGATTTTTCTCGATATACCTGGACAATGTTTTTAGTGCAGAAAAATGATGCGTTTAAAGCATTCAAAAAGTATGCAAAACAAATTCAAAACGAGAAGTCACTCACTATAGCCTCCATAAGAAGCGACCACGGTGGAGAATTTCAAAATTCAGACTTTGAAGAATTTTGCGAAGAACATGGAATTTCTCATAATTTTTCGGCACCAAGAACTCCTCAACAAAACGGCGTCGTAGAACGGAAGAATCGTTCACTAGTTGAACTTGCTAGAACAATGCTCAGCGACACAAATCTTCCAAAATATTTCTGGGCAGAAGCAGTAAGCACGGCATGCTTTGTAAGCAACCGCGTGAATATTCGACCGCTACTCAAAAAGACTCCGTATGAGTTGTTCAAGGGAAGGAAACCGAATATATCATTCTTCCACATATTTGGCTGCAAATGCTTCGTTCTCAACAACAATAAGGACAATCTCGGTAAGTTTGATGAGAACTCCGACGAAGGTATATTTCTTGGTTACTCTTCTTATAGTAAAGCTTTTAGAATTTTTAATAAAAGAACTCTTACCATTGAAGAGTCCATTCATGTTTCGTTTGATGAGACTAACCCCTCGAAAGAGGATAATATTGTTTTGGATGATGATGATGATTTTGTAGATACTTCACAAAATGAAGAAATTGTTTCAAAAGATCAAACAATATTACAAGAAGATGTTACTCAAGAAAATCAAGATCTTCCGAAAGAATGGAGAACACACAGAGATCACCCAATTGATAAAGTTATTGGTGATATTAGTCAAGGCGTTGCAACTCGACTTAATTTAAAGGATGCTTGTCTCAACATGGCGTTTGTATCTCAAATTGAACCATCAAAGATCGATGAAGCTTTAGGCGACGATCAATGGATTATAGCAATGCAAGAAGAACTTAATCAGTTCGAAAGAAATCAAGTTTGGACCCTTGTACCAAGACCGGACAATAAGCATATTATAGGAACCAGATGGGTATTCAAGAACAAACTTGACGAGAACGGGATTATAGTTCGTAACAAGGCAAGATTGGTCGCACAAGGCTACAACCAGGAGGAAGGAATTGATTTTGATGAAACATTCGCTCCGGTAGCAAGGTTAGAAGCAATTAGATTACTACTTGCTTACGCTTGTTCTATGAATTTTCAGTTATTCCAGATGGATGTCAAAAGCGCTTTCATGAATGGATACATTAATGAGGAAGTCTACGTCAAACAACCTCCGGGTTTTGAAGACTTCAAAAATCCCTCACATGTTTTCAAACTGAAGAAGGCTCTCTACGGTTTAAAACAAGCACCACGAGCATGGTATGATCGCCTTAGCAACTTCTTATGTGAGAAAGGATTTACAAAAGGAAAGGTTGACAAGACGCTGTTTATAAAGAAGATCAAGGGTAACACCTTGTTAGTACAAGTCTACATCGACGACATCATATTTGGATCAACAAACAAAGAACTGTGCGAAGAATTCTCACTCATGATGCGAGAAGAATTCGAGATGTCCATGATGGGAAAGTTAAATTATTTTCTTGGACTACAAATCAAGCAAACCAAGGATGGAATCTTCCTCAACCAATCCAAGTACTGTAAGGAATTAATAAAGAAATTCGATATGGATAGTTGCAAGATGATGTCTACTCCTATGGGATCCGGAACGTATGTTGATCAAGATGAATCTGGTACTCCAGTTGATATTACTAAATATCGAGGTATGATTGGTTCATTACTATATTTGACGGCAAGCCGTCCTGACATTATGTTTAGTGTTTGTTTGTGTGCGCGCTTCCAAGCAAATCCGAAGGAATCACATCTCACTGCTGTGAAGAGAATTATCAAGTATCTCAAAGGAACGACCAACGTTGGATTATGGTATCCTAAAGGTAGTATTTGTTCTTTGGTTGGTTATTCTGACGCTGACTATGCAGGATGCAAAACCGATAGAAAAAGTACAAGTGGTACATGTCATATTCTCGGAAATGCTCTAGTATCATGGGCCTGCAAGAAGCAAGCTTGTGTAGCACTCAGCACCGCCGAAGCAGAATACATCGCCGCAGGAAGTTGTTGTGCACAGATTTTATGGCTGAAACAACAACTTCTGGACTATGGTGTTGACCTCGGATGCATTCCTCTACGGTGTGACAATACTAGTGCCATAAATATCACAAATAATCCGGTTATGCATTCCAGAACAAAGCACATTGATATCCGGCATCATTTCCTTCGAGATCACGTATTAAACAGAGATGTTGATGTTACTTTCGTCGACACACACAACCAACTCGCCGACATCTTCACCAAGCCTTTGGCAAAAGAATCATTCTACAAAATTCGGAGAGAACTTGGGATTCTTGATGAAGGTGACATCTGATCCTTATCTCTATTTTCTATATGTATGCATTAATTGTGATATGTTTTCATGTATATGCATTCTGTTTTTATGTATTTTTTCAAAAATTCGAGCATGTTAATCGATTAACCATATGGGTTAACCGATTAACACTGTTAAATTTTCAATTCTGATTAAATTTTTTAATGTGTTAACCGATTAACCTATATGGTTAACCGATTAACACTGTAAATTTTTCAAAAAATCAGAAACGAAAATTATATTAATTTTTGAAAATTTTATATTTTTCTTTATATATTTTGTGTGGTTCATATTCTCCTAAATATCCACATCCATATCCAAAATCCACATTCCCTCTTAAATCCTAACTTCTCTCTCCCACTCTTAAAAGTTGGAAAAACTCCCCATAACTTCTCAAACCCTAACTTCCTCAGAACCCACAACCCCAGTTTCTCTCAAACCTCCATCCATGGCTTCAGCATCAAACCGCGGCAAGGGAAAACTTCCAGAACACCATTCTGCATCAGAATCAGATGACGACAGTATTCCAATGGAAACCACCAAGAAGAGACGGATGGATTTCAAAGTGCGTGTTCGTCAACTTATGCCGGTAAAGTATGTGAATCTTCGAGCTTTTCCTGCAATATCTTTTGATTTTCCTACTCTGTTGGAATATCAGCGTATCGACAACTTCGTCACCGACTCTGGTATTATCTATCCTGATCTGGTTAAAGCTTTTATGAATAAAATGTCTGTATATCTGGATATGGATGAGAACCACATGATCCGGTCCACCATTAGAGATCATGAGTTTGTTGAGAATTTATCCACCCTTGCTAGACACCTTAAGATCCCATCAAAGGGATGCTTCCTGAGAAAAGGTGTAAACCATGTAGATGGACCCTGGGCAAACTATGATAAAATGGAGTATTACTATCAGATTTGCAGGTTCCCAAAAGAAACCGTTATTGCAAACTCTCGCACTGCTCGTATGCTATGCTATGCCAAGAATCTGACAGTATCTGATCGAATGCTTCACTACATTATCTGCTATGTCCTCATTCCAAAGGACTCAAATCACTCTCAGATCAACGACTTGGAAATGCAGCTGATCTTTGCTATTAAGAATCGCATCAGAGTCAATTGGATTTTGACTATTATGTATCATCTGCAGCAACAACTTCATTGCATTACCCGGCTGCCGTATGCTCGCTTGGTTTCTAGAATTCTGGAATTAACTGAACTTGACCTCAACAAAGAACCATCCTCCAAGATGAAACCTACAACTAATGAGATCAATGAGATTAATATTGTGAAGAATACTGGAATCATCAAGGCGGCTGACGGTACCTACAGGTATACTGATGATGGTCCTGTGCATCACGCTTATCCAATGCCTGAAGGGGGTCTAACCAGTGAGTTTCTCTACACAACCATGATGAATCAGCATCGAGAATCCATGAATATGCATAGAGAGACCTCCCGAGCAATTGCCTCCCTTAGAAACCTCATACTTAACCCTCCACATTCCAGCACCCGAGTTGTGGACGACGAGATTGAAGAAGAGGTTGACAGTGATGAAGAAGAAGAGGAGGAGGATATGGCGGATGAGGATGTTTAGAGAATATGCTGCTGCTGTTGTTTTTATTGCTTTTCTTTCCTTTCTAGTTATAAGTTTTTATGCTTTCATTTGAACTATGTTTTATTGTAACAAGTACAATTTCTATTTGCTGCATTTTATATGTACTATGTTTGTGCTTTGTGTTTACTTGGCTTTGCATGTGCTTATTACTATATTTGTTGCTATCTTGTGGTTTCTTTGAAAGCTCTTCCTTTTTGCTGATGTCAAAGGGGGAGAAGAGCTTGGTTCTGTTAATATCTCTCTGTGTGCAGATTTTTTTTCCTCTGTTAAGATAGGGGGAGTTGCTAGACATAGGGGGAGAACCAGATCAAGAACCAAGAGATATCGCACAACATTTTTTGATTGCCATCATCAAAAAGGGGGAGAATGTAGAAGCATGCTTCAGTCTCAAGTTTTGATGATGTCAATGCTACTCAAAGTTAATATCTATTGATTGCAAAAAGACAAGCCGTTCAAAGTCATCAAGATCAAGTCAAGCTATCTTTCAAGTCAAGCTATATGGAACTGATTCTTCCAGACTTGCCTGCATTACTGGTATATCAAATCCACCTTTTTAATTTTGATATACAAGTGTTCAAAAACATCAATCTTTTGTGCATAATACATACACATGTTTTTGAAACTTTAAAAATGGTATAACATTAATTTTAAAAAACATTTTTCTGAAAATTAGCAGTGTTAACCGATTAACCATATGGGTTAACCGGTTAACCATTTTGAATTTTGAATTTTCTGGGCTAACGTACCAGTGTTAACCGATTAACCATATGGGTTAACCGATTAACACTGAACGTGCAGTGAAAAATTGCTTTGTTTTGAGTTCAAAATTATTTTTAAAATCATACCTTTTCATGGTTTGAATCTTTTAAAATCATACCTTTTGTGAAAGGTTATTTTACTCATATAAATTCTGAGTTTTTCATTTTGAAAAACACACCAACAGAAAACCAATACTCATTTTTACAATTGTCTTAGAATCAAATTCATTTTTCAAAAGTGTTCATACCTGCATTGAAAGTTTCACATTCATTGAACACTTGTATTGAAAAATTACAAAGAGTGAATTTTGATTCATTGAAGAAGATCACTTTGACAATTATACTCAATCCAAATTCATTACAATTATTTTGTATTTGACTTGTGATCCAGGATTGTTGGACACAAGGGTGAGTGTTTACAAGAGGATTGTTCTTGTACACTTGTGAGATTTTATTGTTTGATAGTAGGCCTCACCGGTTGATGGTGTGATAGGTTGTACTGTTTTAAACAATAGTGAAAATTCTCTTTCATGTTGAAAGGGGAGTGGAGTACTCTCGGATTGTGAGGGGAACCACTATAAATCCTGTGTCTTTCTTTCTTTCTTTCTTTCTGTTGATTTACTGCTTTCCATAACCAAGAACACCATCCAGTATATTTCCAAGAACCATATAAAAACCGGAAAAATTTCAAAAGTCCTAATTCACCCCCCCCCCCCTCTTAGGCATACTCTGTTCTTACATATACCATGACAGTTTTGGTTGTAGGTCTTTTTTTTTACTTGATTTATTTGTTTAGACACTTCAAACATAACATTTTAAAGGTGTTCCAACCATTACCTAAGTCTCATGGCAAATATTCCAAGTTTTCACTTTTAAAGAGCTAGTTTCACTTACATTTTGCAACTCACTTGCTATTTTCTCAAGCTCTCAGTTCCAAAGGTATTTGAACTCTCAAATCCATTTCATATGATGTATTTGAAGTGTAGGGCATGACAAATTAAAGAGAAATGGCCTAGAATCAAAACTGTCAAAATCCATCTTTGAAAAAGACACTTTTTGCTCCAAATTGCAAATGCTTGGCCAACTGTCATGATAATGGTCTTGGTACATAAATGAACTTTGAAACACCTCATATTTGACATACTTGAGATTTTTGAATACTCATTTTGCTCATAAGATCATTGCTATAAAAATTCACATCTCAAATGATCATTTTTTCACATAAGGCTACATCACCATACCAATTTGAGAACGAATGGTTTTCTTTGAAATCTTTTGATTGCAACAGCTTTGTTTGACCATATGTGACATGTTTAAATGAGCCAAACCATTGAAAATGACTTGGATACCAGCCTGCATCATTTCATGCACATAACACATACAAAAATGCATTTTGAAAACCAAATATTCACATGATAGTTCCAGTTTGAATTTTATCACACACACACATTTAATATCATGTATTAAAGGTGTTTGGAATGTTGCCTTGACTCAATTTGAGCTAAAACTCAAAAACCATATTGTCATGCATCTATGCTTATGTTTATTTGCAAGTTGAATATGACATTCCATTATCTACATGTCCTGGTCTTAAACTTGTTTCCTTCTGTATATATATCATATATTGGATGTGTATGTGAATTTACTTGGCATTAAACATGTTGGAATCAAGCTGTGCATAGCATTTTGCAAATCATGAACCATAACACACACCAGCTATCGTTTTTTTTACTAGACAAATAATTTCAGAAAACTAACACCACCATCCTCTTCCTCTCATTTTTCTACCCAATTTTCATATAAAATTTGCCTCGATCCGATGAGCGGTTAGTGAGATACGGTATAAAACGTATTTGGTTTCGATTATGTATCCATGTCGTTATGCATTCAAAAGCACACAAACACACCAGCTATCGTTTTTTCACTAGGTAAACAATTTGGAAAAACTAACACCACCATCCTCTTCCTCTCATTTTTCTACCCAAGATCCATATAAAATTTGCCTCGATCCGATAAGCGGTTAGTGAGATACGGTATGAATCGTATTTGTGTTGATTATGTATTTTTGCCCAGCCATGGAACCAAACAAGGTATGTATATTTATGGTTTCCATTTGATTAATGGATGTAACAGCCGCCCCAGCGGTAGAGACTCGCGCGAGTGTTAGTCTTGGCATGGGTTCGATCCCTTGTGATAACCCTTGCTGCCACTTTTTCTCATTTTTTGTACATAAACTTCAAAAATTCGTAACTCTCTCATATTTTATCGTTTTTCACCCGTTCTTTTTTCATTGTGTTTATTTTAATGTGTAATTTCATGTCATAATTTTATTTTCCATGTTTGATTATTTATTCACCACGTTTGATTGTGCGCGATCCGCGCGTCAACGGTACTAACCCTATTTGGTTGCAGATGAAATTTAAAAGGTTTCCTCTTGTGTTTTCTCAGGAAAATTGATTGTTATCATGTCTATATATGTTTGTCAACATGTTAGAATTTTTACCTCAAATTATTTTTATGTTTATCTCATCTGTCTGTTAACGGTATTCCAGGTGCGAACTGTCGTCACGGTTCTCGTACCAAAACAATTGCTCTGATTGTCATCATTGCTTTCCATCTTTAATCTTTGTATTAGTTGTCACCATGAATGTTTGAATAATGTTTGTATTTTATTTTATCCCCAAGCGACGAAGCTCGTTAGCTTTCGTCCAATTGCCGACAATACTGTTCCTCCAAAGGAAGGTCTGTCCACTTGACTGTCAATGTCTTGGACTAAAATCTCCGTTTTCCCTTTGACTTTGTTAAGTCACTCTAACCCTAATAAGAAACCTCTAGACTTTGCTTGAAGTCCAAGAAACCTACCCATACTAGGAGTGTTCTTCAACTAGAACCCTAGGAAAGAGTTCGTCAACTCTATGTAAGAATCATCGTCATGATTTTCTTACTTTCCCTTTTCAATTTAGCTTAGGGAGTTTTGTCAAACTCCACACAAACATTGTCATGTTTGTTCCCCTTTGAACTTTGATCATCATCAAGAGTTATTTCCCCTCGTGAGGTGAACTACGATTGCTCTGATTCTATCCTAGTCAGGATACGTAGGCAGAAGGTGCGATACCTTTGCGAGCAAACTTAGAAAACCACTTAGGCCTCTTATTTATCTTATCTCAATTCCCAATCCTTAAACCATAGTGCACAATTCACAAACTTAGCAAGTAATTAAACAAAAGGTTCCTGTAGAGTACTACAGATGTTTAGGGTGCTAATACCTTCCCTAGATATAACCAACCCCCGAACCCCCGAATCTCTTAAAGCGTTGTTGTCACATCGCACAAAAGGTTATTTCTTTCTTTAGACCTATCCTTTGGATAAATTAAAGACCGGTTGTAAAAGAAATAAGATTCAAGTTAATTAATAGTTTGATATCAAATTTTCACCGCAACAGTATAGTACAGAGATTTCTGTACTTCTTCATCTTTTGGAGGTCCTCTCAAAGCATACCCAAATTTCCTAACGGCGAGAGAAGGGTTATAATTAACTCCCCTGTTTCTCCCCATTAGAGGTACATTGGGAAAACTACCATAGCTAAAAACAATCTCCACACCAAGAAAATCCTGATTGAACCAAGTAATGTCCTTAGCAGTCAAACCCATAAGCCTCTAAGACCACTCATGTGTATCCCTTAAGTCAAAGAAATCTCCGGTACGAGGAAGATGATCTATGAACCATTTATGGAAGAGCGAAGTACAGCAAGAAACAATCTTCCCTCTTCTCCTTTAATTCTTTTAATGTATTGAATTATACAGATCTCCTAGGAGAGTGGGTATAGGGTTTCTGGATGCGAAGATACTGAAAGCGTCCATATCCACCAAGTCAGGTATGTTTAGGAACATCGCAATACCATAGATGCATAGAGCCAAAATAGCGTTAAAGACCACCCAACAACCCTCTTTGGCGTACTTCTGGGCTTTGTCCACCAAGAAAGACAAAGTAAAGCCAGAGACCCCATTCCTGGTAACCATATTTCCTACCAACTCAGATGCACTCAAATAAAGAGCGGATGCAAGCTTCTCAAGATCAGGCTCCTCTTCTGAATGATAGAACGATACTTTATCCAAGATTGGAATTCCCAGGATAAAAGCGAACTCCTCCAATGTAGGAACTAATACATAATCCCGGAAGGTAAAACAATGAAGTGGCAGATCATAGAATTGCAACAAAGTAAGGATAACTCCCTGCTCATAACTTGTGACTTTACGGACAAGGCTCAGAATTCTCCCATAGTCTCTTCTAAACACCTCAAGAGTATCCAGATCAGCCATGGCAATTAGACCAAATAAAGGTCCTAGCTCAGGTAAAGGAAAATTGTATAGAGTAACTTTCTTCCTCTCTACATCCATCTTCAAAGAAAACCAGGACCAAAATCTAAGGAGAGAGAGAGAGAAACCTGAAACACATACACATGCAATGTAAAGATGAGAATGAATATGCAAATGCAGACAAGGATCAAAGCATCGGAAGCTCCTGTGCTACTGACTAGATCAGACCAGAATTCTGCTCCAATAAGAAAACCAGAAATCCTGAATACCAAGGTGATAGAATACCACAACATCCAAGATTATAAGTACGTACTGACAAAAAAACTAGAAGATCGGGTTGGTTGGAAGTCAAAGTTTCCTGCAAAACCCCTCCCTCTCACTGGTATGCTCTAGTCTTGAAAGGTATGGCATCCTATGCAAGTCATCAGTATCATGGACTCACAGGTCGAGTAATGATGATATGTTCACCATTTCTGGTTTGGTATCATGGTCAATTAAGGAGGTCTCAACTAACTTCCCAATGAACGATCTCCAGAGTTGTTAGTTTTCTAATTCAACACCCCATCAACTGCCCTAAATGCGCAGGATAGGATGTCTTCAAAGAAAACCTCTTCTGGACGTGAATTTCGCTGAACTCTTGCGTGACTAAATGCCACACAAGTCCACACTACTCTCCACACTAATCCTATGTGTGTACTCAAGCCTGGGTATTAGGCTTATCTCTCATAGAACAAGCCACCCAACAGCACAGCAACAACAACATAATATGATAACAATAAAAATGTTGATGCAATAGTGTACACCAATAAACATATACATACACCCTAAAGATACAACACAGATAAGCGCTAGGATTGACTCGCATAGGAAACCAGAGTCCTCAGTAGAGTCGCCAGCTGTCGCATCTGCGAAAAACGTCGGCGGAAACAAATAGTAGAGTCTCCACCGAATGTCATTTATCCCAAAGAGAGGGAAAGGAAACAATCAAATAAAACCTAAAAGAATGGGAAAAGACAAGGTCATCGCAACCAAATCTTGGGTTCGGGAGTCGGTTACGCAAGGGGAAGGTATGAACACCCCTCACGTTCGTTGTACTTAATGAGATCCGTGCTTGTTGTCTGACCAAAGGGGTAAGTTATCTAAAAGCTACTGCTAAACGGGGGATGGAAAAGGAAAAGAAGACTCGATAGGACATCGCCGCCCTATGCCTACATATTCTCTCGTGCAATGGGAAAGATAGAGTCAACATAGTTCAGAAAACTACGGGTGATGGGGGGAAGGTTTCTCACCAAGACATCGTCGTCTTGTGCCTAAGTATCCTTATCTGGTATGAGAAATCAGAGCAAACGTAGTTCGGGTAGCTAGACCACTGGTTGGTTAAGTGTTTTTTATGAGCGACGTTAAGTTCCCATTTTAGCAGTTAGGGTCGATGCCTGTTTGCGGTAGAACAGAAAACTAACGTACTCTTTTCTGAAAATGATTTTAAGAACAATCCCAAAGGATAAAAAGGTTTGAATTTGGTTTAAGAGTTTTAATAAAGTGAATTGAATTTGTTTGAGATTCACGTTGCACTAAAGACTATGATATAGGAGCGAATGCGTCGCATATCGGCAAAAGGACATACACTAAACACTCTAACAAGTAAGGAGAAACCCCCACCCATCATTTCCCATACACTTAAGGCTCATGGCGCACAATGTTCATCATTATTTATTAAGTGTCTTAAAGTTGTTTGAGATGAGAAGAGAAGACACAAAAGGAAACATTAAAGGGAAACTGAAAAACCCTAATGTTGTCATACAAAATGGTCCTAAGGTTGAGGATAAAAGAAAATCTAACTAATGTTATCATACAAATGATGGACCTAGAGTTGAGGTTAAAAGGTCCTAACCTATAACACCCCAAATTTATTGGAATATTTATTTTATTTATTTAAATAGGAATATTCGTATTTTTGGTGATTTGCGGTGGTTGGTATGAAGTATTGACAATTATGGATTATTGAGTTATTTATTTAAATAATAGTATATAATATGAATATATTGGTATTATTATTAATTTAAATAAATATAAGTGAATTAAGGGCAAAGTGGACATTTGAGGAGGAGTTAGTGAGGGTGAAGTTGGAAAGACCAATTTTAAGGCCCAAAGTTAGGTTTAACAAAAGGGAATTTTGAGGGAATTATGATTCATTCTTGTTAGACCGTGAAAAGAGAAGAAATAGAGGCCAGAGCTCTGAGGATGAGGATTGAGGCAAGGCTTCGCGAGGTTTCCAAGAATCAAGGAGAAAGGCTTAGAGTCGACAATTATGGTATGAGGAATTGCCTTCATTATTTTCAATATGTGATTCAATGTATTTAAAGTTGATTTAAGGGTTTAGGGATTTTGAGTATTGAATTGTTATTGCCTTTCTGGTGAATTTAATGAGTTTGAGGGATTTGAACTGATGGTCTGATAGGTTTGAGGTTGATTTGAGAGTAAGGGAAATTAGGCATTCGTGATCAAAATCTGTTGTTGAGGTTTTAGCCGTATAGGGTAATTGATTATGAGAACTTTAATGACTGTGAGGTATTTGTAAGAAATTATGGGAATTGGACGCGTAAATATGATACAGGATTGAACCTATATCCATTAATTTTAAAGGTTTTAGGCATAACCTTAAAAAGATTAATTGTGTTAAAATTTTAAATTTACTTGAGATAATTACAGTATTGGATGAGTTGTAATTTTCTGAGAGTCTGAGTTTTTACGGAATCGAAATCGGAGGTCCAGAAGGCCTCCAACGGTGAAAATGCAGAAAATTCTGCATGTTGTGTCTGTCACGACTGTTCATGTTTTCAGTCTAAATTGTTTTGGACGTAACCTTTGATCCGTAAGTCCGTTTTGGTCCCCGTTTGACGCGTTGGAAATTTAATGAACATGGCAATAACATGGTATAGATAAGAGAATTGGTTTCCCAATATTTTTATATCTAATATGTTTGGGAATTCAATTATGTTCTGGTTCAGTGATGTCTTGATGTTTTGATGTTGTGATTTTCCTGATGAATTACTATGAGTATAACTGTGATTCCTATATGATTAAATGAATGTATGATGATTTATTATGAGTATAACTGTGATTCCTATGTGATTAAATTAATGCATGATGAATTACTATGAGTATAGTCGTGATTCCTATATGATTAATACATGACCGTATGATGAGTACCCATGAGTATAATTGTGATTCTTATGAGATTAATACATGATTGCGTGATGAATCCCCATTAGGAACTGTGATGATTTGTAACGTTGATTGCATGAGTTTTGATGATTCTATGATGACATAATTATTATGATGATTTTGATGAATTATGATGCACCTAATGAGATTATTATGAGGATGACATTGACTTGTGGCTTTAGTCCCATTGTGCGGATGTGAGGTATTTTGTTGTGCTCCAATTCTTGTGTAGAATTGATCCATCTGTTGTGGATCTATGGAGGGTTGATAGCCCAATGTCCATTGAATTTTGTTGATTGGTACCACATGCATGAGTCTTGTTGCATTTGCATTTATGTGACATTTTGGTGTAATTTATAATGTTGTGGCCTTTGATGTTCCTTGATGATTATGATGATGTTGAATATGAAAATGACGTTGTTTTATATATTGATTCCTATATTGATCATTATGAATCGTTTTACTCACCCTGCCTGTTTGAGTGTTGCCTCCACGTGGGTAACAATCAGATGACCGAGTTTAACCGTGGATGTCGTAGAGAACTTTTTGAAGTTTTTGGGTCATTGGCCATTGTGGTTGACTTAGAGGGTCTTGCTCTAATAGTGTAACATCGGGTTGGGATCTTTGAGTTAAACCATGCTTTATTGATTATTGTTATTTTGATTATGTTGTTGCGCAAGGAAAACTTTGGATTTTTCCTTTTTGAGTTCCGTTGTGTTTTGAGAAATTTTGGGAAAACCCGTTGCTTATGGAGCATTGACTATATTTGAATTACTGAGAAATGTGTGCCCTTTCGACATGATTTTATTGCGTTCAATATTTTGCTTTGATAATATGATTGATTTGCCATTAAATTTGTGGGGTAGAAAAGGGTGTTACATAACCTACTTGTTATCATGCAAAGGATTGAAAACCTAATGTCTCTCCTACTTCCATCTTAATCAGAAATTAAGAGGGACTAGGAATCCTAAGGGATCATGTGAGCAAGCATAAGTAAACATTATTCAATTCAATCACAAATGAAAACAAGGATGAAATAAGTCTCAAAGAGAGAGAGAGAGAGAAGATGAAGAAGAAGGGTGCATAATGAACAAAATGCAAACAAGAAGCAATCATCAATCATAAAGCAAAGACATCAAACAAACTCATATCAATCTCATACAAGATGAACATCAACATCATGCCAACATATCACATAAGCATTCACATGTCGAAACCACATCAAAGACTTGCAAACAAAACACAATGGCAAAACAAAATGCCCACACACAATCAAATGACTTAAACATCACAGAAGAAGCAATATCAATCACAAGGCAAGGTGAAATGAAGTTAAATGACATAAGGAACATGGTAGGTCAGTAGCACAATATATCATACTCAAATCATATTAATGATCAAAGAGAGGGCACAAGACAACAAGTCATGCATACCATTCATACACAAGTCAACACCATACCAAACAAACATGCATACAAACAATCCCCAAACAAAAAATCATATGAACATGACGTGAGCATAAGAAGAGATCACAACATCAACATGATCAACAAGTTAACAACCAATCATGACCATACAAGAGAGATCACACAAGTGAAAATTGAGAACATGCCTCAAGAAGAATCAAACACCACAATCATCCACAGATGGAAAGAAACACTCAAGAAAACATCAAAAATTGAAATGACTTGAAGAAAGACATAATATCACCCAAGAATGAATCAAAAAACCCTTATACACCAAATTTGCAATTTAAAATCTAATAAAAACAAATAAAAAAAGGTAAATAAATCCTACAAAAAGGAAAGAAATGGCTAGGGCACAAATGGGAACCCAAGAACATACCCATAGGTCAAGGACCATCATAGGATCATATGATAATTTTCTCACCATTTTAAAATACCCAAAATCAATTTTAAACTAATTAAAATCATGCAAATAAATCAAAAATCCATGAAAAATGACAAAACTAGAAATAAAAAACAAAGAAAATCACAATAGGTCAAAAACCATCATAGGATCATATAATATTTTTCTCATAATTTAAAAATGTCTAAAAATAATTTTAAACTAATTAAAATTGACTTAAACAAATTAAAATTCAAGAAAAATAGTAAACTGAAAAATGAAAATGCACAACAATAAAAATCAAAAAGAAAAAAATAAAAGGAAATTTTAGAAAATATTTTGGTATTTTTCTGATTAAAAATGAATTTTCTACGTATTTCAGAAAATAAAATGAATTTAAAAACAAAATAGAAAAAGAAAATGAAACAGAAAAAACAAGATGTGTTGGATCTCACTTCAGTAAATGACTTGGCTAATCCAAAGGCCAGAAAGCACGCATCCACGGTGGATCTGAGTCAACCTCATCATTTCCAAGCAAAAAAGGTCAAACACGCAGGATTAAAACAAGTGGCATGATGGACGGGGAGATCATCATCTTCAACCTCCGGCTACTTGAAATTTTCAGAGATTTGCATAAATAGGAAGATCCATCAAACCATAACCATTGGAGCTCATTGTGGTTTCATCTGATGTGTCTTTTCAAGACGATCTCAACCATATCATCGCATCATATTTTTTTAAACTACAACACACTCGATTTGAAAAATACCAGAAGAAAAAGCAAACACGAATTTGAAATTAAACACCAAAACTAAAATCTAACAATCCTAACAGCATTAGCACATCAAGGACTACATTTTAGCAACAAATTTGAGTCAAATTGGTTGAGAATTGTACCTGTTGAAGTTCAACTTCATAGCTCTAAAAATGGAGTCCTCAAGCTTGATTCAGACCTGTCGCTACTGCGAAAATCGGCGCCGGCTATGACAGAAGAGTCGCCACCGTGCGTTATTTATCCCAGCGGAGGGAAAGGAAACGCTCAGAGTAAACCTAACGCAAAACGGGAAAGGAATGGTCATCGCAACCAAATTCCTGGATTCGGGAGTCGGTTACGCAAGGGGAAGGTATTAGCACCCCTCACGTCCATCGTACTCGACGGGATCCACGCTTGTTTTCTAGTACGGATTGTTATTCTATGTACTCTAAGGGGTCAAGGGTTAAAATAAAATAAAATGACTCGGCAAAGTATCGCACTTTATGCCTACGTATTCCCGTCTGGAACGAGAAATCAGAGTCAACGTAGTTCGCCTAACTACGGGTTAAGGGGGGAAGGTTGCTCGCTAGGATTCAGCATCCTATGCCTATGTACTTTCATACAGCATGAAAGATCAGAGCAAACGTAGTTCGGGCTACGGAAGACACAGATTTATCTGACTGTTTTTAGATCCTTCTGAAAAGGTTTTCTTCTGATTAGGAGTCCGAGCGGACAAAAAATGACACTTTGATGTTTGTTTTGAACCTTTTACGAAAGAAGTGTTTTCTAGGGTGTTTGCAATCTCTGACGCACTAGAGACTATGATTTGAGAGTGACTACGTCGTATGTCACCCTAAGGGTAACACACTAAGCAATCAGATTACTGAAGAGTGACCCTCCAGCAACCTTTTCTCAAATAGCTTAAGGCTCGTAGCATACGACATCGATTATCCTTATTATTGTGTTTTGAAGTATCTTGAGATAGAAGAGAAAGAAGCTCTAAAAACCTAGGGTTGAAAGGGGAATCAAAACTACCCTAAAGTTGTCATGCATGGATAAAAACCTATTGTCTGTCATATTTCTCTCTTGCACAGAGAGAAACAGAGATCCTAGGGGATAACCAGAAAAGACACAGATATATACAGTAAACAGTAGACATGTATGCAATGCATCAATAAAAGCGATGCAAGGGAGTCCCGCTCAACCTCGAACCTGGGAAAACAACAGGCAAAGTGAAACAGTATTCACTTCAAACCTTTGGGGGCAAGCTGAACAAGCCAACAAACAATACAACCAAAGAAAACAACACCAGCACCAGCTCAGACAGCAACAATCTAGCTCCTACAGTAAGCAACACAAGCAGCAACAGCTCTGACAGCTACAGTTGATTAGCAGCAAAGGGTTGACAGTAACAACTTCAAGCAAGACCCCATCTTCAATCTTCAACAATCTTCAAGCTTTAGATAAACTCCTATCTTCAGAAAAATATCCCAGCTTGAGCAAGCATGAACCTCAAACAGTAAACAGCTTCAACAAAAAGCAGCAAAACCCTAACTTCAACAGTCAACCAGCTTTGACAGGCACAAGCTTCATCTTCATCAATCTTCAATGAACTTCATCTTCAATAGGTTTCCATCTTCAATGCAATCACTCCAGAAGAGAATCAATCAATAGATGAAGTTGAAATGTAAGAGGCTTAGTGACAACCCAAGGAAATCACTAAGATCTTAACATGGCAAATGAAATGTATCCTCAAGGTTCTACCCAACCAAAGCATGCTCTACATCCCTCCTAATGAGAGATGGAACTTCTTTGGGAGACCTTGTGTCATGGGATGGAATAGAGGCACAAGAAGCTCTCTATGTTTGAAGGAAGAAACAAGACTATTCTAATGCTCTTCCTATATATCCTAACTCCTAAGCCTCTGACAAGCACTCCAACAAATGAGAAATCTTCAACTCCCAGCTTCTTCAAACCATCCAAGGCAACTTCATTTAATATTCAAGTCCTCCAAGCAAAGCCCAAGCCAAAAGCATCCCCAAAATGGCCCCACACAAACATAACCAAACCCAATATCCAATGGAGAACCCACAATCACCACACCAGTTGCGAAAATCAAATAAAATGTTAAAGCTTATCAGAAAATCCTAGGTAAATTTCTAAGGGAACCTAACCCTACACCCAATACCCCATAGGAATCCCAAACCCTAGATCAACCATTTAATCCTCAAACTATGCACTAAACTACAACTACTAGTCTTGAAACCCTAATTCTAACACCTCTCTTATTCACCTCTCAAACTAGCCTAAATTTTATTCACAAAAATGTGATAAACTTTCTAAGGGTACATGCTTCCCTAATCTAATCAATCCAGCAAGAATCAACTTAAAATCATTCACCAATTGGTCACAAGAAAATCAGCAAGAACATGTAGCAAATATACAAAATTAAAGAAAAGAATAAAATGGAAAAAATCAAATTAAATTGAAAAATGGGTGAAAATGAGATTTATTAATTTCATAAAATCACAAATAAATCCAAGATCATGGAGGTATTTTTAAAATATTTTTTGGATCAATATTGGATTTATTATGAATTTTAGAAATCAAATGGATTAAAAATAAAAGAAAATCAAATAAAAGAAAAAAAATGCTGAATTAAATGGGAGCCATTGGATGAATTGACTGGTAAGCGCATCTGAGGCTTCAGAACGTGTCCACGTGTGGTGTCCAGTCACCAGCTGACTGGATAAATGAAACGCAGCGTATTGATTAAAGAGGGAAATCTGAAATTGAATCATGTCCACACGATCAGCATAACAAGTCTCTTCTTCCAGATGATCCAACGGTGAAGTCTTCATCTTCTCCAAACGAGCTCAGGTGAAGGTCAAGTCTCAGACGGTGGTCCGGTGGTCCAACCACCATCTTCTCCGGCGAAGCAAACCCTAAACCTCACCAATCAAGTCAAATAAAAACCCTAATCCACTCCAAATTTCACCCTGAACTCAAATCCACCATCCAAAATCATTGAATCACCCTCAAAAGCCAAACCCGATCAAAGTTGCAGAGAAGTCACCAAGTCTCGATGGTCACCATTCTTAAAATTGAACCCATAGAAATGATCCTCAAGTTACACTGGTCATTCTAAGCTATCACACTCATGCTAATTCCTCAAGATTTCATGTAACTGAATCCAAACAGAAATTGGTGCACTCCCTCGATCATCACCAAACGATGCCAAACCAATCCTAAATCGTTCTACCAATCATAGGGAACCTAACCACATGCACATTGCTACCTAACTCAGCCTAGATCAATGGGAAATCCAAGAGTTACATACCTGAAGAAATTGGATGAACAGAGGGATCAAATGCTCAATTCAAGCTCCAAGATTCTTCAAACACGATCAAGAATGCAAGATAAAGCTTCTCCAACCCTTAATTTGACTTGAATAGGCTTGCAACTCCAAAACCGATTCTGAGTTGAAGCTCTTGAAACTCAACTTCAATCTTCCTCTCCTCCACGAATTCTGCACCAAAATGAGTCTGAACTCACTCCTCTCAATATATAGATACTCTCTATGGGCTTTTGAGTCCAGTTTGAAGCCCAATTCATTGATCCATCATTTCTGATTTTCCTCTTGAAAATACAATGCACCAGTCATGATTCTGAGCTTCCAGCTTGCTCTAGAATGTTCTATTCAACTGTAAATTGGTTTGTGAGTGTGAATGGATAGTTGGCTTGGCCTGAAATGCTTTGATTCTTGTTTTGGCATTGTAACTTGTAATGTAAGTAAGCATTTTACAAAGCAAGTCATGAAATTAAGCCTCAATTCAAAAATGTGGAAATGTCATTGTGTTTAGAATCCAATTTCCATTCAAAATGACTACCCATATGCCATGTGTATGTCTCATAATCCAAAAATCCCAATTTCCCTCCTTTGAATCATTTGAAAAATCATTCTTTTTAGGCCATTTTGGATCATTTTGTGAAGAAAGCCATTTCAATCACCCATGACTTCTTATCTGACCTAAAAACATCATTTTAAGCACATCTCATGTTGAACATTTCTTCATTTGAGGAGTGGAAGATAGATATTTTGACCTATGTTGAAAAATGACCTATAATTCAACTTTCCCAAAATACCCCTGGATTGCCAAGACCATAACTTGAGTTCCACAAATCTTCTTGAGGACTTCTAGTACTCAAATTAAAGTTAAGATCAAGCCCTACAATTCGTATGTTGGCCAAGAATCCATTTGAAAACTCCTTGAAGGGAAAAAGTTGCTTAGACCTCAAGTAACTTTCACAGATAAATTTCAGTGTCCTCTGGTGACCTATAACTTGCAAGAACCATAACTTGAGTTCTACAAATCTTATTGAAGACTTCTAGTACTCAAATTAAAGCTATTGAGAAGCTCTAAAAGTTTCATGTTAGCCAAGAATCTATTTGAAACTTTCATTTTAACTTATGTGGCTTGGAAGTCCAGTGCTATACAGGGGATTTTACCCTAGGAACCCAGTATCAAACACCTCCAACCACTCTTGATTATCTTGAACTTGATCTTGACTCATCCATACATATGCTTCAACATATCAATCCATGATTTCCATGACCTAGAGCTAGGTCTTGATGCCCTTTCTTTACTCTCCTTGACCTAGGGTTACCCAGATGAAACCCTACTTGTACACACCTCAACCATGGTTCTTAAACTTGATACAAAGACTTGTCTAAGTTTCAATATGGCCTTCTAGGCATCCCAAGAGCTTTGTACAGACTCCATATCCTCAATTCATGCTTCATACCCCATTGATAACCTCCATTACACCTCAAGTTAGGAGAGAAATCCACCTGTTGACACTCAAATCTCCTCAAAGCTTCAACCCATTCCTTGATGACTTGGATGTTCTTCAGCTTGAATAAGGCCCCCTTGATGTGCTTCTTTAGATAAGGATGGCACTTGATCCCCTGTTAGATGACTTGCTATGTTATGATATACAAATGATTGGACCATGTACATGATGTGACTATGCAAATGATAATGCAATTGAAACATAAACCAGGTGAAATAGGTTGAGCAAATTTTAGGGTGCAACAGCTGCCCCTATTCAAACGGCTTGGACCCGACTGGGTGAAGAGCGAACGACCTTCAAATAATCGAGGTACGAGACGGTTGAATATCAAGAACCTGGAAATTTGCCAACCGCAGAAATAAACTGCACAAACTGCTTGGAGAACAACATCCACCAACTGAATTCGGTCGTTACGGCAACCAACTGATCAATCATCTGGTATCAAAATCTGATTTCAATGTCAACCGCCTGTGTACCGCCCCAGGCTTTGAACTCCCTCTTGTCGAAACACCCTGCCTTTTGTCCATGTTAAAACTCTGCTGTCTGTTAATATGGAGAAAACAAATTAGCGACCATGCTGGGGATCATTTTCATCAACCCGAAAGAAAGATTCTATCATCGCGGGGATAGAAATTTGTCCATGTTAGGACTCTACATTCCGTCAACACAGAAAAATCCCGACGTCTTCGCTGGGGGAACATTTCTTCCTAGCCACAGGAGACCCTGCTTATCTCTGCATTAGCTAACTCCGTTGGGCCCAACCCACGAACGAATTCGAGGAGGACTCCACTGGGGACAGGAATAGTTCGTCAACACGAGGAAATCACGGCGAATTCCTTGGGGAAAATACTTTTGTCAAATATCGGAACGCAACTCACATACTCTGTCGATCACGAGAGAATCATCTATCTGGATACCGGAAAGTCCATCCGTCTGCTTGATACGGGAAAATCCCTCTGCTTGATTACAGGAAAATCCATCTGCCTGATTCATATAGGAAAAGTCCATCTGCCTGAACACAGGAAAGTTCATCCGCCTGCTTCATACGGGAAAATCCATCTGCCTGAATACAGGAAAGTTCATCCGCCTGCTTCATACGGGAAAACCATCTACCTGAACACAGGAAGATTCATCCGCCTGCTCCATACGGGAAAACACATCTGCCTGATTCTTACAGGAAGATTCATCCGCCTGCTTCATACGGGAAAACACATCTGTCTGATTCTTACAGGAAAATTCATTCGTCTGCTCCATACGGGAAAACACATATGCTTGATTCTTACAGGAAAATTCATCCGTCTGCTTCATACGGGAAAACACATCTTCCTGATTCTTACAGGAAAATTCATCCGCCTGCTTCATACGGGAAAACACATCTGCCCGAACATAGGAAAGTTCATCTGCCTGCTTCATACGGGAAAACACATTTGCCTGAACACAGGAGAGTTCATCCGCCTGCTTCATACGGGAAAACACATCTGCCTGATTCTTATAGGAAAATTCATCCGCCTGCTTCATACGGGAAAACACATCTGCCTGAACATAGGAAAGTTCATCTGCCTGCTTCATATGGGAAAACACATCTGCCTGATTCTTACAGGAAAATTCATCTGGATATAGCTTATTTGCATGTTCTTTGCATTGGCTAACTCCACTGGGGGATATTCTAAAAATAACTTCCCGACACCCGTTTCGACAACAAGTGACCACTTCTGAAATCTTCATTCATGAAACCCTGACATGCTGTCGTGACAGCAAACCTGAAGAAAAACTCTCCGCTGGTCGGATACTAGAAACTTCAACCGGTAACTCTGTAGGGAAAATAACAAGAACTGCATCATCATATGTCTCACGGCGAGACCTCGATCGTCTGGTAATAGATCTGAGCTGCAACCTCATACTCCTGCTGAGAAACACACCTGAAAGCAAAAGGTTAACCAACTTGATTTATGTTTCAAAATGCGTATGTTTGACAATGGCGTAATGCTCCATACGGCATGGAAATGCTACGCGTTTTTTTGGTAGATGCAATCATAATAATATATGCAAATGCAAATGCAGGTTCAGGCTGCTAGGGAAGGCTCTGATAAGCTTGGTTCATCCACACGACTGTTGAGGACAAATACAGCTCTGCTGGGGATGAACGAATATCATAAAGTATTCCGGCAAAATAAATGCCGGAAATACGACCAACTCTGCCGGGGAGAGATTACACATCGATTTCCACTGGGAGGAAAGAACAACATATCTGCTGGGGAGAGAAATTTAGCTGGGGAAGAGGTGACCCTTCTGGGAGACAACTGTCTGGGTACAGTTTACAAACTCGGAGCTACCACTCCGCTGGGGATAATCATCCTGACGAAAGCATGACGACCTGTGGGGAGAAAGAAAACCATCCTAGTTAGGGATAATCCTTCTGAACCTACTGTCTTGGTTATGTGCCGCGAAAACCCTCCCAGCTGGGGATTGAACATGCACCTACTCGACTCTCTGGGGAGTATAACCTTTGCATGGGACACTGATCTTGTCTTGCTGGGGATATCTTGTGGACAACTTCCATGAGGATACTCTTCTGGGGAAAATAATCCTTCCTTCGGTAAAGGATAACATCGTCTCAACCTCTGGGGATGAGGTGCGACCTGCTGGGAAATAAGGTCAAGTCCTTCATCCAGAGCCTCTGGCTGGGGGATACAATTTTCTGACTGTCTGCTCCAAGGGTGAGAACCCTGCAAAACACAAACAAGACAAAACAAATCTATACAACCAAATCTATTCGGGTTAATGCCCACAACATCCCCTCAATCAATTCGAAGTTTTATCAATCATTGGCAAGGGCCAACAAAGATATGCACATGCGAGTTCATCAAAACATCGGCGGTTTCCACATACAAAACAGTAAAGCACAAACATCAAATACTGAATAACATGTTTTATTGATTGAGCCTGTAAATAGGCGAAGCTTTGTACATCGGATGCAACTCCTGAAAAGAGGAAGTTACGCACAAACAAATATACAAACATGCACAAGAAGCATTAATACAAATACAAATCGAATTTGTACACATGTCGGCAACGTGGTACAGACAAACATCATGAGCTGATCCTCCTATGACTCGCCTGACTCTGGCACTTTCCTGGTATTCAATTTTCAGAAGAGATTGTTGGATAAACGAACCCTCAGGTACTCCCAAACCACTAAGCAATGTTGTATCAAATCTGGACCGCAGTCATTTGCTTTTTCAATCCCTAACTTTTGCGTGAATCGCCCTTTGCGGGTTTTCAATTCACTAGGATACCCTTTTTTGCCGAAGTCGCCATTTTCAGGTTTTTCGACTTCGCGGGTGTACATCTTTTTAATTTTATCCCTAACTTTTGCTCGAACCTTTTATTCATTTTTTATGGTTCGCCGGGATGCCCCATTTTTGCCTGGACTGTCTTTTTTTTGTCCAGCGGGTCACTTTCAAGCAAAGTATTTTTTAACTGCGTCCGAATTCACAGAAGACGTAAAGTATTCACCATCCATGGTGGATAGTAGCAAGGCTCCTCCAGAGAAGACTTTTCTGACAACGTAGGGACCTTCATAATTAGGATTCCACTTGCCCCTGTGATCTGTTTGTGGTGGGAGAATCTTTTTCAAAACAAGATCGCCCGTCTGAAAGCTTCAAGGGTGTACCTTCTTGTTGTAAGCTTTCTTCATCCGGCTCTGATATAACCGACTGTATGCTAAAGAAGCCAGCCTCTTCTCATCCATTAAGATGAGCTTATTCAGTCTATCCTTAACCCATTCTGCCTCATCAAGTTGGACATCTCGTAAAACCCTCAAGGAAGGAATCTCAACCTCCAACGGTAACACTGCCTCCATTCCGTATACCTACGAAAAAGGGGTTGCCCCGGTTGATGTGCGTACCGTTGTACGATAACCGTGCAAAGCGAAAGGTAGCATCTCGTGCCAGCCCTTATACGTCACAACCATCTTCTGAACAATCTTCTTTATGTTCTTATTGGCCGCTTCGACAGCTCCATTCATCTTGGGTCGGTAAGGAGAAGAGTTGTGGTGCTCAATCTTGAAATTCTGACATAGCTCTTTCATCATCTTGTTATTCAAATTCAAACCGTTGTTGGTGATAATCCGCTTAGGGATTCCATATCTGCAGATAATATCTCGTTTGATAAATCTAGCCACCACTTGTTTGGTCACATTGGCATATGACGCTGCTTCCACCCATTTGGTGAAATAATCAATTGCCACCAAGATGAACCGGTGTCCATTGGATGTCGTAGGCTCGATCTTTCCAATCATATCAATTCCCCACATCGAGAAGGGCCACGCTGATGACATCACATTCAGAGGACTCGGAGGCACATGGATCTTATCCGCATAAATCTGGCATTTATGACACCTCTTTGCAAACTTGAAATAGTATGTTTCTATAGTTAGCCAATAATAACCTGCCCGCAACAGTTTTCTCGTCATAGCATGCCCACCAGCATGGGTACCAAATGTACCCTCATGTATCTCTTCCATGAGCAACTTCGCCTCCTTCTCGTCTACACAACGTAGCAACACTAAGTCGTGGTTTCTTTTGTACAGGACACCGTCAGGATTCAGATAGAAATTGCCAGCCAATCTTCTGAGGGTCTTCTGATCTCGACTGGATGCCCCAGCCGGATACTCCTTGTTCTTCAGGAAATTCTGGATGTCAAAGTACCAGGGTTGACCATCGGGAGCCTCATCAACGGCAAATATGAAGGACGGCCTATTGAGCCGAGAGATAACAATCTGGGGAGCCTCGTTCCAGAAGTTAACTTTATACATTGAAGACAATGTCGCCAGGGCGTCAGCCATTTGATTTTCTGCTCGCGGCACGTGATGCAATTCCACCTTGTCGAAGAAAGGCAACAATCTCCTTGCATAATTCATATATGGTATCAAATTGGGATGACATGTCTCCCATTCTCCTTTAATCTGATTCACTACTAGAGCTGAATCTCCGTATACATCCAGATGTTTGATTCGCAAATCAATAGCTTCTTCCAGCCCCATGATGCAAGCCTCATATTCAGCCTCATTATTGGTAACGGGAAAAGTCAATTGGGCAGTAAAGGGGATGTGCGACCCCTGAGGAGTAGTAATAATTGCACCTATTCTGCTACCATAGGAATTTACAGCTCCATCAAATATCAACTGCCATTTGGAACCCAATTCTGGTCCTTCGTCCGGCAACGGTTCTTCACAATCTTTCATCTTCAGGTACATGATATCCTCGTTAGGAAAATCAAACCTCATCGACTGGTAGTCCTCAACAGGCTGCTCCGCAAGGTACTCCAATAGAACGCTACCTTTAATAGCCTTTTGCGAGACATATTGTATATCGTATTCGGTTAACACCATCTGCCATCGGGCAATTCTTCCGGAGAGTGCTTGCTTTTCAAACACGTATTTGATTGGATCCATCTTTGAAATTAGCATGGTTGTATGATTCAGCATGTATTGCCTCAAACGTTTGGCGGCCCAGGCTAGTGCACAACACGTTTTCTCGAGCATTGAGTATCTGGACTCACAGTCAGTAAACTTCTTACTCAAATAGTAGATCGCATGCTCTTTACGTCCGGTCTCGTCGTGTTGACCGAGAACACAACCTATACTTTCCTCAAGAACCGTCAAATACATAATCAAAGGTCTCCCGGCCACTGGGGGTATCAAAACAGGAGGTTCCTGCAAGTATTCTTTTATCTTGTCGAACGCCTTTTGAAAATTTTCATTCCAGGTCAACGCCTGATCCTTTTTTAACAACTTGAATAACGGCTCGCACATCGCAGTTAAATGAGATATGAACCGGGCGATATAGTTCAACCTCCCTAAAAATCCACGCACTTCTTTTTCTGTTCTAGGCGTCGGCATTTCTTGTATTACTTTTATCTTCGCATGATCAACCTCTATTCCTTTTTCGCTCACGATAAACCCCAGCAGTTTACCCGATCTCACCCCGAAGGTGCACTTGTTAGGGTTCAGTCTCAGCCTGAACTTCCTAAGCCTCTTGAACAATTTCAGCAAATTAACCAAATGCTCCTCCTCCGTCTGGGATTTGGCAATCATATCATCAACATAAACCTCAATCTCTTTATGCATCATGTCATGAAAGAGAGTCGTCATAGCACGTTGATATGTTGCCCCAGAATTCTTCAACCTGAAGGGCATCACTTTGTAACAAAATGTTCCCCAGGGAGTAATGAAAGTAGTCTTCTCCATGTCTTCTAGCGCCATTTTGATCTGATTGTAACCCGAGAAGCCATCCATGAAGGAGAATACGGAGAACTGAGCAGTGTTATCAACCAACACATCAATGTGAGGAAGTGGAAAGTCATCTTTCGGGCTCGCCCTATTCAAATCATGGTAGTCTACACACATTCGCACTTTACCGTCTTTCTTCGGCACTGGCACAATATTAGCGACCCATGAGGGATATTTTGTAACAGCTAGGAAACCAGCATCCCACTGTTTTTGAACTTCCTCCTTGATTTTCACAGCCATGTCCGGTCTGGTTCTCCTGAGCTTCTGTTTAACAGGCGGACATTCCTCTCACAATGGCAGACGGTGTACAACCATGTCCGTATCCAACCCAGGCATATCCTCGTATGACCAAGAAAATATATCACTGTACTCCTTCAGCATCTCAACCAACCTTTGCTTGATGTCACTCTGCAGCGCAGCCCCTATACGAATCTTTCTCACAACCTCTTCCGACCCCAAATTGATAATTTCAATGACTTCCTCATGAGGCAGAATGATTCTTTCTTCTTGTTTCAATAACCAGGTCAACTCTTCTGGCACGTCTCCATCTTCGACAACCTCTTCCTCAGCCTGAAATACCGGGTGCTCAAAGTCGAAGTGAGTCATAGGCGGTTCATAGATGTCATCTGAAATTGTAATCCTGCAAAGAAAATGGTTAAATGCTTCAAAACACAGACAAAGCAAATAACCACATTGCCATTTTATTGTTAAAAACAAAAACAAGAAAAACAGGGATCACAATATTTGTATATGAAAAACGCCTTTATTTCATGATTAAACAATGTAATGTACATAACCAAATGGCCCTAAGCAAAATCACTATGCCCCAGGTAGGACACAGGATTATTCAACAATTAAGAAAACAAATCATTACTGTTTAGTTGTCACAGGAACAGTTTCCCGGATAGACCAATTGCAGAGACTTTGTCCTGGCACGCTTGGCTGGATCCAAGCGTCCATATCACAGTCGCTATCTCCGTCTTCAGCATCGGAAACAGCATTGATAGTCTCGAAGCTCACCCCGCTTGGCGTAATCGTGATTGGTCCCTTGAACCTGGGCGCTCCTGGAGATGATGCTGACGACGAAGGATGATATCCAAGCCCGAATCTATCTATTTTTACCGGAATCTCTAACACTTGAACCCAGCCCTTGGTTTTGCCTGCCTGCACTAGAGCTTGGGCTTCCTTATAAGATGACACGGCCACATCTGGCACTTTACTTGGCACTGGAAATTTGTCTTTAATTCGCAGCCCCTCGAATGCTTGACAGGGTGTTTCGTGTATTTCGCCGTCGACCTCAACATATTTAAACGAAGACAAATGGCTAACCAGAATATCTTCTTCTCCACAAACAGTGACGACACTATCCCCAACCATATACTTCAGCTTTTGGTGTAACATGGATGTGACAGCCCCGGCAGCATGAATCCATGGGCGCCCAAGAAGGAAACTATATGCTGGCTAGATGTCTATTATATAGAATTCAGTTTCAAATATTTCAGACCCTACCTGCAACGGTAATGTTATTGATCCGAAAACCGACCTCCTCGTTCCATCGAACGCCCTCACCACTAAATCACTGGGCGTGCATATAATCCCCCTGATATCCAATTTCATCATGGCTTTCTTCGGTAGCACATTCAGGGAAGATCCAGTGTCTACTAAAACATGGGACACGACCGTGCCCCGGCATTCTACTGACACATGCAATGCCATATTATGCTCTCGCCCTCTCAGAGTCAAATCAAAGTCTATGAAGCCCAAACTGTGCCCCGCATTGACATGCGCCATCACTCCTTCTAACTGATTAACAGAAACTTCTTGAGGAACGAACGACGTGTCTAGAATCTTCAGCAAAGCGTTCCGGTGGGCCTCGGAACATAACAGCAATGATAGGATGGAAATTTTTGACGGCGTTTGCTGGAGGTGCTCAACAATTTTGTAATCACTTTTACGAATGAGCCTCATAAACTCCTCCACATCCTTAAGTGACGTTTCCTTTTCATTCGACCGAGACAGACCACCCTCAGTTACCATGGCTTTACCCTTGGCTAATCTTTCTGCCTCTACCTCGGGTGACGTAAAGATTCTTCCGCTTCTGGTCATACCCCCTGTTCCGACAACATTATCTACAACCCCAGCTGGTTGTCCATTGACTTCAATTTTCTCACCGTCACAATATACCTCCAATCCGTAAGTCCATGGCACTGCTTTAGTACTCTCAAAAGGGACTGGTCTTGCTTTGGTAATTGTGATTGTCGGCCGCCTGGCGGGCGTCGTTATCGTTACTGTTTTCCTCGGAATTGTTACCGTCGCAACATCGTTCTGCTCATCACATAACGCCTCCACAGGTTCTTCAACCGCGGTTCGATCGAATTGCAAGGTACCTTCATCCATCCTAGCCTGAATGCCCTGCTTCAACTTATTACAACCCTCTGGCTGGGTCCAACAATCTAAGCAAAATTCATCACAACCCGGGAATACACCCCCTTTTAGCAACCTGCTTTTAATCTCACCCAACGGTGTCTTCAGCTCGTTGACATCCATCACTAGATTCAAATTTTCTTCTGTCAAGATGGCATTTGCCCCATTATTAGGCATAGGCTGTTGTATGATATTTGGACCCACCTGTCCAAAGTTGATAACTTTGTTGTCCAGCAAATCCTGAACTTTGTGTTTAAATGCCTGACAAGCTTCTACATCATGCCCGGGCGCCCCGGAATGGAATTTGCAATGCTTGCTAGCATCATACCCGTAAGGGAGTATTGCCCCCGTAGGCGGTGCCAAAGTCCTCTTTTCAACCAAGTTCAACCCCAGCAGGATCTGGAGGAGTTCTGCATACGTGGAAGGAGGTGCGTCGAACACTCTTTTTGGTCTCGCATTTTGTACCCTTCTCTGGTCGGGATTCTGTCCTTGCTGTTGCTGTGGCTGTTGTTGTTGTTGTTGAGGCTGCCCTTGTTGAGGAAAAGGGATAGTGACACTGGCTATCTGTTGAGGCTGAACATATTGATTTCTTCCTCTGCCCCTGCCCCTGCCACCAAACACGGCACTAGTATCGCCCTGTCGTCTACCACCAAATGCTTTTCTGGTACCTCCTACTGAAGTAGACTCACCTGCTTGGAACCTTCCAACTTTAATCCTGTTCTCGATCATTTCCCCCATAAGAATCAAATATGAGAAACTGCTCAATGACACACTAAACAATTTTTCGTAGAACACCCCCGTAAATGTCCCAATGAACATGTCATTCATCTCCCTTTCAATTAAAGGAGGATGCACCCTCGCTGCCATATCGCGCCACCTTTGCGCATACTCCTTAAAACTTTCACCGTTTTTCTGCGACAAACCCTGCAATTGGACCCTGTTTGGCGCCAGATCACTGTTATATTTGTAATGTGTCACGAAAGCATCAGCCAACTGCTTCCAAGTTTTAATCTGCGTGGGCTCCAGCCCCATATACCATTCAAGCGACGATCCTGATAAGCTGTCCTGGAAGAAATGCATGAGCATCCTTTCGTCATCTGAATACGCGGACATCCTTCTGTAATACGAGCGCACATGGACCTTTGGGCAGGTGCCCCCCTTATATTTGTCGAATGTGGGAGCCTTGAACTTCAATAGCACCCTTAGCCCTGGTACCAAGCCCATTGTAGTCATATCCAAACCGGTGGAGTTCTGATTCACTACCCCCTTCATCTGTTCTTCAAGCATTCTGATCCTCTGCACAGGATCAACAGGTCCTTCAAATCCCATGCCTCTTCCAGAAAAGGCGTCCTCCTGGCAGTCTTCGCCCCAATTCACATTTTCATTTCCATATCCGTCGTAACCAGTGTTGCGACCAAACCCTTGCTAATTGGTCATGGGACCTCGTCCCCTGTTACTGAAACCTTGATTGACCCCAACAGGTCTAAACCCAGTGTTGACAGGAATAACCCCAGCACTATTCATATTACAAAATCCACCATACCCCTGGTTAGCGTTGCCAAAACCGTCGTAACCGAAACCCTGAGTGTTGAAGCCGAATTTCCCGTCCTGATTGACGTAATCAAATCCCTGATCATTGTAGCCAAAACCATTGTTGCCAAAACCATTACCGCCATTGTTGTTACCACCGCCTTGGTTGGCGTCCCCAAGTCCAACATTGTTAACGACAGTCTCATTTCCATTCCCTGCGTTGCCATTGCCAGCGCCAGCACCATTGTTTACAACCACAACAGGTGGGGTCACTACAGGTGGAACCACAGACGTAGGGGGCCCATCCTCCGGAATAGTCTCAACGTGCACAGAATTGTGGTCATTGTTGCCATTCCCATTAGTCCGTGTCAGCAGCGGCTGTACCAAAGTCTGGAGGCTCTCCTGGCCCTTAGCGATGTTCTCCATTGCTTGCATGAACAGATTCAGCTTCTCGCAGATTTCCTACATCTCAACTTGGACTTGATCCATTACTTTCTTGCAGTTGCTTCGGGTTGAGTAGCAGTGGACTCTTTGTTCGTCAATCCTGAAAAACCTGAAGATGCAGGCAATAAGATACAGATTCAAGAATACCGGTCATGCAATATGAATGCAGATGCAATTGTGTAAATATGCTACAGGTTATATTCCCCCCCCCCCCCCCCCGATTCTAGTTTCGGAGAGAAGGCCATCACGACAATGGAGTCCCCATCAAGCAAGCAAGGAATCAGAAAACCCTCATATATAACCAAATGCCAAGAGGCTGAGTACAAGAGTACAACTGAAGAGACCTCGGCCAACAAACCTGGCGATGGTCAAAATATAAGTACAAAAAGCGGGGCAAATATGACTCAGGCCAAATGGCGCCTTCTGACGTCTTCCAATATCCCCAGCGTCTCTGAACGACCTAGTCTGGAGATTAGCTCTTGTATCAGTAAGGCATGCCGCTCGGCAGTGGATCTCAGCTTTTTGGCGTTGTCCTGGCAGGTTCCTTCGCCAGAACCCTCGTCGAGTCTGCATCTCTTGGAGCCGACCTTCACTTCATAACCTCTCAGCTTCTCGTCAAGGTCATTTATCCTAAGCTCAACAGCGCTCCTAAAGGATGTCTCTTCAGCAATCTTTGCGTCCTGGGCTCTAATCTGCGCCTCTAGCGTGGCAATCTGCAACTTCAGTTCATCTTCACGCTCCTTTCGCTTGGTAAGCGTGGCATTCCATAATGCTTCCCACTTGCTGAGGCGGGAATAATCTTTGCTTAAAAGTTCCTTCTTGGAAGCAAGCACCTTGCTAACACCGTTCAAGGCTATTCCCACTTTTTCTTTCTTGTTGGTCTCTTCCGTCAACTCTGAACCCAACCTATTAATCAGTTCAGTTTGTTCCCTCACAGTGAAGGTAGCTTCATTCTTCTCATGACGCAACTGGAAGATCTCTTTCTCTAACTCATCATTGGCTTTCTTCAATTCTTCGTTTTCGGCCAACAATTTGTTATACTTTTCAAGCTCTATTGAAGTAGGTACCTCAATCACTGGAAGATACAAAGGTTTCATAGCAGGATAAGGCATCAAGGAAATACTAGCTCTCTCGCGGATCCAAGCCAAATAAGGATCATAAGCTTTGTTGTTGCTCTTACCAAGCAAAGCTTTCCCTCTCCTATGGATGTTAGCCCATGCATGTCTCAATCTGATCAAAACAGCCGCGTCTAATAAGCCCGTGAGATACAGAGATTCCTGTATCTCCTCCTCAATAGGAGCGCCCCTCAAAGCATAACCAAACTGTCTCACCAGTAGAGAAGGGTTATAGTTGATACAGCCTTTCCGTCCAATCAAAGGGACATTCGGAAAGCCACTGCAACTGTATATAATATCAGTGCCAAGCATACTCCGATCAAACCAAATGATGTTCTCAGCAGACAACCCCATCAACCGGGAAGACCAATCCAAAGTATCAACGGTATCAACAAAAGGCCTTGTCTTCGGAAGATGTCCCCGGAACCACCTGTACAAAAGAGGAAGACAGCAGGAAACATTCTTGCCACGACGTTTCTCATTCTTGTAGTGAATGGAATGATAAACATCGCCCAAGAGAGTAGGAAAAGGATTCTTCGAGGCAAGAATCAAGAAGGCATCTGAGTCGACAAAATCTAGCATATTAGGAAACAAGACAGTCCCATAGATGCAGACAGCTAGAATGGCACTGAAGGCAACCCAACATCCGCTCTTCGCGCACTGTGTAGCCTTCTTAACCAGGACAGACAAGTGAAAACCATAAGCTCCGTTCAGCTTGACCAACCCTCCATGGAACTCAGAAGCGTCCAAACTGACAATCTCAGCGAGTGTAGCCAACTCAGGCTCAACATCAACATGTATAAAGGGCATCTGGTCTAACACGGGAACTCCCAACATAGCAGAATACTCCTCCAAAGTGGGTGCCAGAATATAGTCGGGAAATAAGAAACATCTCAGCTGCGGCTCATAAAACTGCATCAAAGTATACACCCTAGTCGTCTCAAATGTAGATGGGTTGTACAACAAACTAAGCAATCTCCCATGGGATACTCTGAACTCAGACCTCACTCTCTCATCTGCTAGAGCAACCAATCCCAGCAAGGAACTGATATCAGGCGAATGCAACCGGTAAGCAAATGTCCTCTTCGTGGACTCCATGTCTGGCCAGAAGATATACTAGAATCAGAGGGGGATGAACACACCTGCGACATAAATACACGTTAATGATATGCAAAATGAGTATGCAACAATGCAATATGCCAAATAATACAACAGGGATCAAGTGATATATTGCTGAGGAGATCCATCCATAATATCTGTCTCCTTAGACCCACAATACTGTTCAAACCTGGTCTCGATAGACCCATAACAATGCTCCAGCCTGCTCTCAACAGACCCATAACAAAGCTCTGATGAAGAACCCCAAATCTCAAACCACTGAACCACTGTCAAGAAAATTGGTAATCTGGAGGTCAAGTTTCCTGCATGCCCCAACCTCTCTCACAGGTAGGTGTCCTATCAACTGACACAAGGTATGGCATCCTATGCGGTCGTCGGCGTCACAGACATTCAAGACCGATGACACGATACCCAGAAGGTGTGGCATCATCATGTCCTGAAGAGGCCCTCCTCAGCCAACTTCCAATTGATCGGTCCCCAGAGTCGACAATCCTCGGGTCAGACAACTTGTCGAGCCCTAAGGGCCAGGCAAGAAGCGTCAAAGAGAATCTCGTCCGAGCGCAAATTTCACGGCTAGCTGGTGCGAGCTAAGCAAGCAGGCTAACCACTACTCTCTACTTCTAAGTCCAGGTGTAACCTCAAGCCCAGGTCCGGCTTTTCTCTCAACAGATCACCCCCTCCCCACAACAGCAATAACAATATAAAGCTGAGAATAAAATGCGGAAAGTAAAGACAGAAATGTAAGTCTATACAACACCCACGACGGGAAAACAAATGCTAGGATTGACTCGCGTAGGGAACCAAAGTAGGTCCCCAGCAGAGTCGCCAGCTGTCGCTACTGCGAAAATCGGCGCCGGCTATGACAGAAGAGTCGCCACCGTGCGTTATTTATCCCAGCGGAGGGAAAGGAAACGCTCAGAGTAAACCTAACAAAAAACGGGAAAGGAATGGTCATCGCAACCAAATTCCTGGACTCGGGAGTCGGTTACGCAAGGGGAAGGTATTAGCACCCCTCACGTCCGTCGTACTCGACGGGATCCACGCTTGTTTTCTAGTACGAATTGTTATTCTATCTACTCTAAGGGGTCAAGGGTTAAAAGAAAATAAAATGACTCGGCAAAGTATCGCACTTTATGCCTACGTATTCCCGTCTAGAACGAGAAATCAGAGTCAACTTAGTTCGCCTAACTACGGGTTAAGGGGGGAAGGTTGCTCGCTAGGATTCAGCATCCTATGCCTACGTACTTTCATACAGCATGAAAGATCAGAGCAAACGTAGTTCGGGCTACAGAAGACACATATTTTTCTAACTGTTTTTAGATCCTTCTGAAAAGGTTTTCTTCTGATTAGGAGTCCGAGCGGACAAAAAATGACACTTTGATGTTTGTTTTGAACCTTTTACGAAAGAAGTGTTTTCTAGGGTGTTTGCAATCTCTGACGCACTAGAGACTATGATTTGAGAGTGACTACGTCGTATGTCACCCTAAGGGTAACACACTAAGCAATCAGATTACTGAAGAGTGACCCTCCAGCAACCTTTTCTCAAATAGCTTAAGGCTCATAGCATACGACATCGATTATCCTTATTATTATGTTTTGAAGTATCTTGAGATAGAAGAGAAAGAAGCTCTAAAAACCTAGGGTTGAAAGGGGAATCAAAACTACCCTAAAGTTGTCATGCATGGATAAAAACCTATTGTCTGTCATATTTCTCTCTTGCACAGAGAGAAACAGAGATCCTAGGGGATAACCAGAAAAGACACAGATATATACAGTAAACAGTAGACATGTATGCAATGCATCAATAAAAGCGAGGCAAGGGAGTCCCGCTCAACCTCGAACCTGGGAAAACAACAGGCAAAGTGAAAGAGTATTCACTTCAAACCTTTGGGGGCAAGCTGAACAAGCCTACAAACAATACAACGAAAGAAAACAACACCAGCACCAGCTCAGACAGCAACAATCCAGCTCCTACAGTAAGCAACATAAGTAGCAACAGCTCTGACAGCTACAGTTGAATAGCAGCAAAGGGTTGACAGTAACAACTTCAAGCAAGACCCCATCTTCAATCTTCAACAATCTTCAAGCTTTAGATAAACTTCTATCTTCAGAAAAATATCCCAGCTTGAGCAAGCATGAACCTCAAACAGTAAACAGCTTCAACAAAAAGCAGCAAAACCCTAGCTTCAACGGTCAACCAGCTTTGACAGGCACAAGCTTCATCTTCACCAATCTTCAATGAACTTCATCTTCCATAGGTTTCCATATTCAATGCAATCACTCCAGAATAGAATCAATCAATAGATGAAGTTGAAATGTAAGAGGCTTAGTGACAACCCAAGGAAATCACTAAGATCTTAACATGGCAAATGAAATGTATCCTCAAGGTTCTACCCAACCAAAGCATGCTCTACATCCCTCTTAAGGAGAGATGGAACTTCTTTGGGAGACCTTGTGTCATGGGATGGAATAGAGGCACAAGAAGCTCTCTATGTTTGAAGGAAGAAACAAGACTATTCTAATGCTCTTCCTATATATCCTAACTCTTAAGCCTCTGACAAGCACTCCAACAAATGAGAAATCTTCAACTCCCAGCTTCTTCAAACCATCCAAGGCAACTTCATTTAATCTTCAAGTCCTCCAAGCAAAGCCCAAGCCAAAAGCATCCCCAAAATGGCCCCACACAAACATAACCAAACCCAATATCCAATGGAGAACCCACAATCACCACACCAGTTGCAAAAATCAAATAAAATGCTAAAGCTTATCAGAAAATCCTAGGTAAATTTCTAAGGGAACCTAACCCTACACCCAATACCCCATAGGAATCCCAAACCCTAGATCAACCATTTAATCCTCAAATTATGCACTAAACTACAACTACTAGTCTTGAAACCCTAATTCTAACACCTCTCATATTCACCTCTCAAACTAACCTAAATTTTATTCACAAAAATGTGATAAAATTTCTAAGGGTACATGCTTCCCTAATCTACATGTAGCAAATATCATTCACCAATTGGTCACAAGAAAATCAGCAAGAACATGTAGCAAATATACAAAATTAAAGAAAAGAATAAAATGGAAAAAATCAAATTAAATTGAAAAATGGGTGAAATTGAGATTTATTAATTTCATAAAATCACAAATAAATCCAAGATCATGGAGGTATTTTTAAAATATTTTTTTGGATCAATATTGGATTTATTATGAATTTTAGAAATCAAATGGATTAAAAATAAAAGAAAATCAAATAAAAGAAAAAAAATGTTGAATTAAATGGGAGCCATTGGATGAATTGACTGGTAAGCGCATCTGAGGCTTCAGAACGTGTCCACGTGTGGTGTCCAGTCACCAGCTGACTGGATAAATGAAACGCAACGTATTGATTAAAGAGGGAAATCTGAAATTAAATCATGTCCACACGATCAGCATAACAAGTCTCTTCTTCCAGATGATCCAACGGTGAAGTATTCATCTTCTCCAAACGAGCTCAGGTGAAGGTCAAGTCTCAGACGGTGGTCCGGTGGTCCAAACACCATCTTCTCCGGCGAAGCAAACCCTAAACCTCACCAATCAAGTCAAATAAAAACCCTAATCCACTCCAAATTTCACCCTGAACTCAAATCCACCATCCAAAATCATTGAATCACCCTCAAAAGCCAAACCCGATCAAAACTGCAGAGAAGTCACCAAGTCTCGATGGTCACCATTCTTAAAATTGAAGCCATAGAAATGATCCTCAAGTTACACTGGTCATTCTAAGCTATCACACTCATGCTAATTCCTCAAGATTTCATGTAACTGAATCCAAACAGAAATTGGTGCACTCCCTCGATCATCACCAAACGACGCCAAACCAATCCTAAATCGTTCTACCAATCATAGGGAACCTAACCACATGCACATTGCTACCTAACTCAGTGTAGATCAATGGGAAATCCAAGAGTTACATACCTGAAGAAATTGGATGAACAGAGGGATCAAATGCTCAATTCAAGCTCCAAGATTCTTCAAACACGATCAAGAATGCAAGATAAAGCTTCTCCAGCCCTTAATTTGACTTGAATAGGCTTGCAACTTCAAAACCGATTCTGAGTTGAAGCTCTTGAAACTCAACTTCAATCTTCCTCTCCTCCACGAATTCTGCACCAAAATGAGTCTGAACTCACTCCTCTCAATATATAGAAACTCTCTATGGGCTTTTGAGTCCAGTTTGAAGCCCAATTCATTGATCCATCATTTCTGATTTTCCTCTTGAAAATGCAATGCACCAGTCATGATTCTGAGCTTCCAGCTTGCTCTAGAATGTTCTATTCAACTGTAAATTGGTTTGTGAGTGTGAATGGATAGTTGGCTTGGCCTGAAATGCTTTGATTCTTGTTTTGGCATTGTAACTTGTAATGTAAGTAAGCATTTTACAAAGCAAGTCATGAAATTAAGCCCCAATTCAAAAATGTGGAAATGTCATTGTGTTTAGAATCCAATTTCCATTCAAAATGACTACCCATATGCCATGTGTATGTCTCATAATCCAAAAATCCCAATTTCCCTCCTTTGAATAATTTGAAAAATCATTCTTTTTAGGCCATTTTGGATCATTTTGTGAAGCAATCCATTTCAATCACCCATGAATTCTTATATGACCTAAAAACATCATTTTAAGCACATCTCATGTTGAACATTTCTTCATTTGAGGAGTGGAAGATAGAGATTTTGACCTATGTTGAAAAATGACCTATAATTCAACTTTCCCAAAATACCACTGGATTGCCAAGACCATAACTTGAGTTCCACAAATCTTCTTGAGGACTTCTAGTACTCAAATTAAAGGTAATATCAAGCCCTACAATTCTTATGCTGGCCAAGAATCCATTTGAAAATTCCTTGAAGGGCAAAAGTTGCTTGGAAGTCAAGTAACTTTCACAGATAAATTTCAGTGTCCTCTGGTGACCTATAACTTGCAAGAACCATAACTTGAGTTCTACAAATCTTCTTGAAGACTTCTAGTACTCAAATTAAAGCTATTGAGAAGCTATACAAGTTTCATGTTGGCCAAGAATCTATTTGAAACTTGCATTTTAACTTATGTGGCTTGGAAGTCCAGTGCTATACAGGGGATTTTACCCTAGGAACCCTGTATCAAACACCTCCAACCACTCTTGATTCTCTTGAACTTGATCTTGACTCATACATACATATGCTTCAACATATCAATACATGATTTCCATGACCTATAGCTAGGTCTTGATGCCCTTTCTTTACTCTCCTTGACCTAGGGTTACCCAGATGAAACCCTACTTGTACACACCTCAACCATGGTTCTTGAACTTGATACAAAGACTTGTCTAAGTTTCAATATGGCCTTCTAGGCATCCCATGAGCTTTGTACACACTCCATATCCTCATTTCATGCTTCATACCCCATTGATAACCTCTAATACACCTCAAGTTAGGAGAGAAATCCACCTGTTGACACTCAAATCTCCTCAAAGCTTCAACCCATTCCTTGATGACTTGGATGTTCTTCAGATTGAATAAGGCCCCCTTGATGTGCTTCTTTAGATAAGGATGGCACTTGATCCCCTGTTAGATGACTTGCTATGTTATGATATGAAAATGATTGGACCATGTACATGATATGACTATGCAAATGATAATGCAATTGAAACATAAACCAGGTGAAATAGGTTGAGCAAATTTTAGGGTGCAACAAGACCATGATTCTTCAAGTTCTTGAGTTGGTTAGCTTCACTGAATGTTGGTGAAGCTAACTGAATGGAGAATTTGAGTGATTAGGGTGTGGAAATGAAAATTTGAAGTTCAAGCTTAAGAGTCCAAATGGTATCTCAGCAGGGTGATTATGGCTATCAAAGCTTGTGAAAATGTGAGTCCCTTATTTATAGGAGAAGCCTTTTGAATGCTGAGGGAGGGTGAATGATGCAAAATTAAGCAAATTCGTGCACACATGCAGCATGAGCAAAGTGTGACTTGAAACTTATCAAAACTCACTCAAAACTTATGTTTCAATGCTCTAATCAACCCAGGTAAGTTTGTTAATCATGTTTAGATAGAATTCATGGATTAATTTGATGATTAGATGCCATTTCAACCAAATTCAATTCTGACTTGAAGTGAAATTTCAGCTTTGAAATACATTTTTTGCCACCATGGTTCTCACAATGTATGAGGATTTATGATGTGATTCTTCTTGCATTGGATAGAGGATGATACAATATTTGCAATGCGAAAAGAAAATATTGATTTGGAAATCTGAGTTGAGAGATATGATCCTTCAAAGTAGCATGAAAATGTTCAAAATTGCAAAACACTTAGAAAATTTTCAAGTCTTTTTAGGGAGCAAAAATGACCTATAATGTTTTGATAAAAACCAAAGCCTTCCATAGGTTTTTGTCACTTACACCTTGATTCAAAGTTGTAGAGGACATTTTCAAGTTCATCTTAGGAAAATAATGGGCTCCAAATGATGAAAACTGACCAAGTTATGACCTTTTGAAGTTGACTAGAAAATCCCTCAAAAACTCAAAATGACCTATAATGTCTTCAAACGTTTGATAACTTTCTAAGCATAATGGCATCTTTCCTTGCATATAGAACTTGTTGGGGATGATTAGAAGAGTCTATTAGAAAAAGAACCACCTCAAGATGTTGAAAAATGAAGAAGTTATGTCCATTTAGTCATAAGATCCACAATATGCTAAATTAGGTCAACCACCTCAGACAAAACTTGAATCTCTTGATCATTTCTTACAAACTAAGACATGATGAATCACATATGATCTTGATATGATGTTTCCTACAATCAAACTTGAGGATGAGGGACCTTTGGGGCTTGAAAATTCCATAAAGTCAATAAGAAACCTTGCTTGAGGTTGAAGAAACATGTTCCTCTTCCTTGAGAAACAAGCCATGATACCTTGATCCCATGTCTAAAGCACTGCTATGCAAAAATGAATATGAAGATGAAATGAAACATAAGCCAAGATCCAAGAGAAAAGATGGACAAATTTTGGGGTGCTACAGTTGTCATCAAAACCCAAGGGATATGGGACAAACCAATTTTGTTCCAACAATCCTCTTTTTGATGTTGACAAACATAAGTATTTACGAACGATGGTTGATGATTTAATTAACTAGTTGAATGTAGGGTTTGTGGTTTCTAAGCTCCCCCTTAGTCTAATAGTCCATAGAGTTAGGTTTGTAAGCTTCCCCTAAGTACTTTTCACATTAATGAAATTTAAACATTTAAAGCACATAAATAATTTTTTAGAATTTAAGCAAGATAATAACAGTCAAAATGCATGTGCTTAAATACTTCTATATCTGCTCCTTTTTTTTCATCAACAAAAAAAATAAAATAAATAAAGGAAGTAGAAAAGATGTTGAAGAAAAATATTTTTAAAAAAATAAATGTTGGGATAAAATCAGAACTGGATAAAAATCATTTTAAAAGCATATTTGGTTTCCCTTTTAGATAAAAGATTTGGAAAGATTTGAGAATTGATTGAAACGGTTGGAAAACAACTCATACGCTTCTCAAGATGGTTGAAGTAGGTCCTTTCAGCTAGGATTTTAGAAAAATGAGGCAGTCAGGTATGGAGAGATGTGTTTGAAGATAATGAATTTAATGATCTCCTAATACCATTGGTGCGTAGTATCCAAAACTAATTTTCCTTTACCTAAAATTCTCTATAAAAGTAGAGTTTTGATATAAGAGAAATCATATTTCATCGAAACTTAACATATTTCTTCAAAAACCATGAGTGATTCTCTAAAAAATTCTAATGAGGAAACTTTAAGAGAGGTTAGCGAGGCAGTTAATGAGGTGAGAAAACACTGAAGGTGTAAAACCATGGGCAGATTCATTAGGATTATCGAAGGTGAGAAAACCATTCGTAACAAAGAAGACGAATAGAATACTTTAGAGAAGCTCGGGTCCTCTCTCTGACTATGAGTCAGATGCTGATGAATTTCCCTTTGACTGGTCAAACTTTCTCAACTATCATGTTTATTTTACAGAGGAATTTGGATTAGATTTAGACGATGTAAAATATTTTGATCCATGAGGAAGTCAATCTTTATACCTCCCCCTTTTTTAATAATAAAAATTCCTTTTTATTTTCTTCTTGCCTATATCACTATTTGTCAGATGTTTCCACCAAAAAGAGTGAGTTTCAAATCATTTTCTAATCCTTTCAAATCAATATTGAGTTCTGAGCAAAAGTAAATTCAATCATGAATTTAAATCACACAACTGTCAGAGATACCCCTAAAGGGGAAACAAAATAAAATTTAATTTTATTCAGACACAATGATTCCCAAAAATAATATAATCATTTTTGTTAAAAGAAAATTTATGAGAGAATTCATATTTCTTAGCTTAACTAAATATAATTGGTTAGATCTATTAGTTTGACTCAAGGATCAGAAGACATAAAACTCTTAGAAGAACTCTAACTTAGGATCTTCTGAACCAGAAGATTATTTCTCATAGAGAACTAACTGGTTTAGAGTTAGATTATAGAGAGTCATAAACAAAGTTGAAGTCAAAAACATACTTAGATAAAAACATAAGTTAATTACTATTGGGAGAGATGCACAATATTCACAACATGTATATCATTAACCACAAGTTATCATCTAGCAGCAGATAAACTAAGTGTTAGAAAGGACCTTTTAGATTCATAACACATAAGTAAGCAGATGCCAAACATCAAATGACCCACTTATATGATATTAGAGACAACAGATTAAATTATGAGTATTAGAGGTTGAGTTGCTCATATGATAGTATTCATCATAAGCTTGTTCATAGCTATGACCATAGTAGCTTCTAATCATCACCACACTTTAATTCTTCAATTTAGAAGAAAGCACTAATCCTTAACAAAATTCATGTTCACATTTTTTTTGGTAAAATCAAATCTTTCAATAGTAAGAGGCTTGGTAAATATATGAGCCCATTGATAATTTGTATCAATGAACTATATATCTATCACACCCTTCTGAACATAGTCTTTTATAAAATGATGTTTGATTTCTATGTGATTGGTTCTAGAATGTTGAATAGGATTCTTTGTCAAACTGATAGCAGCAAAATTATCACAAAAGATTGGAATACTGCTTCCAACGATATGATAGTCTTCCAACTGATATTTCATCCATAGTAGTTGTGTGCAACAACTTGCAGGTGAGATGTATTCTTCTTTTGTTGTAGATAAGATATATGTTGCTTTTCTTTTATTAGCCCAGGATATTAGGTTTTCACCTATGAATTGACAACTTCCACTAGTGGATTTTATTTTAAATCTATTCCTAGCATAGTCAGCATCAAAGAATCCAACTAGCGTATATTTTAGATATTTCTTATAAAGAAGTCCTAGATTTGATGTTCCCTTCAGATATTTAAAGATCCTTTTGATAGCTGCTAAATGAGTCTCTCTAAGACCTAACTTAAATATTACACGCAGACAAACACTAAATAAAACATATGGCTTATAATTTATTAAATAAATAAGAAATCCAATCATAATTGCGTACAACTTCTAGAAGACCTTGGTGTTGCTTTCCTCTTTGCTCATGTTGCAGGTTTGATGCATATGAGTGGTCGTGATTTTGCGATCATCAAGCTTGAAATTATTCAGAAGCTCCTTTGTATATTTAGTCTAACAAACATAGACTCTTTCTTTGCATTGATTGATTTGAATTCAAAGGAAGAACTTTAGTTGTCACATCATACTCATGTCAAATCCAGCCTGCATTATCTTGGAAAGTTTTTGGTAAAGAAAAGCATTAGTTGAACAAAATATGATGTCATAAACATACACTTGAACAATTAAGATATAATTATTAAGAGTCTTTCTAAAGAGTTTAGTTTCTACTTTCCCTTTCTCAAATCCATTTTCTAACAGAAAATTACTTAATCTATGATACTAAGCTCTATGAGCTTATTTGAGTCCATGGAGAGATTTCTTTAATATGAAAACACAATCTGGATGGATTGAGTCCTCAAGCCCAGGTGGTTGTTTAACTACACTTCTTCAGAAATGACACCATTTAAAAATGCACTTTTAACATCTATTTGGTAAAAGATGATATCATGATTTATAACATAAGAAAGAAGTAATATGATTTCCTCTAAGCTTGCAACTGGTGCGAAGGTTTCAGAGAAGTATATACCTTCTTGCTGAATGTAGCCTTGAGCTACAAGTCTAGGTTTATTTCTTACCACTTCTCCTTGTTCGTTGAACTTATTTTTTTAATACCCATTTTGTTCCAATGATGTTCTTCTATGAAGGTTTGTGTACCATATTCCAGACATTATTCCTTTGAAACTGATTTAACTCTTTTTGTATAGCCACAATCTAGCCATCATCAGTAAGTTATTCATCAATATAAGTAGGTTCAATCATGGTAAATAGCCATAACATTGAATGCTCTTCTCTTAAGGAAGACCTTGTCTTCTTAGGGCTATCTTTGTTTCCAAGAATTAGCTCTTCTGGATGAGAAGACTTATACTTGAATGTCTTCTTGGATTGTGATTCATTTGAAGAGTTATCTTGTGCTTCTTCAGATTCTTCATTATCATGATGAGTTTCAGTGGGAAGATCAACTTCTGGATCGTTAGCTTCTGGAGTTCTGATTACTTCTAAGCATTCAGCTTCAGAGGGATTGATTGTGTATGAACTTCTAGATTCTTGACCTCTAGCTCATGATGAGTCTTCAGATAAACACATTTCTTAAAAATTTTGAACAGTGATCTTTCCTTTCTGGTTTCCTATAAATCCTAAAATTCCTCCATCTTTCAAGTTTAGAGTTTAAAACATATGATTTTCTCCTGTCATATGTTGTGAGCATCCATTCTCTAGGTATCATGACTGCTACTTTGCTTCTCCCTTGAAACATATCGCATCCTCTTCATCAGACTCTGAGATAGAATTTGAGCCAGATTCTACTTCTAAAGATGTAAGAGCTATCAATGCAAGGTTGATTTGTTCTTCATCTTTTTCAGAGTCTTCTTCGTTGTCAAGTTCATTCCATGTTGCCGTGAGAATTTTGTTGAATATTTTCTTGAAGTTATCCTTCTGAAAGTTTCCCTTCTTTGGTTTGTCCTTTTCTATTTCAGGACATTTAACAATAAAGTGACCAAGCTTCTTGCATTTGAAGCATCATTTCTAACCATCCTTCTTTTCTTTCTCTGGAGCTAGATCCTTTGAAGCCACTGCCTTTGCTAGAGAGTCTCTTGTTCTTCTTGGTCAGATGGTGAAATCGTCTAAAGATGGAGGTTACTTCCTCAGCATCAGAGTCATCTTCAGAATCTTATGCTTGATAAGTTTCTTCTGAATCCTAGACTTGAGGAGCCTTTGCAGTTTTAGCCATAGATTTCAAAGCAAGAGGCTTTGTCTTTCTGACAAGTTCATCTCCATTGAGCTCCAAATCATGGCTTTGAAGTTGGTGTGAGGGCTTTTCTATTAGATACCATTCCAACTCCATTGATTAGAATATCAATGCCATCTTCTATAATATCCCACAACTCATTATCAATGCATATAATATGAGTATATGTCTTGTTCTTCCACCATTCAAACTTAGTAGAGTCTCCACTGAAAGTTGGAGGTCTCGTTGTATAGTTGTTCTTTCCTGGATTTCTATAATCATAGTTTATAGAAGTATGTGAAGTAGAATTACCACTCTCTGCCTAAAAAACCTCATACATCTTTCAATTTGTTTTTCTCAGGATCTTTTTTATACCACTGTTAAGTGTTAAGCACAAATTGTGCTTTGATGCCGACTGAAAGTGAGAAAAACACAAGAGGGGGTTGAATTATGAGTTAGTTAGAGATAGACAGTGGATATAAATGCAAGAAAGAAGAATAACACATAGAGTTATCATGTTTCCTCTCACAAACCGAGAGTAGTCTAATCCTCTTGTACTTACAAGAGATTTTCACTATAATCACACAAGATTACAATTTGCTTAAACACACAAGAAATATACTTTTTTGCTCTCTCTCTCTCTCTCTCTCTCACACACACACACACACACACACACATAAGTATAGACTTCCTTTCTCAGCCATACAAGTTTGAGACTTCTTTTCTCAAGCACACATGCTCAAGACTTCCTTGCACATACATACAAGTATGAGACTTCCTTCCTCAAACACACAAGCTCAAGATTTCCTTGCTCACACACACAAGTAAGAGACTTCCTTGCTCAAGCACATGAGCTTAAGACTTCCTTGCTCACACACACACACACATACACACAAACACACACACACACACACACACACACACATACTTCTAAAACTCTACCTAGCATATAAATTATTGTTGGGTGAATACGCTTGATTTACAATTATAGGTGTGTAAATAATACAACACAATAGGGTTTGTTTAAAACTTAGGGATTTATAAGATATAAAAGGATAAGAAATTCTAAGTTTAGCTTGTGCTAAAACATTGACAAAGTAACTTCTCTATAGTTGCCAATCGTTGTTCAACATGTATGTGTGTATTCCATGTATTATGTGTATTGATTTTCAAGTCTTTTAGTTTCTTAAATAATGAGGAAAATATTCGTTGAAGATGCAACCGTTGAGTTCTTTAAGAAGCTTCAAAAGAAACGTTGGGATGTTTCACCAAATTATAAGATTAGGTGAAACCTAGTTTGAAAGATCTTTGCTACAAAAGGAATTAACAGTAATATCTCAGTTATCTCTATGAAGAACCTAGAGCTTTAGGCCATCACGTGATAAAGTATGTTCAGAGATGAACAATGGCCCATCTGTGTCACCTTGATTCTTACTCTTTTACTAGCTCAGGTTCTGATCACCAGAAGTAGACTTCTCCAAAGTCTGTTCTTCAGAGGCCGCTACCTTTAGACTCTAATGTCTGAATGATGACTTCTTTTGGAGATGACTTCTTTAGATTCAGTTCTTCAGCTTCTAATAAATAAGAATATGCTCTTCATGCTTCGCTTTGGATGTTTAGAGTCAGAACTAATACTTAGATATAATATGAAATTTAGTTTATGGTCTTGCACACTTGAACAAACATTGGTATACCCTATTGTTATCTAAATACTTTGCTATAATCAAAACCCAAGGGATATAGGAGAAACCAATTTTTTCCAACATGGGTATGGTTTGGAATGGATAGAGGATGAAGAACACAAGTAAAAAGTGGGATTTCTGGAAAAACAAATTCCAGCCAATAATCGATTGGTTCCCCTGGAACAATCGATTGGTTCACCAAAAAAATCGAGAAAAAAAATTTGAGAGTAAGCTCAGACCAATCGAATTGTCCACCAACAGCAACTGATTGGTTCTCATACAACTGTATATTAGCTTTCCCGTTTTTTCCATAACTTATGTTTTGTGACTCCGTTTGAGGCGCAATTTGAAGAGTTAGAAACCTGACGTGTAGGAATACCTCGTGGTGTCATTCCAAGAGGTTAAATATGTACATAATGATATGATAGTAATGAATTTCTTATGGTGTTTATGGGATGAGTATTGGTGAATTATATAATTGATTGTTATGTTGAGTTGTGATAAATTGTGTCGTGTGTGGATAATATTTTGTTGTTGTTTATTTTGGTGAGTTAACAATTGAGGTGATGGACTTATTATCCATGTACACTGTCAGAAGTAGGGTCGTTGTGAATGAATCATGTTTGCATGTCGTTGTTAAGTTCATGCATTATGGTGTACAAACTTCGGTTTGATGGTGAACTCTAGTTTAGAAGTGGAGATCAAGAGCGAGTATCTAATTTCAGCAATGGGATCAGTGAAGCATTATTGATTCATTAGTGGGATCAATTACGATTATGGTGGGCTTTGGTTCAAAAGTAGAGACCAGGGTTGAGTATGAATGAAAATCAATAACATACATTTGATGTCCAAGTTGGTACCACATTCATTGAGTCAAGATTGTTTGTGTTCTGGACTAGACTGGCACATGCCCCTGACAATAAGAGTTATGGCTTGAAAAAAATTCTTGAATCTCCACCTGAAATCAGATAGAGATTTGACTCTAAGTTTGAACACTTATGATCACTCTTACACCAAAGGTTTAGGCCATTTGATCAAATGGAAACTCAGCATGAACTAAATTATGCACTCGCCAATTCTTTGACCACGTCATGATCTAGAAGAACATATCTCGAGGAATGGATCCATAAAAGTATTAACCGCAATTAACCATAATTATCCCAATGTAATCTCTTGAACAACATCACAGATCAATTGACCCAACCCGACTATTTGATCCATACAAATGACTTGTCATGAAACCAGAACTTGCTTGACTAAACAAATTAGGTCAACACCACTCAACCTCATACCACATTTTCCTGAGTCTCTTGAGTTCAATCTCATTTAACCCTGAACTTGAATAACAAGCCAAAGCGACATATTTTGGGTTTTTTAATATGATTAGCAGATGGGTGTACAAAATAAAAACTATATAGGTAGGACAAATTTGGGGTATGACAATACAATGTCAAAAACATATCCATATATAGGCTTGACCACCAGGCTGGAAATTGTTTAGATATTAAAAAATTACGAGCCTAGCCCGGCAATCAAATTTTACAAAAACTAGCACACGGGCCAAAATACACTAAGTTACAAAGAACAATCAAACATCATCAGCAGGAATCTCTGGCGGGACCACCTGCCCATCGACTACCTGGTGTAGAACGCACATCCCTTCGGTAACCAGCTGGACGTCAGGGATCAAGGCTTTCACCTGCTCCACTGCGGTAGTAAATCCAAAATCGACAGCTCCATGGGTATCCTGCTCGAGGATACGGATCTTGTCAATCATCTCTCACCGGGTCTTTAGAGATTTCTCGTCCTCAGTTTCATCCGGCCCCGTCGCCGATGAGCCTTCCAACTCTGCTACCCTAGTCTTCAAGCTGGTATTTTCCTCTGTAATCTTCTTCATCTCATCAGCCATCTCATTCATATCTTTAAGGAGTGAGACCTCGGCCTCATAGTTGCCTTGGAGAGTCGACAGCTGGTTGAACAAGTCAATTGTCTCCAACTCAAGCTCGGTCTCCCTAGCCTTCACCTTTTTGAACTCTGTAAGCAGAATTATCTCTGCATCACTCAGGGCCAGAGACGTCTCTAGCACCCTCATCATCGCAGCAGCATCACGGAAAAGGAGCTCCCTCCTCACCTTTGGGTCAGTAGAAAAGATGGCAGACACCTCTAGGTCGGGGAAGACTACAAATCCTTCCCCCTCAAAGAACTTGTCCTACAGATAGCAGGGAGCTAGGGTGAATTTCCCCCTAACAAAACCACCTGAGCCTTCAGTTGAGGAGGAACCGAGATCGTCCTGTCTCCTTTTCATCTGACGATCTGGGGTAGGAGGATTAGAGATGCTACCCGGAAAAGGCGAAGGACCAATGAAAAACTTCTCCAAAGTTGCTTGCTATCTGATCGCGTCCACCCTCGAAGTCGAAACCTTTTTGACATTCTTGGTCGTGGCGGAATTGACCAAAAGCTCATGCAAGTTTGACATCTTTCCTGCAAAGAAGAAAAAAGAGTCAGCACGACACCAAAACATCAAGAAGCACAAGTTAAACACATCATTTATACCTAAAAGCTCAAAATCCTTGATCTCAGTTTTACAGTCAAGGAGGGCTTTGGTGTTTATGTAACAGGCCGCCCGAGCAGGCTCCCCGTCCTCAGCGTAGAGCAGGTTACCATCCTTGTCCACCACAGTGGAAAGGATGAAACTCTCCATGAATGTTGTCAATTCTCGAAGAGATTTCTTATCCTCAGAGTACAACTGATCATGTTTCACGAGGAATTGGTCGGTTCTATACCGAAAATGGGCGCACACCCACTCCAAGGGAAATTTTGACACAGGTCGTACCATGTCCCGACCATCTTCCTTCATCGTCTCCATGGTAACCATGGAACTCTTATCCGCCTCTAAAAGGGGCTTTACAATCAGAAACCTGAACTTGAAATTTCGGACAAACTCCAAATATGGCCAAATCAGCCTGCTCTGCTGTTTAAAAGACACCCAACTCTACTTTGACTCAGCGATGCTCCTCCGTAGTTGAAAGATGCAGAAGAAGAGCTCCACGGTAGCCCCGATCCCAAGATAAAAGCATACTAGCTCGAAATCCCAAATGAACGCCAGAGCATTCGGGTGAAGTTGGGCAGGACACAATTCGAGATGACAAAATATCGCCCCATGGAAATCCATGAAGGGCAGACGATACCCTACCTTACTAAAAGCAAACTCGTACATCGGGAAGCTTCTCCCCGGATACACTGAGCATATCCGGTCATTCTCTGTCGGACTAATCAACCTCCAACTCATGGGCGCATCTTCAGCCCTATCTTCGAGGAGATCAAAATTATCGGCCTCCTCCTCGATAAAGGTTGACTTCGTCACTAGATGCTCTGAGGCGATCCAACTAAGGTCCCCTTGAGCGACCCGTACGTTGGCATATTTGGTGGGAGGCACGTCCTGGTTAATAGTCGCCTCAATGTTGGGTACGGTCCCTCATTTTGATAAGCCATTTCACCTGAAAAACAGAGGAAGCAAAAGTGAATTCGACGAAGATCAAAACACCCTTCCGCTATAAATCAAGTGAAAGGGCGAGGATTCAGTGCGAGGATGTCTCCTCAACTCAAGCCCTTATCAATGACAAGGGATCTCGGCAAAAACTCTCCCCGAAAATAGGGAGAAGTCCCCGCGACTGGTAAAGACCCTAAAGGGGATAATCCACGCAACTACTATAACGTGTTGAATACCTAAGAATGAAACCCTCAGCATCGAGGATACCTTCTTCCCGACTACAAACATGAAACGTTTCACACAACAACTTAGGAAGATCTACAGGCATACAACATTCTAGATTCATGTTCTTCAAGGCCTTCATGAATTTCCCAGGAAATTCATGTGTCCATCTAGAAACGCATGAACTTCAATCGGAAAATTCATGCATCGCCGGTAAACTCAAGCTAAAATTCCATAAATTCATACATTCTAACAGTAAGGATAAAGAACTTACTTGGATAAGGAGGATGAAGATGAAGATCTTGGAAAAGGCAAGAATAACTAACGACAGCGAAGAATGCTTCGACGACGGATGTTTGTTGCAGAGAAAAAGGTAAAGAGGAGAGAAATTTTTGTGAAGTGAAAATGAATCCTCTTCTCTTCTTATATAGGCTTTTTTGCTCGCATGGGGAAGTGAAAAGGGAAAAAAGGTCATCATTGCCTAGCCTCTTAGACCTCCTAGGCCTTAACAAAATTAATTATGCCTTCACACGTGGCAAAAGAGGAAGTTGTCAGTTGGCACTTTCAAAACTGACCATTCACGTGCTTGTGAAAGAACAAGCCATTTCGGGTCCCCGCGGGCACATTCTCCCCGACAGTGTCACCAAATAGCATCTAAGTAGGAGGCTCGTCGACATTCTCTACATCTTAAGGACAAGTCTGATCAACGTAGAACGTGCCTTTCATATCTGACCATGTCCTTGCACCTCCAAGGAGGCCACGCGCAATCAACAGTTGACCATACTAGTCATATGTCACGCGCATGCGCGTCCCCGAAGTTTTTCGCTCAAATAATGGCGACCTTAAAGACCTCCATGCGTTATGGTTCTTTCCCCTTGGCTGACCAGCTAGGCCAACACAACTCATTACTTCTCACCTCGAAGCAACGACTTGGGGGGTTCCTGTTCTGGACTGGACTGACACATGCGCCTCAGTTGGGCAAGGCCAATCCAGTTTAGCTTAAGGTCAAGCCCAATAAAGAGATTAGGACAATCTAGCTATTGGACACAATATAGTTGTTGGGCACAATATGACTGTTAGGCACAATATAGGTGTTGGGCACAATATAGCCGTTGGGCACAATATGACCGTTGGACATGATATAGCTGTTGAAGTATATAGTCGTTGAGGGAATCCCCCTCACACGCTTGACAGTTCACGCGACCAACTACCCTCCAAAATTCACGAGGACAGTTGGACCAGGTCAAAGATCACGCGCTAGATCTTCCACCTAGCAGTCCCCCATTGGCCGACCAGATATTTTGGTCACATGGGAGACCTTGGCCCCGCGCTGGGAGAATCTCATAAATACCCTCTCTCTTGAGAGGGTCAGGTATTCTAATCATTCTCACTCATATCTAAATACTCATACTGCTTTCTCTCTAGCCCAAAAACTTACTTTGGCATCAGAGTACCTTGCAGGTACACCCCCTCATCTCCTACAACCATTGTTGCTACCCTATATTGAAGGCCAAGACGATCCATTTCAATCACTCCAGATCAGTTGGTCACATTGCATACATAAACGCATTATGACTATTTTTTTGTTGTGAATATGTGATGTGTTTGTTGATTTGTGTGAATATAGTACCCTTGTTGTGTTTTGAACCACTAATATATTTGAGCGTATTCTCACTCATGTTGTTTGTTATGGTGTATGTGCTCCTCTGGAGTACGGAAAATTAGGTATAGGAGTACTTACTTGAGCTAGAGGATGGCGTTAAGGCCTCTTTAGTTATTTATCATTCGGGTCTTTAGTGGAGTCGCTCTGATATGTAGGATTGGGGACGAGTTGTTCTATATTTTGTTGTTACATCTCTTATTCATTTTGGAGTTGTTGAACCACCTTGTTATTCATTTGTTGTTGAAACAGATATATGTTAAACTTTGTTGTTTATGCTGCTTAATTCAAAAGATCATATTTTGTTGGTTTTTATGTTTGGCGAAACATGCGTGACACTCTAATTGTTGAGTTCAAATTGAATTATTTTACTAAATACTGAGTCGGAGAATTAGGGTGATACATCATTGCCCTCAACCATTTAACTATTTAAGTGTTGCTCCATTAAAAAATTAATATACTTTAAAAACCATAGACATCAATAAGAGTAATAATCCTCTCATATTCAACGACAGTTTCTCTAATGCTACAAGGTGCACTGTTCTTATAATTCTCAATTATTATATAATATAATAATATATTATACTTTGTATATATCCAATTCAATTTTAAATTTTTCAAATAATAATGCTTGCCTTTATAATTTTGAAAAAAAATTAATAAGAACGTAGAAGAAATATTTTTTTATAGGATAACATAACATGATAAATTAATGATAATATTTGTCTTATTTAGTCTTTTTAGTTTAGATTTATATCTTCAATTTGTGTTGAATTAAAAATAGTAGGATATAAATATTGTGATGAAGCTTCTTTATCATTGAAGAAGAAGTAACAAAATGAAGAATGAAAAATGAAGAAGAAGAATAGAAAAGTATAGCTTCATTAATTGCACATGTGGGTGATTACAAGCCTTATATAGTACAACCTTATCAAATAACAACCAATCAGATAACAAGCTTAACTAACTAATAACAACCTAACCAACAACAGTCTTATCAACCATATTAACTAATCTAATCCAAAGATTAAAATATCTAATCTTAACAACCTCTTTGTTTCCCTTGAAAATCGGAAAACAACAGCTGATCTTCCAAATCTAACTTTGGTGACTCACAGGATCGATCAGATTGATCCTAGGACATGTGCTAAAAGGTTTGTTTGTTTTAAGAGTCCATTCAAGTTCCACACTCGAACAATATTGAGGTGAAAGTATTCTTAAGGAAACATCTATTCGACTACGGGACAATCTTAAAGGTAAAATAAAGCTTTCAATAAAAGAGAAGAAAGTTTGTTGGGAGAGGTGTAGTTAGATTGAGGATGAAGAGAAAAGAATTGCATAGGAAGGAAAGAAGTAAAGTAAGGAGAAAAGGGGTAAAGACAATAAAAGACTTTGTAAAATTTAAAGTAAAACAAGTAAATTGCATTAAGTTAAAAGATGGTGCGTTTACATCACGTACATTCTCTATAATACTCGCTTTCTCTACACTCGGATACTTGGAGTAATTTGTACAGTAGTAAATTACAACACACTTGGATATGTCTAAGACACCCTATTTATAGTAATAAAAAATAACCTCTAATAACCTTCATCATCTCCTTCTTTCGCCACTTGTCACAAATGCACGGATCTACTGCTCCTAGGGTGACACGTGTCTCCCTCAATATTCAACAAGCAAAACAGTTCCCTCCAATATTTGAATTTCAAATCCTTCGACAAACCATCCCTCACAGCAAGCGGTCGAACTCTTGGCTTCTAGGTGAGTCCTTCGACTTCTTCTTCTAGTTGCTTTGCCTCTTTCGACCATTCTCTTGTTCTCAACTTATTTTTTACCCTTTTGTCTTGAATACCTTCCTTCTACATGAGGCATCAAATTTAGGAGCTAACAAATTGCCCCCCCAAAAATGTCTTTTCGACTTCAACTGTAGAAAATCACATTGTTTGACAGCGTCTGACCTTCGACGCTGCTTTGTCCTCATGCAAGTCGTATGATACTCTTTCCACCAATGCAAGTCTGGGAAGGTGAAAGGGAATGAAAGAGAAAGAAGAAAGATAACTAGGAACACGCAAGCTACTGTTCCGCCACCTTGATGCATGTTTATGACGTCACTTTCATCATGGCTATTTTCTCGGGAATCAACAAAATCGTGGGCCATCATCACCCTTCCAACCTCGGGGACGTGAATTGCAACTACTGCTTCTGCCATCCCACATCCAAGCGCACACGTGGCCCACTAACTCTAGCCCCTTAATGATGAAAACTTTCAGTCTTCCATACACTATATAAGTAATTTCCCTTTGATGTTTTCATTTTTCCAACTTTTCTAACTCTTCACACCATCCTTGATTTCTTCCTCTAGTTTTCTGCTTCCCAACCAACAAACTCTTACTTCCTTCAAAAATGGCTGATCATCAAAAGAAGAAAATGCCATCTAAAGGACAAACTTCTGCATCCACGCTTCCTCCCTTTGCTAGCTTGAGCGGCCCCCGGGTGGTAAAGAACCAACAGTTCATCCGCGAACCCTTGACGAAGGAGAAACGCCACATTTACGAATCTCAGGTAATCATTCATGTTACTGTTGCAGGGAGACCTTTAGCCATGTCTGGGCCCTTACCCCCTCCAGGTCTTGATTACTCCGCTAATAAATATTTCTTTCCCTCTTACAGAACCACTAAACCCTTAGGGAAAAAAGACTCTAGCAGAGTTTCCACTGATGGTCCTGACAGCCTGAGCCTCTTCGACGTAGACCTTAGGTATCTTCATGATGGGGCCAGATTATTTAGGGCTACTCCCTACTTCAAAGATTCCGAACTTTATCTCAACTGGCTGACAAAGATAGAGAAAGTAAAAGCCCATGAATGGAAGGACACTGGGATTTACGATCTAATCATGATGTCGAAGGTAGGCCCTTCGTACTGCCCCCTTATGCTGGCTATTTCCTTATTCTTCTGGGATAGAACTCACAACACTTTCCACCTTCCTTGCGGGATGATGACACCCACTCTACTTGATGTAGCTGCCATTGTAGGCCTAAAACCCTACGGGCTAGTTTATGATCCTGAGATTGACAGCCATAACACCATTGGTTTTGCCAATACTAAACATACTTATACAGCTTTTGTCCAACATTATCATAATAAAACTAGCACCTCAGTTGACGACGAGGAACATATAGCATTTTTGGCCATGTGGTTATCCCGTTGTGTATTTTGCACAAAATCCTTGTAGGTGGCGCGAAAGTATCTGGTTCTGGCCAACCAACTACATCTGAAGAGAGGCATTTGCCTTAGTGAAATGATCATGGCCAGTCTTTATGAGGCCCTAGGCGAAGGTACGAATAAATTGAAAGATCCTGAAAGCCATGGCAACTTGCTGTTGTCAGGCCCCTTTTGGCTTCTTCAGTTGTGGCTTAATGCCACTTTCGAACACAATCTTCCCAACAGAGGCGAAGTTGATGAAAGTTCGCCTTCGATCACTGAGAGAAGAGTCGAATGGTCTCGCCTGGCTCAACTTACTCCTAGCGAGGAAGGTCATTCTCTTCGATCCAATTTATCCAGCTTTGTTCATATGTTCACAAAACGGTATGAGTTTACCGCGAAGATGACTCCCTTCACAAAACGAAGATGTGGCCCAGAGTGGTTTACCAGCCCCTTCCCTGCTCCCTTAAAGAAGCACGAAGAGGAGTCAAAGCTGATTTGGGAGAGATTCCTCATTCCCCGACTACTGGGTCACAAACTAAACCTTGTTAGAGGTCACTCCAGCTTGCTAACCTACCAACCGAACTTGGTGTCCAGGCAATTCGGATTAATACAAACCTTGCCCAAATGCCTGTATGACAAGAAATCCCATATCATTCTTCCTTTAACGGTGCTATCTCCTCTGGATTGTTCGACACAACTGGCGCGCCACGCCCACAAGTCTTACCTCACACCTGTTCACTTTGAACCTTCTTACTTTTGTTCCCAAGACTTCTATGACTGATGGTCGAAACATTACGCTTCAGAATTTCTTGACGCCTCCAGTTTTGCTCGCTTGATTGACCAAGCTTTCATTGATGTGCAGGAGAAGATCAAGAAAGGTACATCTACCCATATCAAAGAGATTCAAGCCTTCCAGAAGTATTTCGAAACTGCCTATCGACCAGATGATGTTAGTCGAACCATCCGTGAGGCTGTTGTCACTTTGAAAGAAAAATTTTCCAAAAAACTGGATAGTTTAAAGATTCCCTCTTTTATTCCTCGCGAGAAACGGTATGAGGTGGCCTTTAAACTTTTTCCCCCAAAAGTCCCTCGACTACCAACCGTTAGTTTTGGCGTGGCTCTTGCCCTTCTATTTCCAGATTGGTTTATTTGTGGAGACGCTATAAAAATTCTTCGACAGCAGCCCAAGCCCAAAGCGCAGCGGGTGGTTCCGACTAAACATGCACTCGATATGTTTAAAGGGCACCTTCATGTCAGTATCGAAGATGTTCGCATCGAATCCGACATTCTTGAAGGTTCATCCCCCTTCGATTTAGACTTTCCTCTCTGAGCTTTATTGTTGCTAACTGGTTTTATCATTTACTTTTCAGTTGCTCCGAAACATGCTGCCCCAACAGCCAAAACTGAAGTCAAGGACGAAGACCAAAAGGTAATCTTCTGTAGCTTTCTACTATCTCGACCTTCTTATCTCAGTCTTAACACTTTATGTTGCTTTCCAGGTTAGTCGAAAACCTCCCACCCCTCAAAGAAGATTAAAAAGGGCTTCTCCCCAGATTATCATTTATTCTGATGACGAAGATGGGTCTCCTCGTGAGAGTCTTCAAGTTAAAAGGAAACGAAAGCTCATCCAGGATGTGGATGCTCCTGATGCTCCATCCGCTCCTGTTGTAACCAACACACCTCATCCCAACATTCCTCCTCAAGACCCTACTCCAACTCCTATAGGGGATGCTTCGATCCACTTGGTAAAATAGTCTATCCCTACCAAAATGTACTTTTGTTTTTTGGAAGAAGCAGGTCGAGTCTCTCCTATTAGGTCTAAGGCCCAACCTCTGAATGGCCATGGCTTGACTATGGAGTGCAATTCGCTTGCTGGGACATGTTGTATGCTAGCGCGGACTTGGCATTCCTGACAACCTTTGGCGAACTCGATGCAATCTTTCAGCATCGTAGGCCAGTACATCCCTAGCGAAATAGCAACCATTTCATCTTATGGCCTACTTGGTGTGCTCCGCATGTCCCACCATGGACTGAAGACAACGCCAAGTATGCTTCAGATTCACTAAGGCATTTAAGTAAAACTCCCTCAGAGGTTTTCTTAAATAACTCATTCCCCAATAGGATGTAGCCTAATGCTTGGTATTTTATCTTTCGTTCTGTAGTCGCTGAAGGGTCCTGAAGGTATTCGACCAGAGGTGTTGCACCCTAAAATTTGCTCAACCTTAGTCACTTGGTTTATGTTTCAATATCATTAGCATTTGCATATAGAGTCATGTACATAGTCTACTCATCTGCATAGAATAAGCATAGCAAGTCATCCAACAGGGGACCAATCATTATTCTCATCTCTAGAGGCCTATCAAGAGGTTATTATTCTAATCCAATCTCATTCAAGTCATCAGAGAGAATTTGAAAGCTGGGGAGTCAATGGATCAAGCAGGGCATCTATCTCCTATCTGAGGGTATCTGAGGATCAACAAAGAAATTGTGAGCTGTGGGCTGAGCATGGGGAGTATCTAGACATCTTGGAGGACTTAGAAAGTCATTTGGAGAAGGAGACAAGTCACTAGTGTAGTCACAAGTATTGCAGTTGAAGATAGTCAACTAGGGTCTCATCTGGGTCAACCCTGGGTCAACTCTAGGTCAATTGATTGATTGAAAGGCATTGAGGTCTATTGGAGAGATGTGGGGTTCATCATTTGACATATATAGAAGGATATGTTGTTATGCTAAGAAGAAATCAAGAGAAATCAAGGAGAAGAGGAGTTTCTAAATTAGGGTTTCTGGGTAAAATCCCCTAATTTAGGTCAAATTTCCAAGCACGATAAGTCAAAATGCAAGCTTCAAATGGATCCTTGGACAACATTAAACTTGTAGAGAATCTCAAGACCTTTAATTTGAGTGGTGGAAGACATCAAGGAGATTTATAGAACTCAAGTTATGGTCCTTGCAAGTTACAGGTCATCTGAGGCATCTAAAATTTTGTCTGTGAAAGTGACTTGACTTCCAAGCAATGTTTACCCCTCAAGGAGATTTCAAATGAATTTCTGGTCAACATAAGAGTTGTTCCTCATTGTCTTAGCTTTCTAGAATGGTATATTATGCCTTCATATGATTTGTGGAACTCTACTTATGGTCTTGGCAAGCAAAGGGTATTTTGGTCATTTGAAGATTACAGGTCATTTCAAGCCTATGCCCAAAACTCATACAAGGAAGCTTCAAATGGAAAACTTTACAACACCAAACTTGTTCCAAATGACATTTTGAGTCTATAAAAGTGACCATGAAAGATTGGAAAGATTCATAGCACAAGGTTTCAAAATTGTTGGATTTAATGAATAAAAATGGACTTAAAAATGAGATTTTTCATATTTTGGCCAAATGCGGCAAAATTATAGGTCATTTTGAATGGAAAGATCATTTTGAGAACATTGGCTAAAGTAGAATTTTGAGCTTGGTTCACATTTTGGGAGTTATTCATGGTTACTTGTAATGGAAGATACATAAACCAAATCCAAGGGAAATCATACATGGGAAGCTTCTCCAAGCTTCTAGGAGTTTCTAACCTCACCTATATATTGATATGAGTAACTCCATGCCATGGTTGGTGATCACATTTACTCAAAACCACAAGTTTCACACATTTCTCTCATTTTGCAAAAGCTTCTCAAACTACCTCAAGTCTTCACCAATCTTCACCATTCTTGATCTGATCTTCATCCTCATCATCCCTAGATCACAATTCTCACAAGCATTTGGTAGATTGGAGCAGAACTCGTGCCACACACTTCCATCCTCCAAGAAGCAAGAAACTTGGAATTGCAAGATCCAAGAGGTTTGAGTCCAATTCATTGCATACAGTAGTAACAAGCTCACTGATCAAGTTCAGACCATTGCAAGCATCAGATTCAAGGATCTCCATAGCTGTTTTCCTCATCACACCAGGTTGGTAACTTCATTCGAATTGATTGATTTAGTGATAATTATAGAGAATTGTTAGTATAGATTGGTTAGGATAAGTAAGATGATTGATTTTGGTAAGTTTGGATAAGTTTCATGGATGTTGATCATGGTGCACTAATTCTGTTAGAGATCATAATATCAAGAATAATGAGAAATAATCTTAGGTTAATGGCTCAGATCGATCAGCATAATGTGTAGAGTATGTTAGGGCAAGAATTATGGAGAATTGAGAGGTTTGATCACAGGTGAAAATGGTGGTTTACAACTGTTATTCCTATCGAGTTGGTTGATTGAGCGAGTTTTAGGAGAAGTTATTATCATGGCTGTGTAGATGGAAGTTTATAGAGCAACTTTGCTCTTGGAGTCGTGTGAATCCATGGAGGTATAAGGGAGAACAGAGGAGGAGAAATTCGAGCATGGTGGTGAAGTTTCAGAAACCCTAGGGTTTCTGAGGTTGAAGACGATCTGGGAGCCACACGATGGCCTTTTGACTTTTGACTGGGATTGGAAACCAACGGCCACGATTGCACAGCAAAACGGAGGGAAATTTCAAACCATGAAACGCACCGTTTCATTAATACTTTCTGACTGGGCTTTAAAATCCTTGCTAACACCACCCCCTCAAATCAGGCCCAACTCATTTGAACTGAGAAATTTACTTTATGCACCGTTTACGTTTTTTAATTTTTGTTTAAATTCTGAGTGCAACTGGGCCTAGTGCCCATTGCTATGCGCGCCCCCCACTTTTCAAGCCCATCAAGATTTGAACTGGGCGCCCTTGCTATTCAGACCCCCTGCCCCATTTATTTTTATTTTGTGAGTTTAATTTCTTTTATATTTTTTCTCATCTTCAAAAAATCATAACAAATCATAAAATACATATTTTCCATTGGTTCTTTTTGCATTATTTTCTTAATTTGGTCAAGAAAATTATCATCCAAAAAAATTAATAGTTCCTTTTATTTTCATATTTTTGGCATATTTTCCTTTTAATTAGGTATAAATAATATTTTGTTTAGTGCATGATTTTGTTAATTTTAGTTTGATCAAATGCTTTAATATTTTTCATCCATTCTTCTTAGGTTGATTAATAGACATTGTTAGCTTGTACATACAATTTAGTTCATATTTTTAGGAATTAGTTTTAGGTGATTAGTTTAGGTGAGAACAACATGAACAACCATTAGGGTTTAAGTGATGACTTAGGAGAATTGAATCTTTTCCCTTAGGACTTAGAGATTGAATATGGGACTATAGGGACTATGGGTAGTTATTAGATCCCTTAGAAATCACTAGGATTCCCCTACTGCTATTAGTATATTACTGTCTATATTTGATTGACTGGTGTGGTGTGCCCTCTGGGGATTATTGATTTGTCTGTATGGGTATTGGGATTGCTTGGGGATTGGGAGAGCTGAAGACTTGTGATGATGAAGCCATTGGAGATTCAGAGCTTAAAGACCAACTTCCAGAGTTGGAGAGGAGATTCTTGCTAGCAGCTGTTGAGGAGACTAGGGTTTAGGAGTTAGGCAGAGCTCTAGATTAGAAAGCTTGTTTCTCAAACATGGAATGCTTTGTCTGCATCCATCCTTTCTCTAGGATTCAAAGTCTCTTTCAAATATCCACCTCCTTCCTTTGGAAGGATCAGTGAATGTATTTGAAAGATAGAACTTTTGAGAGAAAACTGTCTGTTTAATGTTAACAGTTAATGAACCACCCTTGGTAGGTAATTGACTGTCTAACATTCATTCACTTCATCTTGTTGACTGATATTCCTCCTGGGAGTTTGAGACTGGAAGAAAAGCCATTGTAAATGGAAGATTGATGATCAAGACCTTGCTTGAAGGCTGTGGAGATGGAGATTGATGATTGTTGAAGCTTGAAGCTGATTGGAGATTACTTGAAGTCTGATGTTGATTCAGAACTGCTGATGCTGTTTATCTTTTGCTGTATTTCATTTCTGATGTATTGATTGGTTTTCCTGACTGTATTGTTTGCTGTTTACCCTGTTGGGTTGAAAGTGAATGCTGTTCACTTTTGCCTATTGTTTTCTAGGTTCGAGGTTGAGTGGGACTCCCTTGCCTCGCTTGTATTGCTGCATCCATGCATTTTACTGCTTTACTGTATATATCTGCTATTGTTTCTGTTTCCGTCTATTCCCTTAGGATCTCTGTTTCTCTCTGTGCAAGAGAGGAGCATGATAGACACTAGGTCTTAACCCATGCATGATAACACTAGGTTAGTTTGATTCCCTTCGCAACCGTAGGTTAGAGTTCTGTCTCTTCTTTCTCAAAACAAGCAGAAAAATACAATAAAATCTCAAATACAATAAAAGACACTTCTTCCGTAAAAGAATGTGAACTCATCAAGACGTCATTTTTGTCCGCTTGGACTATTAATCAGAAAAACCTTTTTCAGAAGGAATAAAATCAACCAAGACAAGCTTGTGTCGTACGTGGCCCGAACTACGTTTGCTCTGATCTTTCATGCTGTATGAAAGTACGTAGGCATAGGATGCGATATCCTAGCGAGCAACCTTCCCCTCCTTTCCCGTAGGTAGGCGAACTACGTTGACTCTGATTTCTCGTTCCGGACGGGAATACGTAGGCATAAAGTGCGATACTTTGCCGAGTCATTTTCTTTTCTTTTAACCCCAGACCTGTAGAGTAGACAGAATAACAATCCGTATTAGAAAACAAGCGTGGATCCCGTCGAGTACGACGGATGTGAGGGGTGCTAATACCTTCCCCTTGCGTAACCGACTCCCGAATCCAGGATTTGGTTGCGATGACCATTCCTTTCCCGTTTTGCGTTAGGTTTACTCTGAGTGTTTCCTTTCCCTCCGTTGGGATAAATAACGCACGGTGGCGACTCTTCTGTTCAACCGGCGCCGATTTTCGCAGTAGCGACAGCTGGCGACTCTGCTGGGGATCCAATGTCCCTTGGCTGCTAAGGACTGCAATAGTTCTTATGCATTTGGGATCCAACGTCCCTAAAGCGAGTCAATCCTAACGCTTGTTTTCCCGTCGAGGATTTTGTATGGATTTATATTTCTGACCTTTATTTTCAGCTTTATATTATTGATCATTATTGCTGTATTGGGGTGTGACGGGTGTTACATGATTGAGAGATAAGCCGGACCTGGGCTTGAGTGCACCTAGAATTAGAGTAGAAAGTAGTGGGCGCGTGCCGGCTTTGCTTGCATTAGTGTCTCATGAAATCTACACTCGGACGAGGTTCTTCTGGTTGGCTTCTTTTTCTACCCTTTGGGTCGAAGGGGTTGTTGGTCAGCTGAATTGTCGACTCCAGGAACCGATCATTTGGAAGTTGGCTAAGTGAGGCCTCTTCAGGATTTGACGATGCCACTCCTTCTGGGAATCGTATCATCAACCCTGAAAGTCTGTGACGCCGACGACCACATAGGATGCCGTACCTTTGTCAGTTACTAGGATATCCACCTGTGAGAGGGTTTGGGGTTATGCAGGTAACTAGACCTTCAGACTACCGGTTTGTTCCTTGATCAGAGAGCCTGGGTATTTATGGAGAGTTCTGAGGTCTGTTAGAGACCAGTTGGAGAGTTCTGAGGTCTGTCAGAGACCAGTTGGAGAGTCCTGAGGTCTGTCAGAGACCCGTTGGAGATATGATTTGAGGTCTACCAGAGACCAGTTGGAGTTATGGTTTGAGGTCTGTCAGAGACCGTTGTTGGAGCTTTGATTTAGGTCTATCTGAGACCAGGGTTTGGGGACTTCTATAGAGTCTATCTGAGACTTCTTGATACGGTTCAGGCTATTCAGCTACGGCAGTTGGTCCCTGTTGCATGTTGCTTGCATTGCATTGTTTGCATACCCATTATCATTGCATCCCATTAACATGTGTCTGCGCTGCAGGTGCATTTGCATATCCCCCGGTTCTAGTGCCCAGACTTCTGAGTATTGATTATGGCTGGTTTAAGGAAAACGGTTGCATATAAGCTGCCGACACCTGATATTACTCCTTTGCTTGGTCTGATATCTCTTGCCGATGAGGAGGTTAGGAGGAGCTTCAGAATGAGTCACGGGAGATTACTGAGATTAGTCTGCAAGCCCACTGCTGATGAGATGAACGGGCTGTACACCTTGATGCAGTTCTATGACCCCGCATTGAGATGCTTTACGTTTGCTGACTTCATTCTAGGGCCTACCATTGAGGAGTATGTGGAGTTTACTGAGCTACCCGTGCAGAACAAGGTACCCTTTATTCACTCTGCTGCTGAGCCCAAGTTGGAGGACTTAGCCAAGGCCTTGCATATGGACGCTGCAGAACTGTTAGTGACTTCTTGGCTTGGGGTTTCAGGTTTCTCTCTTGATTTCTTGGTTGGCAAAGCTCAGGAGTATGCCAAGAGCGGATGTTGGGTGGTTTTCAACGCTATTTTGGCTCTATGCATTTATGGGATTGTGTTGTTTCCTAACTTGCCCAATTTCGTAGACTTGGACGCTTTCCATTTATTTGCTGCCGGCAATCCAGTGCCAACATTGATCGGAGACTTCTACCACTCCTTGCACTACAAGAATGAAAACAGGAGGGGAAAGGTTGTTTACTGATGTGCTCCTTTGTTGAATATGTGGTTCAAGAGTCATCTTCCCATGAAGGGATCTTTTGTGGAGAGTGCAACCACAGCCAGCTGGTCAGAGCGCCTGATGAGGCTATCCTCCGAAGACGTTGAGTGGTTTGATCGAGACCTGCTAGGATCTGAGCTTATATTCAGTTGTTCTGGGTACCCTAATGTCCCGCTGATAGGAAGAAAAGGGTGTATCAACTACAACCCATCCTTGTTGGTCCGTCAGTTTGGATATGCGTTGAAGAACCCACCAAAGGAAGAAGAAGTACAGGAATCTCTGTACTTCACCGGTGATTTGAAGGGGGAGTTACTAGCCAAGCTGCAGCATGCCTGGACGCGTATTAACCGAAGAGGAAAGCCGCTGTTAGGAAAGAATGACTGTCAGGCTTATGCACCTTACAGAGTTTGGATTCAAGAGAGAGCAAGTCAGTTGCGGATGCCATTTCCAGATGCACCAGTTCTTGTTCCTATTCCGGTAGCAGAGCCAACTACTGTTTCTAGGGAGGCCTACGAGCAAGTTGTGAAAGAAAAAGAAGCCTTGATGAAGATCAACGAAGGGTTAGAGCAGGAGCTAGCCCAGATACGCAGCGAGAAAAGCAAGGTCGTGCATGCTTTCCAACAGCAGATTGAGCTAATGAACAGATTAGGGGCTGAGTTGACTGAGGAGAGGAAGAAGCGCGAACGTCTGGGGCAAGAGTTCAGAAGCTCCCATGACATGCTTGAATCCAAGAAGAAAGCACTTGACATCGCTCACCGAGAGATCTCTTCTTGCAATAAGACCTGGAATGCCACGCTCACCAACAATAAGAAGAGGGAAGATAAGTTGAAGCAGCAAATTTCCGACCTCGAAGAGCAGTTGAAGTCCAGCATCAAGAAGTGTGAAGAAGAAGTGATGACCCGGTATAGTCTCCAGAATGCACTGAACAAGGCCATCAAAGGCAGAGATGAAGCCGTGTCTCAGAAGCGTAAACTAGAGGATCGCTTCGGAGAAGGGGCATGGGAGGAAACTGCTGAAGACGTGCGACGTGTTCTTAAGAAAAGAAACCAACTTGTTGAAGGGCTGCTTGCTCGACCAAGTCATCCGGAGACCAAGAAATTGCTAGAAGAGTACCAGACTTATGGGAATGTTTGATCATTTCATGTAGTAACTTGTATGCTTTATCTGCATAGTGCTGACCATCACCAGGGTTGTTGGTTGAGGTCATGCCTTCTTATTATACTCTCAATGATATTGTATTCCGGGCTTATTGGTTTCTCTGCAATATATGAGGTTTTCTGTGATTCAACTCCGATCTTTGTATTGCTAGCACTGTCATTACACCGGCACCTTCACACTAGAATCGGGGAATGAATTTCCCTAATGCACAGACACACGTTGCATTGCATTCATATTCATATTGCATTACAAGTAATCTTTGGATGGTATCTTATTTCCTGCTCTGTACCAGGTATTTTCAGGATTGCAGATCAGCGCCCGCACAGATATTCCACGCGCACCAACTGTCGAAGAATCATGGATCGAATGCAGAACGAGATGCAAGATGTGCGCGAGAAGCTAGCTCTCTTTATGCAGACCATGGAAGCTATTGCAAAAGGTCAGGAGAATTTACAAGCCATGGTACAACCTCTGTTGGCCCGAAATGCTGGTCACGGTAATGAGGATCATCAGTCTGTGCGAGTCGACACTGTTCAGGGAGATGGCACTCCCACGCCAGTGGCTCCACCCGTAGTCAATATACCTGCTGTTAATGTCAACAACGCTACCGCTGCTGGGAACGGTAACGTCGGAGTTGGGAACGAGACTGCTGTCCATAACGTTGGGCTTGGGGATATCAACTTGGGTGATAATATGGGAGGCAATGGCTTTGGCAATGCTGGATTCGGGTTCAACGATCAGGGATTCGATAACGCTGGGAAATATGGTTTCAATGCTCAAGGCTTTGGGCAAGATGGTCATGGTGTGTCCAATCAGGGTTACGGAGGTTTCGGAAATGGAAACGGCGCTGGGTTAATGGCTTTTGGGCCTGCTGGAGGTGTTCAAGGGTACGGCAACAGAGGCCGAGGCCCAGTGATGAATCAAATTAGAGCTGGCCGCAATAATGGATATGATGGGTATGGAGTTGGGGATGGTATGTGGCATGAAGATCAGCAGGAGGACGCTTTCTCCGGCGGAGGCTTCGAAGGGCCGATGGATAACTCCCAGAAGATCAGAATGCTAGAAGAGCAGATGAGGGGAGTCCTGAACCAAAGTGTTGTGGGCTTAGACATGTCAGCAATGGGTCTGGTACCTGGCTTGAGGGTGCCAATCAAATTCAAAGCTCCTACATTTGATAAGTATAAAGGGGACACATGTCCGAAAGTGCACGTGCGGGCTTATTACAGAAAGATGTTTGCATACTCAACTGATGAGAGAATGCTAATGCATTTCTTTCAAGATAGTCTGTCGGGTCCTTCCTTAGAATGGTACATGGGGTTGGAGCCAACTAATATCAAGACATGGAAGCAATTGGCAGAGGCATTTGTAGCTCACTACAAGTATAACAGCGACTTGGCACCCAACCGGGTCCAATTGGCAGGGCTGTCTCAGAAAAAGGATGAGAGCTTTAAAGAGTACGCGCAAAGATGGCGCGACATGGCTTCTACGGTCCGTCCTCCTTTAGAAGACAAAGAAATGAATGACATGTTCGTCGGCACATTCACAGGCATGTTCCATGACAAGTTGTTTCATACATCTCTGGCCAGTTTCTCAGATTTGATTCTGATGGGAGAAAAGATTGAACGTAACATTAAGCAGGGAAAGTTCCAAGTCGAGGAATCAACTGCATCCGGCAGTAATAGGAAGGCTTTTGGTGGGCGCCGCCAGGGCGAGGCAAGCGCAGTGTTTGGAGGCCGAGGCCGAGGCAGAGGCAGAGGTCGGAACCAATATCATCAGCCGCAGCAGGTGGCGAGTGTTACTATCCCATATCAGCAACAACCACTTCAACAACAACAACAACCGTTTCAGCAGCAGCCAATGCAACAACAGCAGCAACAGCAGCAGCAGCCACAGCAGGGGGCACAGCAGGCTCAGCGAAGATTCCAGGGTGGTAAACCAAGAAGAGTATTTGAGAAGCCTCCCTCAACCTATGCAGATTTGTTGCAAACGCTGTTGGGTCTAAATTTGGTAGAGAAGAGAACTCTGGCACCGATAACGGGAACTCCTCCGTATGGTTATGATGCAAGCAGGCACTGTGAGTTTCATTCTGGGGCTCCGGGCCACGATATAGAGGGTTGCCATGCTTTTAAGCATGTTGTGCAGGATCTTTTGGACAATAAGACTATCAATTTCGGAACGGCAGGTTCGAATATAGTGCAGAAACCCATGCCTAATCATGGGGCGAACGCCATTCTGACTGAGGAAGGGTTGAATCTGATTATGAATGTCGACGATTTAAAGACGCCGCTGAGAGAGATAAAAAGCAGATTGTTACTAGGGGGTGTTTATCCAGGATGTGACGAGTATTGCTTAGAATGCTGGACCCTAGCTGGGGGGTGTGATGATTTGAAGGAAGGCATTCAGGCTTTAATTGATGGAGGCACATTGCAGTTTGACCGAGCAGCAATCGAAGAGCCTGCAGGGGCAGTAGCAGATAATCAGAGTGATGTGGCCACCGTAACGATTCCTCGGAAGACAATCACTATAACAGCACCGGCTCAGCGACCACCGATCACCATAACTAAGGCCGAACCAATCCCGTACGAGAACACAAAAGCAGTCCCATGGTCATATGGGTTGGAGGTGTATTGTGACGGGATAAAAATTGATGTTAATAAGCAGCCAGCCGAGACTGTAGAGAATGTGGTCGGTTCAGGAGGCATGACAAGGAGTGGTAGGATCTTCATATCGCCTGAGGTGGAGGCCGAAAGACTGGCGAAGGGGAAAGGAAAAGCGGTTGAGAATGTCCCAGTGCAAGCAAGCGACAAAGCATCGGCATCGAAAGATGTAGAAGAGTTCATGCGCTTGATTCGAAAAAGTGATTATAAGATTGTGGAGCATCTACAACAGACGTCGTCCAAAATATCCATCTTGTCATTGCTCTTGTGTTCGGAAGCTCACAGAAATGCTTTGTCGAAAGTCCTGGATACTTCTTTTGTACCCCAAGACGTCTCCGTGAATCAGCTGGAAGGAGTGTTGGCACATGTGAATGCAGGCCACAGCTTGGGCTTTACTGACTTCGATTTGACTCCGAAAGGGAGAGATCATAATATGGCGCTGCACATATCTATCGAGTGTAGAGGATCAGTAATGTCGCATGTACTGGTCGATACCGGCTCGTCCTTAAATGTGCTGCCCAAGAAAGCAATGATGAAGCTAGATGTCAGAGGAATCCTGTGCACGCCCAGTGACTTGGTAGTCAGAGCGTTTGATGGCACGCGAAGAACAGTCTTTGGATCGATAACATTGCCTCTACAGGTGGGGCCGGAGGTGTTCGCCACTGAATTTTATATCATGGATATACAGCCTGCGTATAGTTGCCTGCTCGGACGACCCTGGATTCATGGGGTTGGGGCAGTCACGTCTACCCTGCATCAGAAGTTGAAATAAATGGTCAGAGACAGCGTAGTCACCGTATGCGGAGAAGAAGACATCCTGGTCAGCCATCTGTCATCATTTAAATATGTGGAGGTCGACGGAGAGATCCACGAAACGCCCTGCCAGGCATTTGAAGGGTTGCGTAGCAAGGACAAAGGTCCCGGGCCGAGCAAGGTGTCAGAGATAGCCGTCTCGTCGTATAAAGAGGCTCAAGCTCTGGTGGAGGCAGGAGAATCAAAGGGCTGGGGCAAAGTTCTGTACATCCCTGTGAAGATGGACCGATTCGGGTTGGGATACCAACCGTCGTCGTCAGCACCTGCTGTGGGGGCACCCCGTTTCAGAGGGCCAATAACCATCTCTGCCAGTGGAGTATGTCATGAAACCATCAATGCTGCTTCGGAGTCTGACGAAGGAGACAATGACTGTGATATAGATGCCTGGATTCAGCCAAGCACGCCAAGACAGGGACTATGCAACTGGTCAATTCAGGAGCTTGTTCCTGTGACTCTTAAACAGTAATGCTTTGCTTTATTAATTGTTGAATAATCTGATGTCTTGCTCGGGGCATCGTGATTTGCTTAGGGTTGTGTTGTTATGAACATTGCGTGTTAATCATTAAATAAATGGCGTTTTTTCCATGTACAAATACTGTAATCTCTGTCTTTCTTGTTTTGTATTTTTCAATAAAATGGCAACGTGGTTATTCGCTTTATATGCATTTTGAAGCACTTAACCATTCCTTTTGCAGGATAACATTTTCAGATGACATCCTTGAACCACCTATGACTCGTCCCGACTTTGAGCACCCGGTATTTCAAGCCGAAGAAGAGATTGTCGAAGATAGTGACGTTCCCGAAGAACTGTCTTGGTTGGTGAAGCAAGAGGAAAGAGTCATTCTGCCTCACGAAGAGGTCATCGAAATTATCAACTTGGGGTCGGAAGGGGTTGAGAAGAATATTCGTATCGGGGCCGCACTGCAGGGCGATATCAAGAGAAGACTGGTTGAAATGCTCCGAGAGTATAGTGATGTATTCGCTTGGTCGTATGAAGATATGCCAGGGCTCGATACAGATATGGTTGTGCATCGTCTGCCACTGAAAGAAGAATGCCCGTCGGTCAAACAAAAGCTTCGCATAACTCAACCAGATATGGCAGTGAAGATCAAAGAGGAAGTTCAAAAACAGTGGGACGCTGGTTTCCTGGCTGTGACAAAATATCCCTCATGGGTTGCTAACATCGTACCAGTGCCAAAGAAAGACGGCAAGGTTCGGATGTGCGTGGATTATAGGGATTTGAATAAAGCAAGCCCAAAAGACGATTTTCCGCTTCCTCATATTGACGTGCTAGTTGATAATACTGCTCAATACTTCGTATTCTCCTTCATGGATGGCTTTTCAGGCTATAATCAGATTAAAATGGCGCCAGAGGATATGGAGAAGACCACTTTCATAACGCCTTGGGGAACATTTTGCTACAAAGTGATGCCCTTTGGTTTGAAAAATGTTGGGGCAACATATCAGCGTGCGATGACGACTCTTTTCCATGATATGATGCATAAAGAGATCGAAGTTTATGTTGACGATATGATTGCCAAATCCCAGATGGAGGAAGAGCATCTGGTGAATCTGCTGAAGTTATTTAAAAGGCTTAGGAAGTTCAGGCTGAGACTGAACCCTAACAAATGCACCTTCGGGGTGAGATCGGGTAAGCTGCTGGGGTTTATCGTAAGCAAAAGAGGAATAGAGGTCGATCCTGCTAAAATAAAAGCGATTCAAGAAATGTCGACGCCTAAAACAGAGAAAGAGGTGCGCGGGTTTTTAGGAAGGTTGAACTACATCGCTCGGTTCATCTCTCACCTAACTGCTACGTGTGAACCATTATTCAAGTTGTTGAAGAAAGATCAAGCTGTAACGTGGAACGAAAACTGTCAAAAGGCGTTCGATAAAATAAAGCAGTATTTGCAGGAGCCTCCTATTTTGATACCCCCAGTGGCAGGGAGACCCTTGATCATGTATTTGACAGTTCTTGAGGGAAGCATGGGTTGTGTTCTCGGTCAACACGACGAGACAGGAAGAAAAGAGCATGCGATCTACTACTTGAGTAAGAAATTTACAGATTGTGAATCTCGATACTCAATGCTTGAGAAAACTTGTTGCGCGCTAGCCTGGGCCGCCAAGCGTTTGAGGCAATACATGCTGAATCATACAACCATGCTCATCTCGAAGATGGATCCTATCAAATATGTATTCGAAAAGCAGGCGTTGTCAGGGAGAATTGCCCGTTGGCAGATGGTCTTGACTGAATATGACATCCAATACGTCTCGCAAAAGGCTATAAAGGGGAGTGTGCTGTCTGAGTATCTGGCGGAGCAGCCTATTGAAGATTACCAATCGATGAGGTTTGATTTTCCTGACGAGGATATCATGTACCTAAAGATGAAAGATTGCGAAGAGCCGTTGCCAGACGAAGGGCCAGAGTTGGGTTCCAAATGGAAGATGATATTTGACGGAGCTGTGAACGCTTACGGTAGCGGAATAGGGGCAATCATCACTACGCCACACGGGTCGTACATCCCGTTTACTGCCCGATTGAACTTTACAGTTACCAATAATGAGGCCGAATACGAAGCTTGTATAATGGGGCTTGAGGAAGCCATTGATTTGCGAATCAAACATCTGGACGTATACGGAGACTCAGCTCTGGTGGTGAATCAGATCAAAGGAGAGTGGGAGACACGTCAGCCCAATTTGATACGTTACATGAACTATGCAAGGAGATTGTTGCCTTTCTTTGACAAGGTTGAATTGCATCACGTGCCGCGGGCCGAGAATCAAATGGCTGACGCCCTAGCCACTTTGTCTTCCATGTACAAAGTCAACTTCTGGAATGAGGCTCCCAGAATCATTATCTCTCGGCTTGATAGACCAGCTTTCGTATTTGCTATTGATGAAGCATCCGACGACAAACCGTGGTATTTTGATATCCTTAATTTTCTGAAGAACAAATAGTATCCGGCTGGGGCATCCAGTCAAGATCAGAAGACTCTCAGGAGATTAGCGGGTAATTTCTATTTGAATCCAGATGGTGTCTTGTACAGAAGGAACCACGACTTGGTGCTGTTGCGTTGCATAGACGAAAGAGAGGCAAAGCTGCTCATGGAGGAAATACATGAGGGTACCTTTGGTACGCATGCTGGTGGGCATGCTATGACGAGAAAGCTGCTGCGGGCAGGTTATTTTTGGCTGACTATGGAAACTGACTGTTTCAAGTTCGCAAGGAAGTGCCACAAGTGCCAAATTTATGCTGATAAAATCCATGTGCCTCCGAGCCTTTTGAATGTGATGTCATCGCCATGGCCATTCTCGATGTGGGGAATCGATATGATTGGAAAGATCGAGCCGACAGCTTCTAATGGGCACCGGTTCATTCTAGTAGCAATCGATTATTTCACCAAGTGGGTAGAAGCGGCGTCCTACGCAAATGTAACTAAGCAAGTGGTGGCCAGATTCATCAAGAGAGATATCATTTGTCGATATGGGATCCCCGAGCGGATAATCACGGACAACGGTTCAAACTTGAATAACAAAATGATGAAGGAGCTCTGTCAGAATTTCAAGATCGAACATCACAACTCCTCCCCTTACCGACCCAAGATGAATGGCGCTGTCGAGGCGGCCAATAAGAATATCAAGAAGATCGTTCAGAAAATGGTGGTGACCTATAAGGATTGGCATGAGATGCTACCTTTCGCTTTGCACGGTTATCGTACGACGGTACGCACATCAACCGGGGCAACCCCGTTCTCGTTAGTATACGGAATGGAAGCGGTATTACCATTGGAAGTTGAGATCCCTTCTCTGAGGGTATTGCGAGACGTTCAGCTAGACGAGGCAGAATGGGTGAAAGACAGGTTGAACCAACTGAGTTTGATGGACGAGAAGAGGCTAGCTTCTCTAGCATATGGTCGTTTGTACCAGAACCGAATGAAGAAAGCATATGATAAGAAGATACATCCGCGGAGCTTTCAGACGGGCGACCTTGTGCTGAAAAGGATTCTCCCGCCGCAGGCAGATCACAGGGGCAAGTGGACCCCCAACTACGAAGGGCCATACGTTGTCAGGAAAGTCTTTTCAGGAGGGGCGTTATTGTTGTCCACCATGGACGGTGAAGACTTTACGTCGCCTGTGAATTCGGACGCAGTTAAAAAATACTTTGCTTAAAATTGACCCGCTGGACAGAAAAAAGAGAGTCCAGGCAAAAATGGGGCATCCTGGCGAACCAAAAACAGAAGGAAAGGTTCGGGCAAAAGTTAGGGATAAAATTGAAAAAATGTACACCCGCGAAGTTGAAAACCTACACTGGGCGGCTTCGGCAAAAAGGGGTATCCCGGTGAACTGAAAACCCGCAAAGGGCGGTTCACGCAAAAGTTAGGGATTGGAAAAGCAAATGACTGCGGTCTGAATTTGATATTACAATGAGCATCAGTACGGGAGAATATACCTGAGGGGTCGATTATCAGATACAATCTCTTCGGAAGTGGGGATACCGGGAAAGCATTAGAGTCGAACGAGTCATGGGAGGATCAGTTCGTGGTGTTCGTCTGCATCCCGTTGCCGACATGTGTACAAATTTAATTTGTCAAAATATTCGTGCTTCTTGTGCATACTTGTATGTTTGCTTTGCGTAGCTTCCTCTTTTCAGGAGTTACATCCCGTGTACAAAAATTCCGCCCATTTAGGGGCTCAATCAATAAAATATGTTATTCAGTACTTGATGCTGGTTCTTTACTGTTTTGTGCATGATAAAACGCCTAAGTTTACTGGAACTAGCATGTGTATAACATCACTGGCCCTTGCCAACGATTGCTAAAGCTTTGAATTAACTGAAAATAACGTCACTAACCTGAATCGATTTGGTTGTATAGGCTTGTCTTGTCTTGTTTGTGTTGTTGCAGGTTTCATAGCCATACAAGGAAGACGATCAAAAGATTGCAATAATAAAAGACTCGACCCCCACGCAGGTCATGCATGTTCGTCATGAAGAGAGATCGAATTCCCCAGCTGGTCGTAGCTCATCCAAGGGACATGCTCCAGCAAAGCCATTCATCCTCAGTAGAGTTTGGCGATTCCAAGATTATAAGGCTGTATTCAGACAGTGCATCTCAAGCAGAGGGGTTTAGCCTCAGAAGATTAATATTTCAGATTGGTGAGTTGTATTCAGACAGTTTACCTTTCCCCGCAGGGTCATTTACTCTCCCCTAGCGGAGTCAGCGGATTTTCCCCAAGAGAATCGTCCCATCCCCAGCGGAATTCTCTTTGCAAGTGTTTTCATTTCTCCCAGTGGAACTCGAACATTAAGGCTCTCCCCGGAAGAGTTGGTGTGGGTCCTGGCATTTATTTTGTCAGAATACCGTGTGATATCAGTTCACTCTCCAGCAGAAGCGCATCTGGTATTCCCCAGCAGGGTGTTGCTTCAGCGGGGTGTTTGGTTTAAGTTCCCAATTTCCCAGCTGAGTCGACTTCCCTCTTCCGGTATTTATTTTGCCGGAATAATTCTATAGCATCTGGCTATCCCCAGCGGAGTTGGCATTATCTTCAGCGTTCATTTTGCTGAAGCAGTTCCTGTATCACGACAGTTCAAGTCCGCATTTGCATTGGCATATAGTGTCATACTTGCATCCACCAAATGAAAAAGCGTAGCATTTCCATGTCAAATGGAACATGACATCATTGACAAACGCATGCATTGTGAAACATAAACCAGGTTGGCTAACCTTTTGCTTCAAGTACTGTTTCTCTTGCAGGTAGAGAGAGCCCTCGCTCAGGTGAATCAATAAACATTCGAGGTCTCGGCATGAGACATTCAACGAAATGTCAGCTTTGGCACTAATCCCCACGGAGTCAGCAGGATAAGTTTCTCTTTGTCCCCAAGCAGAGTTACTTATTTCCCCACCAGGGTTTCTTGTTGAAGTTTCTCTAGTCCGACCAGCGGATTGTTTCCTTCAAAGTTGTTGTTACGTCAGCATTAAAAGGTTTCATGAACCAGAATTTCAGAGGCTACCGCCGGTTATCAGAACAGGCGTCCGGAAGTTTGGTTTCCAAATATCCCCAGTAGAGTCAGCCTCAAAGCTGCTGTAATGTCAGTGATAAAAAGTTTGCGGACCAATGGAAGGATGAGTCCTAACGTGGACGGGTTTATTGACAGGTTTTTTGTGCTAAGAGAAGTGGGAGTCCTGACGTGGACATTTCCTCAAGTTGACGATGTGTGTTAGTCCTAACGTGGACAGATTCGAGTTCTCGGTATTAATTGAGTGTGGAGTCCTGACGTGGACAAAAGTTGGTTACTCTTCGTGCTGGTGTCCTGACGTGGACCATTTATTTTCAGCAAATAGCTTTATTCGTAATGGTGAAAGGGGTGTCCTGACGTGGACAAGTTTGCAGTTCTTTGTGACGACAAGATGCGAGAGTCCTGACGTGGACAATTTTATCCTTCTTCGGGCTGATGGCAAAGTGTGAGTCCTGACGTGGACAAGTCTTATTTCCCCAGCAAGTCGCAGACGCGCAAGTCCTGACGTGGACAAGTTTGTTTCTTTAGCAGGTTGAGATATGGGTCCTAACGTGGACAAGTTTTATTTCCACAGCGAGTCAAGAGGCGAGTCCTGACGTGGACAAATCAAGACGAGATGGGAGTCCTTACGTGGACAAATCAGAAAGAGTGGTTTCCTTACGTGGAAAGATTGTGGTTTCCTTACGTGGAAAGATTGTATTCCTTACGTGGAAAGATGGAGTCCTTACGTGGACATATCAAGTTGGAGTCCTTACGGGGACAGATTGAGATTATATTCCTTACGTGGAAAGATTGGGGTCCTTACGTGGACAGATTCAAATTGGAATGTGATTCCTTACGTGGAAAGATAGCCTTCCTTACGTGGAAAGAGGCTTGTATTCCTGACATGGAAAGAAAGAGTGTGTTCCTGACGTGGAGGGGGGTTGGTCCTGACGTGGACAGATTCAAAAGAAGACGTATTCCTTACGTGGAAGAGTTTGACGAAGAAGAAGTTCATTCCTAACGTGGAAAGGTGAGTCCTAACGTGGACAGTGTTATTCCTAACGTGGAACGGTTATTCCTTACGTGGAAAGGTGGTTATTCCTAACGTGGAAAGATTGATTCCTAATGTGGACAATGTTATTCCTAACGTGGACAAGTTTGGTTGAGACTTCTTTGTGTTGACGACACAGGCGTCCTAACGTGGACAAGCAAAGTTCTATCTCTGTGATGATAAAATCTTTTTCAGGCTGATGAAAATAATCCCCAGCACAAGATCAGTGGGTTGCCATAACAGTCAGATTCAGTGGATGAATGTCGTTCCCCCTAGCAGTGGCGCAGTTTATTTCTGCGGTTGGCAAATTTCCGGGTTCTTAGTATTCAACTGTCTCGTACCGCGAATGTTTGAAGGCCGTTCGCTCTTCACCCAATCGGGTCCAAGTCGCTTGAATAGGGGCAGCTGTTGCACCCTAAAATTTGCTCAACCTTAGTCACTTGGTTTATGTTTCAATATCATTAGCATTTGCATATAGAGTCATGTACATAGTCTACTCATCTGCATAGAATAAGCATAGCAAGTCATCCAACAGGGGACCAATCATTATTCTCATCTCTAGAGGCCTATCAAGAGGTTATTATTCTAATCCAATCTCATTCAAGTCATCAGAGAGAATTTGAAAGCTGAGGAGTCAATGGATCAAGCAGGGCATCTATCTCCTATCTGAGGGTATCTGAGGATCAACAAAGAAATTGTGAGCTGTGGGCTGAGCATGGGGAGTATCTAGACATCTTGGAGGACTTAGAAAGTCATTTGGAGAAGGAGACAAGTCACTGGTGTAGTCACAAGTATTGCAGTTGAAGATAGTCAACTAGGGTCTCATCTGGGTCAACCCTGGGTCAACTCTAGGTCAATTGATTGATTGAAAGGCATTGAGGTCTATTGGAGAGATGTGGGGTTCATCATTTGACATATATAGAAGGATATTTTGTTATGCTAAGAAGAAATCAAGAGAAATCAAGGAGAAGAGGAGTTTCTAAATTAGGGTTTCTGGGTAAAATCCCCTAATTTAGGTCAAATTTCCAAGCAAGATAAGTCAAAATGCAAGCTTCAAATGGATCCTTGGACAACATTAAACTTGTAGAGAATCTCAAGACCTTTAATTTGAGTGGTGGAAGACATCAAGGAGATTTATAGAACTCAAGTTATGGTCCTTGCAAGTTACAGGTCATCTGAGGCATCTAAAATTTTGTCTGTGAAAGTGACTTGACTTCCAAGCAATGTTTACCCCTCAAGGAGATTTCAAATGAATTTCTGGTCAACATAAGAGTTGTTCCTCATTGTCTTAGCTTTCTAGAATGGTATATTATGCCTTCATATGATTTGTGGAACTCTACTTATGGTCTTGGCAAGCAAAGGGTATTTTGGTCATTTGAAGATTACAGGTCATTTCAAGCCTATGCCCAAAACTCATACAAGGAAGCTTCAAATGGAAAACTTTACAACACCAAACTTGTTCCAAATGACATTTTGAGTCTATAAAAGTGACCATGAAAGATTGGAAAGATTCATAGCACAAGGTTTCAAAATTGTTGGATTTAATGAATAAAAATGGACTTAAAAATGAGATTTTTCATATTTTGGCCAAATGGGGCAAAATTATAGGTCATTTTGAATGGAAAGATCATTTTGAGAACATTGGCTAAAGTAGAATTTTGAGCTTGGTTCACATTTTGGGAGTTATTCATGGTTACTTGTAATGGAAGATACATAAACCAAATCCAAGGGAAATCATACATGGGAAGCTTCTCCAAGCTTCTAGGAGTTTCTAACCTCACCTATATATTGATATGAGTAACTCCATGCCATGGTTGGTGATCACATTTACTCAAAACCACAAGTTTCACACATTTCTCTCATTTTGCAAAAGCTTCTCAAACTACCTCAAGTCTTCACCAATCTTCACCATTCTTGATCTGATCTTCATCCTCATCATCCCTAGATCACAATTCTCACAAGCATTTGGTAGATTGGAGCAGAACTCGTGCCACACACTTCCATCCTCCAAGAAGCAAGAAACTTGGAATTGCAAGATCCAAGAGGTTTGAGTCCAATTCATTGCATACAGTAGTCAAGAACAAGCTCACTGATCAAGTTCAGACCATTGCAAGCATCAGATTCAAGGATATCCATAGTTGTTTTCCTCATCACACCAGGTTGGTAACTTCATTCGAATTGATTGATTTAGTGAGAATTATAGAGAATTGTTAGTATAGATTGGTTAGGATAAGTAAGATGATTGATTTTGGTAAGTTTGGATAAGTTTCATGGATGTTGATCATGGTGCACTAATTCTGTTAGAGATCATAATATCAAGAATAATGAGAAATAATCTTAGGTTAATGGCTCAGATCGATCAGCATAATGTGTAGAGTATGTTAGGGCAAGAATTATGGAGAATTGAGAGGTTTGATCACAGGTGAAAATGGTGGTTTACAACTGTTATTCCTATCGAGTTGGTTGATTGAGCGAGTTTTAGGAGAAGTTATTATCATGGCTGTGTAGATGGAAGTTTATAGAGAAACTTTGCTCTTGGAGTCGTGTGAATCCATGGAGGTATAAGGGAGAACAGAGGAGGAGAAATTCGAGCATGGTGGTGAAGTTTCAGAAACCCTAGGGTTTCTGAGGTTGAAGACGATCTGGGAGCCACACGATGGCCTTTTGACTTTTGACTGGGATTGGAAACCAACGGCCACGATTGCACAGCAAAACGGAGGGAAATTTCAAACCATGAAACGCACCGTTTCATTAATACTTTCTGACTGGGCTTTAAAATCCTTGCTAACACCACCCCCTCAAATCAGGCCCAACTCATTTGAACTGAGAAATTTACTTTATGCACCGTTTACGTTTTTTAATTTTTGTTTAAATTCTGAGTGCAACTGGGCCTAGTGCCCATTGCTATGCGCGCCCCCCACTTTTCAAGCCCATCAAGATTTGAACTGGGCGCCCTTGCTATTCAGACCCCCTGCCCCATTTATTTTTATTTTGTGAGTTTAATTTCTTTTATATTTTTTCTCATCTTCAAAAAATCATAACAAATCATAAAATACATATTTTCCATTGGTTCTTTTTGCATTATTTTCTTAATTTGGTCAAGAAAATTATCATCCAAAAAAATTAATAGTTCCTTTTATTTTCATATTTTTGGCATATTTTCCTTTTAATTAGGTATAAATAATATTTTGTTTAGTGCATGATTTTGTTAATTTTAGTTTGATCAAATGCTTTAATATTTTTCATCCATTCTTCTTAGGTTGATTAATAGACATTGTTAGCTTGTACATACAATTTAGTTCATATTTTTAGGAATTAGTTTTAGGTGATTAGTTTAGGTGAGAACAACATGAACAACCATTAGGGTTTAAGTGATGACTTAGGAGAATTGAATCTTTTCCCTTAGGACTTAGAGATTGAATATGGGACTATAGGGACTATGGGTAGTTATTAGATCCCTTAGAAATCACTAGGATTCCCCTACTGCTATTAGTATATTACTGTCTATATTTGATTGACTGGTGTGGTGTGCCCTCTGGGGATTATTGATTTGTCTGTATGGGTATTGGGATTGCTTGGGGATTGGGAGAGCTGAAGACTTGTGATGATGAAGCCATTGGAGATCCAGAGCTTAAAGACCAACTTCCAGAGTTGGAGAGGAGATTCTTGCTAGCAGCTGTTGAGGAGACTAGGGTTTAGGAGCTAGGCAGAGCTCTAGATTAGAAAGCTTGTTTCTCAAACATGGAATGCTTTGTCTGCATCCATCCTTTCTCTAGGATTCAAAGTATCTTTCAAATATCCACCTCCTTCCTTTGGAAGGATCAGTGAATGTATTTGAAAGATAGAACTTTTGAGAGAAAACTGTCTGTTTAATGTTAACAGTTAATGAACCACCCTTGGTAGGTAATTGACTGTCTAACATTCATTCACTTCATCTTGTTGACTGATATTCCTCCTGGGAGTTTGAGACTGGAAGAAAAGCCATTGTAGATGGAAGATTGATGATCAAGACCTTGCTTGAAGGCTGTGGAGATGGAGATTGATGATTGTTGAAGCTTGAAGCTGATTGGAGATTACTTGAAGTCTGATGTTGATTCAGAACTGCTGATGCTGTTTATCTTTTGCTGTATTTCATTTCTGATGTATTGATTGGTTTTCCTGACTGTATTGTTTGCTGTTTACCCTGTTGGGTTGAAAGTGAATGCTGTTCACTTTTGCCTATTGTTTTCTAGGTTCGAGGTTGAGTGGGACTCCCTTGCCTCGCTTGTATTGCTGCATCCATGCATTTTACTGCTTTACTGTATATATCTGCTATTGTTTCTGTTTCCGTCTATTCCCTTAGGATCTTTGTTTCTCTCTGTGCAAGAGAGGAGCATGATAGACACTAGGTCTTAACCCATGCATGATAACACTAGGTTAGTTTGATTCCCTTTGCAACCGTAGGTTAGAGTTCTGTCTCTTCTTTCTCAAAACAAGCAGAAAAACACAATAAAATCTCAAATACAATAAAAGACACTTCTTCCGTAAAAGAATGTGAACTCATCAAGACGTCATTTTTGTCCGCTTGGACTATTAATCAGAAAAACCTTTTTCAGAAGGAATAAAATCAACCAAGACAAGCTTGTGTCGTACGTGGCCCGAACTACGTTTGCTCTGATCTTTCATGCTGTATGAAAGTACGTAGGCATAGGATGCGATATCCTAGCGAGCAACCTTCCCCTCCTTTCCCGTAGGTAGGCGAACTACGTTGACTCTGATTTCTCGTTCCGGACGGGAATACGTAGGCATAAAGTGCGATACTTTGCCGAGTCATTTTCTTTTCTTTTAACCCCAGACCTGTAGAGTAGACAGAATAACAATCCGTATTAGAAAACAAGCGTGGATCCCGTCGAGTACGATGGACGTGAGGGGTGCTAATACCTTCCCCTTGCGTAACCGACTCCCGAATCCAGGATTTGGTTGCGATGACCATTCCTTTCCCGTTTTGCGTTAGGTTTACTCTGAGCGTTTCCTTTCCCTCCGTTGGGATAAATAACGCATGGTGGCGACTCTTCTGTTCAGCCGGCGCCGATTTTCGCAGTAGCGACAAGAGGTTTCCTCCAATCTTTGTCTGTAAGACCTTCGACTGTAAAAATCTCAAAGGTTTTCTCATCAGCGTAGCCAAATTTCGTGACTTCCAAGTCTGACGGTCTCAAACCCACAGACACCACCTTACCTCTAGCCTCAATTGCCTCTTGCAAGTTCTCCTTCGAGACCCTGTCTCCTGAGGCAACTTGCGCCAGGTCGTTGGCTATCTGATTGTTCAGTCGTGGTAAGTGTCGAATAGTGCAGACTTCAAATTTTTTGAGTAGTCTGTTGGCTATCACGAAATACATAATGAGATTTTCTTTAACGCATTTGTACTCCTTTGTTAGCTGTTTTACAACCAACTCTGAATCTCCCATTATTTCGACTCGGGTTGCCCCCAATTCTAACAAAATTTCAAGTCCAGCGGTCAGAGCCTCATATTCAGCTTCGTTATTGGAACATAGGCCCTCGACTCTATACTTGAATTTTGTCTGAATTTTGTCAGGCGAAATGATCAATAGACCTATGCCTGTCCCGTTCTTGTGACTAGACCCGTCGAAGTATAGCTTCCAAGGCTCTAGTTCGACAAGGTTCATGGTACTTTCGTTTATTGAGTGGTCGACAGTAAAGTCTACCACTATTTTCCCTTTGACCGCTTTCAACGGTCTATAAGTTAATGAATACTCAGTTAATGCTAATGCCCATTTACCAATTCGACTATGCAAAATAGGTTTGGACAACATGTGCTTAATAATATCAAAATGTGACGAAACGTAAATATCAATTGGTTTTATATATTGCTTCAACTTCACACATGAGAAATACAAACATAAGCATAATTTCTCTATCTCACTATACCTAGTTTCTGCATCATTTAAAACTCTGTTAAGGTAGTAAATGGCTCTTTCGACGCCACTTCCATCCTCTTGAGCAAGCATGCTCCCTAGAGTTTTGTCTGACGCTGCTATGTACAGTCTCATGTTTTTATTTCGACATGGAGGTGCAAGGACCGGAGGATGAGTCAAGTAGTCTTTGATCTTGTCGAAAGCCTCTTGCTGATCTTTCGTCCACTCGAACTTCTCATTGGTGGCTCGAAGCAATGGCAAAAAGGCCTGTGTTTTTCCACTGAGATTCGATATGAACCTTCTTAGGAAATTTATTTTGCCCAACAAGGATTGAAGTTCCTTTTTGTTGGATAGCGCTTTCGCTTCCATGATGGCCTTTGTTTTGTTTTGGTTGATTTCGATCCCCTTCTTGTGGACCACGAAACCCAGAAAATCTCCTGCTTGTACGCAAAATGCACACTTGAGGGGATTCATCTTGAGGCCAAAATTCCTCATTCTCATGAAGGATTTGCGCAGATGTTCCATATGAGCCTTTCCTGACACAGATTTTATCACAATGTCATCAATGTATATTTGCATAAAGGACTCAATGTAGTCATGGAAAATCAAATTCATCGCCCGCTGGTACGTTGCCCCAGCATTTTTTAGACCAAAAGGCATCACTACCCATTCGTAAGTGCCTAAGGCCCCTGGGCAACAGAATGCCGTTTTAGGAACATCATCCTCGGCAATGAAAATCTGGTTGTAACCAGAATATCCATCCAGCATGCTAAGGTACTCGTGGCCAACGGCTGAATCGACTAGCATTTCTGCCACTGGCATCGAATACTCATCTTTAGGGTTGCTGAATTCAAATCCCTAAAGTCTATGCAGACTCTTAAAGATCCGTTTTTCTTAATGACTGGTACAATATTTGCTAGCCATTCGACATACCTGGTCGTACGGATGAACTTGCATCAGAGGAGTCTTTCGATTTCCTCCTTTATCTTTGAGAGGATTTCAGGGGAGAAACGCCTTGGATTCTGCTTGACTAGTTTTTTGCCAGGCTTGATTGGTAGCCTATGCTCGACTAGATCTCTCTTTAGACCTGACATTTCGTCGTAGTCCCAAGCAAAACAATCCCTGTACTCTCGTAGCAACTAGATGGTTTCGACCCTAAGTTGGGGGTCGAGGTTAGTGCTGATATAAGTTGGCCTTTTGATCACTCCATCTCCCAGGTCAACTTCCTCCAGTGGATCTTGTGACAACATTTTGACATCGCTGGCCAAGGGATCCTTTTCAAAACCCAACGGCTCATCGTCATATATGGCGTCGAGTCTCTGCCCTTCGTATTGAATCTTGGGGTCGAAATGCCCAACTGGACTTATTTGTTTGGATTTTTCGTTGGCTCCCTCAGCCATTTCATTATTAGCGGCCTCCAAGGCCGTTTGTAGCTTTGTTTCGGCCACGTAGGCCGAAATCCTTTGAAGCGATGCGGCTTCAGTCATCATCATCAAACTCACTTCCCCAGCCAGTAGGGTCTATGGGAAGTTCGCCAAGGTATGGTAACCTTTCACCTGGGACTTCCTTGTCCCATCGGAAACCTTCGACGGGATGCAGATATAGTAAGCAATACACTTCGTCATCAGGTGTAAAGTCGAAATCTGCAGGTTCACATGGCCCTATACTAGCCAAATGTTTGTCAAACTGTCCTCTATCAATATGGTTTATAGGTGCTTTGAAGCATCCCTGATCTGCTTTGATGTTTTCGACAATGCCATTTGGTCTCTAGATGGCGATCCTCTGATGCATCGAAGATGGCACTGCCCCCACTCCATGGATCCATTCTCTTCCAAGTAGTAGATTATAGTTGGCAGTAGTCTCCACCACCATGAAGACAGTCGGGCGGGTAACGGTTCCGACCGTGACATTCACCTGAATGACTCTCATGGTCGAACCCACTTTTCCTTCATAGTTTGATAACACCATGTTGTGTGGCTTGGTGTCTGTCTCACTTTTCCCAATTTTGTTCAACAGAAAATGCGGCATTAGGTTTACCGTAGCGCCGCAATCCACCAGTATTTTGTTAACTGGGACCTTGTCTATTCGCGCCGTAATATAAAGAGGCTTCAGATGATTTTTCATCGCCTCTGTTGGCCGTTCAAAGAATGTGTTTTGCTCCTCGACGTAGCCATTGTTCATTATATAATAGCATACCAGCTTATGAGCCGTTATTTCCCAGTCCGTATATGTGTCCGAGTTTTTAACTACATAAATCCTATCAAATTCCCTGGGCATTACTGATACTATGTTGACCAAAATATCTAACGTGTCATCAGAGTCTTCGTCAAAATTATCGGTCATTTCATCGTCGACCGATTTCCTCTGTTCTTCGACCTGCGTTGGAAACAACTTTCTTCCTACAGGTGCCTTCTCGAAGGCCTTTGTTCGACCCTCGTGTTCAATGGGGATGTTGGTACTGGATTGTGGTTGGTCTTTATGTGCACCTTCTCTGTGTGCTTTTCTTCTTCTCTGCTCACATCTCCACTGGGATCGAGACATGGGATTCTTCCCTTTATAATTTTTTGACACATGAGCAGCCCTCGAAGACTGAAATTCTTTTCGGTAGCTTAACGAAGATCCTCGTTGCATTTCGAAGTTCTTCCACCTCTTCTGCCCTTGCTGCCTGTTCTCATTGGGCTTAGTCCACTTTCCATCAGTGGCCTCAGCATTGGGCTTAAAGCTAGTGGGTTTGCTCGTAGGAGGCCTTATGCGGGGGTCAGATCTTTGTTGAAGGCCTCTTCAAGGGTCGAATCTTGGCCTTTCGTTTTCTTGCCTCAGCCTTCGTGTTCCTTCTAGCTTTTGTGCAGCCTTCTTGTCGAATATGGCGCTGCATCGGGGACAAAGCATCACACTAGAACCTTTCTCCTGGCAGCGGTGAAGGAAAGAAACGATAGGTTCCTCCTACTCTGGGTAGGCTTCACTAGTGTGTGTTTCTTGGTAGTTCGACTCACTGTCTGCTACTTCCTCATGTTGAGTGATTTGTACCATGTTAATTTTAATTTCTTTGGCCAGACTAAGCTTCTTCATGCTTAACTCCATGCCTTTGGTGGCTTGATCAATTTTAACGAAGTCATCAGCCGTTTCTTTGGCCACTATCTCCCAGCCTAGATTGTTCCTGTTGTTTGGGCTTTTGGTTTCAATCCTTTGGTCACAGCTATCAACTTCCATTTCGACACAGCTCTTTTATCCGAAGCTGATGGTAACTTTCGCCATCATAGCTTCGTCTATGGGATTTCCAGCAGCCTCTGTTACTTCGATTGAAAAGTCATAGTCGTCGGCAACTTCGACCATATTAGCCTCAACTGGCTCTGTGTAATTTGCGTCTGCCGTTTGCAGAGGATCTGAGTCGACCTTCATCTGGCCACCAGCTTTCTCTCCGAACTTTAGACGTCCTTCCTGGATCGCATTCTGAACAAGGTCCCTGAAAAGAAAACATTGAGACGTTTTATGACCCAAGAAATTATGATATTTACAAAACCCTCTTTTCTTCCTTTGTTCTATGGACGGCATTTTGGCGCCAGGAGGCACTATCATTTGTCCGTCCTTAACTAACAAATCGAAGATTTCATCACATTTTGTGATGTCGAAAGTATATATTTTCTTTGGGAACCTATCATTCTTTTCAGATTCGACATAACTCTTCCCTTGTGGGGGAGCCAGTACTTTGCACAAGTAAGGCGGTCCTTGCTTAAGTTCAGCAAGGTCCACTTCGCCATCGTCGAAACTCACAGGCTCATCGCACAGACCTTCGACATTCTCATTATATTCGACAAAAGCTACCTTTTTATTTTTATTAAACTTAGCCTTTTCGTCTTTGAGTCTTTCGAGTTGTCGAACTTGATCGGCTAGTTGGGCCATGTCCCTTAGATACTGGGTATCCAACTTTTTCCTAATAGAGTAGTCGAGACCCCCCAACGGCCATTTCGACCAACTCATGTTCAGGGACTTGCGTGAAGCATCTGGCTTTAAGCAACCGGAACCTATTAAGGTATTCCTCTATTGGCTCAGAAAACTTACGCTTCACACTAGCGAGTTCCTTTAAGCTAATTTTAGTCTGACCCATATAGAATTGTTCATGGAACAAACGCTCTAACTGGATCCAGTTGCACACCGTGTTAGGGGGAAGTGTTGTGAACCAGGTAAAGGAGTTTTTAGTAAGGGAACTTGGGAAGTATTTTATTCTAATGCTTTCATCGTTCGCTATCTCTCCAGCCTCGATTAAGTAACGAGCCACATGTTCGACGGTAGATTCCGTCGTATCTCCTGAAAACTTAGTGAACTTGGGTACTTTCGTCCTAGGAGTTAACTCCGCCCGAAGGATATAATCTACTATAGGTGAAGTGTAATTTGTCCTGGTAAACCCGGTGTTTAGCCCATTTCTGGCCATGATTCTCTCGACCATGGCTGCTAGATTATTGTCGGCGGCCACGTTGTTTCGTCGAACTTGTTGGACTACATTGTCCGAGTCTTGGTTCCTATTCACAACCACTACTCCCGGGTTTCTTTCTCCCACGACACAGGGCTGATTTCGCAATGGCTCTTCCCTGAGCTCTTCGACGATAGGAGGGGCCATCCTTCCTTGATTTCCTACGTCGACTTTTGCCATATTCGCCAGGTTGTCTCGTGGGGTATCCGCTATTGTGGCTTGGTTTCTGGTTAAGGGAGGTACCCCCATGAATTCAGCCAATCTCGTTAATTGTACCGCCAATTGTTGATTAGTCTGGGTTGTATTTTGGATTAATGGTTGAAATATTTCACCCAGGTTTATGACAAAGTCTGAACCATCTGTAGGTTACTTTCATCCATCTGCTGTCTTAAACAAGTAACTGAGGTGTTGGTCAAATTAGGGTCTTGCGTCGAATACCCTAAACTATGGCTTTGGGGGTTTCGACCCATGTTCACGCCTGACCCTGACCCTTGTAGCGGCGAAGCCATCGCCTGATCTAAGAATATGGGGGGTGCACTTTGGAGCCCTTGCATCATAGCGGTGGGCATCCCATATGGGGGATTTCTTGGCGATTGTGAAAAACCAGGGGGACCAAACTGCTTGGACGTTAAACTTCCTCCTAACAAAATTTGAGGATTCGATGTTTGATGACCAATATATTCCAAAACTGGTTGAGTATAAGGTCTTATCACTGTCGATCCAACCCCAAGTACGAAAGGTGTCAGCACTGGCCTCACAGGCAGCACCGTTTGTTCTCCAGTCGACGGTATCGGAGGGGGAACTCCCTCATCTCTTATTCCCTCGATGGAACCGTCTCCTTGATGGTTGGGGTTATCTGGCTGGTTTGTATCTGTAGCCATGTTCCTAATGTTTCGTCTTGGTCGTGTCTCTTCGTTTACAGCGGCAATTTTTACACTTCTTAGTAACATAAAAATGTACCTCTCACGAAAAAGGACCAGTACGACTGCAGAATTTTTATAAGTTTAGTTTTATAAAACAGATTTTCTAGCACTGTCCCACTGGGCGTGCCATTTTGTTTCCCTTGAAAATCGGAAAACAACCGCTGATCTTCCAAATCTAACTTTGGTGACTCACAGGATCGATTAGATTGATCCTAGGACATGTGCTAAAAGGTTTGTTTTTGTTTTAAGAGTCCATTCAAGTTCCACACTCGAATAGTATTGGGGTGAAATTATTCTTAAGGAAACATCTATTCGACTACGGGACAATCTTAAAGGTAAAATAAAGCTTTCAATAAAAGAGAAGAAAGTTTGTTGGGAGAGGTGAAGTTAGATTGAGGACGAAGAGAAAAGAATTGCATAGGAAGGAAAGAAGTAAAGTAAGGAGAAAAGGGGTAAAGACAATAAAAGACTTTGTAAAATTTAAAGTAAAACAAGTAAATTGCATTAAGTTAAAAGATGGTGTGTTTACATCACGTACATTCTCTACAATACTCGCTTTCTCTACACTCGGATACTTGGAGTAATTTCAAGAGTAATTTGTACAGTAGTAAATTACAACACACTTGGATATGTCTAAGACACCATATTTATAGTAATAAAAAATAACCTCTAATAACCTTCATCATCTCCTTCTTTCACCACTTGTCATAAATGCATGAATCTACTGCTCCTAGGGTGACACGTGTCTCCCTCAATATTCAACAAGAAAAATCGTTCCCTCCAATATTTGAATTTCAAATCCTTCGACAAACCATCCCTCACAGCAAGCGGTCGAACTCCTGGCTTTTGGGTGAGTCCTTCGACTTCTTCTTCTGGTTGCTTTGCCTCTTTCGACCATTCTCTTGTTCTCAACTTATTTTTTACCCTTTTATCTTGAATACCTTCCTTCTACACGAGGCATCGAATTTAGGAGCTAACACCCTCTCAAGCTAAGCATGGTGAATATTGATCATGCCAAGCTTGGAAATGAATTTGTTGAAGGTTGAAGTTGGCAATGCTTTAGTTAGGAAATCAACAAGTTGCTCATGAGTGGAAATTGGTAGGAGCCAGAGTAAGCCTTGTTGTAGTTTTTCACGGACCAAATGGCAATCGATCTCAAGGTGTTTGGTGTGTTCGTGAAAAACAGGATTGAGCGCAATATGCATCGCACTCTGGCTATCACAATAAAGGACAGGAAGTTTGGTACATGTGATGCGCAGTTCCTTCATAAGAGCTATCAACCAGAGCAGTTCACATGTGGCAAATGATAATGCTCGATACTCAGCCTCTGATGATGATCTGGAAATAGTGTCTTGCTTCTTTGCACGCCACGATATGAGAGAAGTACCAATAAAAAAACAATATTCTGAAATGGACTTCCTCGAATCAATGCAGCTTGCCCAATCAGAATCTGAGAAGCCAAGAAGTTGTAATTCTGCATTTCTTCGAAACAGAATTCCTCTGCCAGGACTATTCTTCAAATAACGTATGACTTTACAGGCAGCATGGTAATGTGCCATTGTTGGATTGTGAAGAAACTGGCCGAGTTGTTGAGTGGCATAAGTAATATCAGGACGTGTGGTGTTAAGGTACAACAAGTGACCTATTAAACGTCTATAAGCTCCAATATCTTCAAAAAATTTACCACCATCAGCATGAAGTCTATTTGACGGGTCAAGAGGTGTTGGAGCTGGCTTGAATCCAAGCATACTAGATTCCTGCAGAAGATCAAGACAGTATTTTCGTTGCGACAATGAAATTCCTGCCTTTGAATGAGCAACCTCGAGGCCAAGAAAATACTTAAGTATTCCCAGATCTTTGATGCTAAAATTTTCATCCAGAATGAGTTTGATACGATCAAATTCAGTCATAGAAGTTCCAGCTAATATTATATCATCAATGTATACTAGGATGGTTGTAAAGTGTGCATCAGTTATCAAGGTAAAAAGGGAATAATTAGAAGTAGATTGAGTATACCCTTGTTGAAGTAAGAGAGCAGTTAGCTTTTCATACCATTTGCGACTGGCTTGTTTCAGACCATATAAGCTTTTTTGCAATTTACATACTTGATTGGGCCTGTGAGATGGAACCCCTTCAGGTATGATCATATACACATCTTCCTGCAATTCCCCATGCAAAAAGGCGTTGTTAACATCAAGTTGGTGTAAAAACCAGTTGTTTATGGCTGTAGTTGCAAGAAGTGTTCTGATTGTTGTAAGCTTTGCTACAGTTGAAAATGTATCAAAGAAGTCAAGCCCTTCAATTTGATTGTAGCCCTTGGCAACAAGCCTAGCCTTATACCTCTCTATTGTGCCATCTGCTCTATGCTTTACTTTGAACACCCATCTGTTGCCAATTGGTTTGACATGTGGTGGCAAATCAACTATATTCCAGGTTTTATTCTTGTCTAGTGCATCTAATTCAGACTTCATGGCCTTGATCCAAGGTTCAGATAAACATGCTTCTTTGTAGTTCTTTGGCTCATGTGTAAGAGTGATATTGGATGCGAAAACACTATGAGATGAAGACAGGAAATGCAATGAATTATAATTAGAAATAGGATAGAGAGATTTGGTAGTACCTGATGGTGACTTGACTGTTGATGCATCAGAAGTATTGCATACATAATCTGAGAGATAATGAAGTGTATGTTTGGTTCTAACAGATCTAGGCTGAATGTTGTCATTTTCAGTATCTGATGTATCAGGCACATATTAAATGTCATGAGTTTTATCAGGGTTTTCTAAAGGTTCAGGGTTTTCTAAAAGTTCAAAGTCAATGTTATGATGGTGCAGTGAGTCAGGTTCAGAATCAGTGTCAGGATGGTGTTCATGTTTCTCAACAGTGGATTCAATACTTTGTGATGGAACAGGTATGATATGTGATGGGTCAATGATATCTTTGTAAGGATGATATTCCCAATTAGTAGAATTACTACTTGAATATGGGAAAATATGCTCATGGTGTATAACATTTCTAGAAACAAGAATTGTATGACTATTAATATCATAAAGTACCACACCCTTCATACCATTCTTGTATCCTAAGAAAACATATTTTCGACCCCTTGGCTCAAGTTTTGTTCTATGCACAATCAATGTGGATGCAAAAGCTAGAGATCCAAACACTTTGAGACTATGCATGTCAGGGTGTGTATTATGCAGTATGAAATGAGGAGAAAGATTGTTTAAAACTTGTGTAGGAAGTTTGTTTATAATGAATGTAGCATGAAGGATGGCATATGACCAAAATTGTTTGGGAAGCTTTGACTGAAAAAGAAGAGCCCTGCCAACATTTAATAAATGTTGATATTTCCTCTCCACTCTACCATTTTGTTATGGAGATTCAACACAACTTGTTTGATGAATGATGCCCTTAGATGCATAAAATTCAGGAATGTTAAATTCAGGACCATTATCAGTTCTGATAATTTTGACATGAAGTTTATGTTGATTTTCAATGAGATGAACAAAATTTATGACATGATGTCTAGCTTCAGATTTAGCTTTCATCAAAGTTATCCATGTGTATCTACTACAATCATCAACAGCAGTCAAAAAATATGAATGGCCATGTAAAGATTGGACAGCAAGGGGTCCCCAAATGTCAAAATGGATCAATTCATAAGGGTGTGCAACTCTATTATTACTAACAGTATAAGAAAGCTTTCTTTGTCTAGCATAACATCATAGATCACAAACATCTTTATGGTTAACTGTGATAAAAGGAAATTGATAATGTAAGTACAAAAGTCTATTTTGAGACAAGTGTCCTAGTCTAAAATGCCATAAGGCTCTATCTGGTAAAGTGACATTGGCTGCTAGAGCAGGGATTAAGGTAGGTGTGTGTGCAGCAGGTGGATCATTATCATTATCTCTTAGAGTTAGGTAGTACAATCCATCTTTCTATTCAGCAAAACCAGTCATCTTCAAGGTGATTTTGTCTTGTATAATGCATTGTGAATTGAGGAAATTGACATTGCAATTAGAGGATGCACACAGTTTTGAAATAGATAATAGATTTAAAGAAAATTTAGGAATCAAGATAACATTATGCACAATGAAGTCAGGGGAAAAAGGATTGTGCCAGAATATTTAGCAACAAGGCATTGTTCATTGGGTAATCTAACATTAATAGGAATAATCTTCTTATATGAGTGAAACCATTTTATAGAACTACATATTGAAGGTGAGAAATTACTTAGAAGGGGAGGTTGAATAAGTATGAAAATAAAATCTTAGTAGTAAAAACTCAAGTATTTTTATCCTGGTTCGTTGAACTCAACTACTCCAGGTCCACCCTTTCTAGAGTGATTTGCCTTTCTCAAGCAAGGACTTAATCCACTATTTAATCAATGATTATAATAGTAAGCACTAAGAACAACTGTTCAAAGTCTTCTCAAGAACTACTGATCCTAACTGGATCTTCTTAAGGTTTTTCATACAATCAAATGTAATAATAAATACAAGTGTTAAAATGCTTCTAATAAAGCTTTATCACAACTGTGATTTTTCACTTAAGATTAAGAACAAAGAAATAATTCTAGCAAGAATATGTGAGTTGTATGAGAGCTTTGATAATGAATTATTTTCAAGTGTTTTCGTCAACTGAAGAAGATGAGTGGAGACTTGCTTTTATAGGCACAGTGATCCCAGAGCTTTTCACGTTGAGTAGAGTGTACCAAAAGGTCTGAGCCTTTTTGTCTTCACATCAAGTGACCTTTCCTAGAAGAAGAAAGCACAGAGAAATCCTTTTTGTCTGTGTTCTTGTGTCTAGCATAAATAAGGAAAGAGTTGTTTAGATAATCCAACGGACATAATCTTTGAATTCTTCTTCAACAATTTTCAGCAAGAATCATCAGAGTCTAAATTGGTCAGAGCCTTCTGATGTTCATCATAGTTTTGCTGAATCAGAGTCTTTGCAGCAAGTGTGCTTTCAGCGTGTATAAGTTCAGAGCAGAGTTTTTGGGTCGGATCCTCAGTACTGGCAGCGTTAGTACTATCAGAGTCTTCTGAAGTAACTATGCTTGAAAACTCTTCATACAGAATTCTTCATTAGTTCAGATGCTTCTGGCTTGCTTCAGATTCTTCTGTAGCTTCTGCTTCAGATCCTTCTGGAGGCAACGCTCAGAATCTTTTGATGGCAGTGTTCAGAATCTTCTAAGGAATGCTTCTGACGCTTCAGAGCCTTGCATATTTCTTATGTTCAGATCTGATTTGCTTCTGGAGTGATATTTTCTTTAACATCTGCAGCAAACATTCTCAAGCAAATTTTAGAGTATATAATTCTTTAAATACAAAATTTCATAATAGTTATCATCAAAATATAGAGATATTATTAAGAACCAATCTGTGTTTTAACAATCTCCCCTTTTTTTATGATGACAAAAACATCAGAAATTTTGTTCAATTGTAAAGAGAATAATTATAACTCCCCCTGAGATGATGAATCTCCCCCTGAATTGAATATTAATAAGGAATAGAAACTTCCCTTTTTGCCTTGAGTATTCTTTTCAGAATTAGAGCTTGATTGTTCTAAACATTTGATCTTGCATTTTTCAGAGTCAGAGTTTGATAAGTTAAATATGATCCGGGAGTCTCAGAGTTTCTTTTAGAGAGTATATCAGATTTATCAAATATTCTGAAACACTCAGATTTTATGTTAGATAAAATTGATATGTCTGAAGTTTCATTCTGGTAGAGTTTAATTGAACAGATCAGATCTAGTTTCTCCCCTTTTTTGTCATAATCAAAAAATAAGAATTTTTAAAAGACAAATAAAAGGAAAAATAAACAAGATAAATCATGTAGAGAAAACATTGAGTCATTCATTCATTCAGAGCAAATAATACAAACATCAGAAAAAAATTCAAGTACATGTGCAAACAGCAGATAAAAAGTAAACTAAGTTTGTTTTGACAAAATCATCTTCAACAGATCAGTGATCTCAGACGATGATTGTTCTTGCTTTGACATCCACTTAGCCATTGTGTCATTCTTCTGATCTTGTTTGGACATCCACTGAGCCATGTCTTCAGACTTCTTATCTTGCTTAGCCATCCATGACTTAATCTCTGATTGACCAGCTTCCAAAACTGCAATCTTATCTTCAAGATCTGGATACTCTTTCTTGATCTCAGATCAAGAAGGTGGGACAGATTCTGAAGCATGAACAGAGTCAATTTCCACGGGGGATTCAGAGTCAGGAGCAGCAGATCCAGACGGATGTTCTACAAGAGTCATAGCCAGAGGGTTGTCTTCAGATGCAGATTCAGCATTCACTTTTGTATCACATACTTCAGATGATGAAGGAGCATCTTTAAGAAGCAATGGTGCAGATCTTTTAACAGTATAGAACAAACTTCTAGCAGTTTCAGCAAATCTGAGCTTCGCGTCATCAAAACATACATTCTTCAGATTTGATGCTACAGTATTGAATCTGTTTATGAAGCTATTCCAAATAGCATCAGATTCATTTGCATCCATTGTTGATGAACACTTCCTCTGTACAGAGCCTAAATACATCTCTATTTCTTTCAAAAAACTTGTAAATAAATTATCAACATTCAGCCTAGGTTTTGGGTTTAGAAAAGTTTCCAATGTGATTGGCTTGGGTTGGGGTGAAGGTGGAATGGTGAATTTTGGAATTGTGATCAGAGGACGAGGGTAGAAGGGTATGGATGGAGGATCAGATGAAATGACAGTTTTTGATCTGGATAAAGCATTCAGCAGACATGGTTTTACATTTAATGCATAGGAAATAACATCAAATGTGGTATCAGAGTAAGGAATGAATGCAGATTTATTAGATAAAATAGGTTCTGATGAAATCATTTCTGGCAGTTCTTTAATATACGTTTGAAGAACAGATGGTAGAATGATGGAAAGCTTGGGTTTAAGAGGAGTGATAGTGTCAGATGGTTCAATTCTGGTGTAGAAATTTTTGAATTTGAAACCAGAGAGAAGTTTGTCAGATGAAAATGGTTTACATAAAGCAAAGGATACACACTCAGATGTCCTTGGCTTAGGTGTTGGGATGGGATTGGGAATGAGAATTTCAGAAGAAATAGGTGGTTCTGGTTGGTTAACTGCAAGATTTCTGAGAGAGGGAGGTGACAGAATATCTGGGTGTATGCCAGATTCTGAGGAGTTTGAGGAAGTGGTTGGAGTACAAGACGTAGAGGACACTTCAAAAACAGTTTTGAGAGGTGTAACGTTTAAAACCTCTGTCTCAGGGATATTTGTTTCAGATGGTTTGGTTGGTTCTGATTGATTCTCAGAAGGTTTTGATGGATGTTCAGATGTAGGTGGATTAGATGAAGGTGGTTCAGATGTAGGTGGTTCAGATGTAGGTGGTTCAGATGTAGGTGGTTCAGAAGTAACTTGTGCAGATGCAATAGGTTCAGATGTGTGTGATTGTGGTTTTTCTGGTTGTTGTTGTTGTTCTGGTTGTTGTTGTTGTTCAGATTGTTCTGTTGGTTTTGTTATAGGTGTTAGAGTTTGATTTGCTGGTGTTGTTGTTGTTGTTGGTTTAGATGATGGAATAACAGAGGATTTTAATGGAGTTGTGGAAATGGGATCAGATGATTTTTGTGGGGAAGGAATTTTTAATGGTTCAGATTTTTGAGATGGAGCAGGAACAGATTGTTTTTGAGAAGGAGGGGGTTTTGGAATAGAACTAAATGTTGATTCATTTAAAACAATGTTATTGAAAGAAGATACAGAAGATTTGGTACCTTTAATCTTGATACGCTTTGTGGGAACAGAGGGGGCGTCTCCAGATGCTTTCCTCTTGATCAGCTTCTGAGGCTTGTCAGCAACTTTTGGCTTCTTCTGAGCAGCAACTTCTTCTGTCTCTGATTGACTTCTTTTCCTTGTGTTCTCATTTCCTCTATCAGGCATTGGTTCTCTTGCTCGTTTCAGAATATCTGCAGGAATGGGCGTTCCATCTGCTTTGCATGCATCAATATATCTCACAATTATTTCCTTTGGTTCTTCAGCACAGAACAGTGGGTAGTTTTCAACTGGAATTCGCTTCTGACTGAGTTCAGAGATATTCAGCTTCTTGGGTGCAGATGTGAGTTCCTCTACAATTTTTAGTCTCTAAAGACTCTTGGCATTCAGAGGTTTTCCAACAATAGATTCAAGTTCATCCTTGACTCCAGCAGCATACAGAGCAGTCACCAGACCATTCTCTGTCAGAATATCTGAAATTAACCTTCCAAATGGAATCCATGTTCTGATCTTCTGACCCTTATCTTTTACAGATTCTCTTGACGCATTCATATGGTTCCATAAATGTATGAACAGAATGTAAGGAAGATCTACCTTAGTGCTCTGACTTAAACAGTACATGAAGTAGAGTTGTTCATTGTTCACATAATCTGGAGAATTTGTAGATTTTCTGTGATGAATGCATCCCATAAAAATCTTTGCCCACATTTTGTAGTCAGGCTTCAGATCTTTAAATTTGTTAGAGGCCTGCCCAGAAGTCATGACTTCCTCATAAACTTCTTCCATGTCTACACGCCCAGCTGGAAGATGACATACTCCATCAGTTTCCTCATACCCTATGAGTTTCCTGATTAGATCTTCTTTAATTATAATCTCCTTACCCAGAACAGAAGACAAGATGAATTTGGGATAAACAGAAGCATGTATCCAGAATTCTTTCACCAGATGAGGGTAAACTGGTCCAAATAATTTGTCAAAGTATTTTACCCAGCCTTGAGCATCAATTATTGAACGAAATTCAAATCCATTTTCAGCTAATGAATCAAATTCCACCATTGATTCATAGAGAACTTCAAGTTTGTCAACGGGAGTTAACAAAGTCCTTTTAGGTGTCGTGTATGGAGCCACACCCATATTTGCAGAAGTAACTGCAGCCATGGTTGATTGAAACTGAGCTGCTGTAGAAGATGAGGTTGTCATTGAAGATGATTTTGACGAGGGTTTAGGGTTTTTGTGAAGAGAGAAAAGAAGACAGAAATGCATAAACTTGCTTGTGTTGTGAAAAGTGTGAAAGTGGTGAGAGATGTGGTATTTAGAAGACAATTTGGCATTCAAACAGACATTCAAAGCACATTTACACATAGCAATTAATGACAATTAATGAAAGAGAATAAAAATCATTTCAAGCATTAATGGATTCTGACAAATTGGGGGGAAAATCAAGATTTTCACTATTCAAACCATACCTCAAACGTCTCTTCAGTAGTGTACACGCCATCTTTGCAGGTTTAGAGTGACACGTGTTTGCTTGCTTGCATGTGCTTCTGAATTCTCTTGAGAAATGAAACGTTAACCAACGTTCAGATCCTCTGAGATTGGTTAGTTCAGATACACACAAATAAACATAAATCTAATAAGCAACAGATGAAATACTTCAGAGTGATAAACATTTATCATCTGAAAAATTTGCTTCTGACAAATATTATTCTAGACACAAATCCATACCAATATTTTTCAGAATAAATTTGAATCTATCTTCAACAAGGGGTTTTGTGAAAATATTTGCCCATTGATGATCTGTATCAACAAAGGCTAAGTTTATAATTCCATTCTGAACATAGTCTCTGATGAAATGATGTTTAATTTCTATATGTTTTACCTTAGAGTGTAAAATGGGGTTTTTAGACAAACATATAGCATAAGTATTATCACAGAATATAGAAATGTTACTTTCAAATATCTGATAGTCTTCTAGCTGACTTTTCATCCAGAGCATCTGCGTGCTACATCCAGCAGCAGCAATATATTCTGCCTCTGTAGTTGATAGTGCAATTGTGGGTTGCTTCTTACTGTACCAAGAGATTAGATTTCTTCCTAGAAATTGACAACTTCCAGAAGTACTTTTTCTTTCCACTCTGTCTCCAGCGTAATCAGCATCACAGAATCCAACTAATTTGAAATCATCAGATTTTCTGTAACACAAACCCACATTAGAAGTACCTTTCAGATACCTTAGAAGTCTCTTAACAGCTGTTAAGTGTGATTCTCTAGGATCTGATTGGAATCTTGCACACAAGCATACACTAAACAAAATGTCGGGTCATGAAGCAGTTAAGTAGAGAAGAGATCTTATCATACCTATGTAGAGTTTCTGATCTACTTTCTTACTTACCTCTTCCTTGCCTAGTGTACTAGTTGGATGCATGGGAGTCTTTGCCATCTTACTATCAGTCATTCTTCAGAAGTTCTTTAACATATTTGGTCTGATGAATGTAGGTGCACTCTGGAGTTTGGTTGACTTGAATTCCCAGAAAGAATCTCAATTCTCCCATCATGCTCATTTCAAATTCTGCCTGCATACATTGAGCAAACTCCTTTCCCAGCACAGTATTGGTAGATCCAAATATGATATCATCCACATATATTTGACAAATTAGAAGATCTTTCTTAAATGTTTTACAAAACAGTGTTGTGTCCACTTTGCCTCTGATGAAGTTTTTCTCCAGAAGAAAATTGCTTAATCTCTCATACCAAGCTCTGGGAGCTTGTTTTAAACCATACAGAGATTTTTTTAGTTTGAAAACATGTTCTGGGAATTTTTCACTCTCAAAACCAGGAGGCTGGTGAACGTAAACTTCTTCTTCTATAATACCATTTAGAAAGGCACTTTTAACATCCATTTGATATAGAGTGATGTAATATTGTGCAGCAAAAGAAATGAGTAAACGAATAGACTCTAACCTTGCAACAGGAGCATAAGTCTCTGTATAATCAATTCCTTCTTGCTGGTTGTAACCTTGAGCAACTAGCCTTGCCTTATTTCTTTCAACTTCTCCTTTCTCATTAAGCTTGTTTCTGAAGACCCATTTAGTTCCAATTATGTTGATTCCTTTTGGTCTTGGAACTAAATCCCACACATCATTTCTGGTGAACTGATTTAGCTCTTCTTGCATGGCAATAATCCAATCATTGTCTTGAGGAGCTTCATCTACAAAAGTTGGTTCAATTACTGACACCAATCCAAATAATGATACTTCAGATGATCTGAGGAAGGATCTTGTTCTGATAGGGTCATCCTTCTTTCCAATGATAACATTCTCTGGATGAGAAGCTTTGATTCTGGAAGATGATCCTCTAACAGTTGATTTTTCAGAAATGTTTAAGTTATTCATCTGAGAAGTCAAAGGAATTGCATCTGGCGTTGCTTCTGGTTCCTTCACTTGAGCTTTGTCTGCCTCTGAGTCTTCAGAGTCTGTGAGAATTACTTCTCTATTTGCAGAACTTTCAAACTGCTTTGGCTTTTCAATGCCAAGCTTATCATCAAATCTAACATGAATAGATTCTTCCACAATCTGTGTTTCAATATTGTATACTCTGTAGCCTTTAGAGCATTCAAAATACCCAAGCATGAAACACTTCTGTGCTTTAGAATCAAACTTGTTCAGATTTTCTTTAGTATTCAACATATAGCAAATACATCTAAAATGATGAAAATATGAAATGTTGGGCTTTCTGTTCTTCCACAATTCATAGGGAGTCTTCTCTAGAAGAGGTCTTACAGACACTCTGTTCTAAATGTAACAGGCTGTGTTGATTGCTTCTGCCCAAAAGTGCTTTGCCAGATTAGTCTCATTGATCATGGTTCTGGCCATTTCTTGCAGAGTTCTATTTTTCCTCTCTACAACCCCATTCTGTTGTGGAGTTCTAGGACAGGAAAAATCATGAGCAATGCCATTTTCATTAAAATATTTTTCAAAATATTTGTTTTCAAATTCACCACCATGATCACTTCTGACTTTTATAATTTTGAAACCTTTTTCATTCTGGACTTGTTTGCAGAAGTCAAAGAACATCGGATGTGACTCATCCTTGTGTTTTAAGAACTTTACCCATGTCCATCTACTATAGTCATCAACAATGACTAATCCATACTTCTTTCCTCTGATGGATGTAGTTTTCACTGGTCCAAACAGATCAATATGAAGTAATTCTAATGGTCTGGAAGTAGAAACAACATTTTTTGATTTAAAAGATGATTTCGAAAACTTCCCTTTTTGACATGCTTCACAAAGAGCATCTGAGGTGAACTTTAAATTAGGAAGTCCTCTAACAAGATTAAGTTTATTAATCTGAGATATACGTCTCATATTAATATGCCTCAATCTTCTGTGCCAGACCCATTGCTCCTCATTAACAGACAAGAGACATTTGACATTCTGAACCTTAAGTTCTGAAAGGTTTATTTTATAAATGTTGTTCTTCCTCTTTCCACTAAATAGAATTGAGCCATCCTTTTGACTAATAGCTTTATAACATTTTTGATTAAAGGTTATGTCATAACCATTGTCACTTAATTGACTTATGGACAATAGATTATGCTTTAATCCTTCTACAAGTAAAACATTAGTAATAGAGGGAAGGTTACAATTTCCAATAGTGCCAGATCCAATGATCTTGCCCTTCTGATTCCCTCCAAATTTCACATCACCTCCAGATCTAAGCTCCAGACTTTGGAACATAGACCTTTCTCCTGTCATGTGTCGCGAGCATCCAGAGTCCAGGTACCATGATTGGCGTCCTGACCTTGCTGCTAAGAACATCTGCAACATGAATTATTTTACTTTTAGGTACCCAGATCTTCTTGGGTCCTTTTGGGTTAGTTGTTCTGAAGGTTTGTCTAAACTTCTGTTTTTCAACATAAGGTTTATTCTGACTAGCCTTAGATTTAAACACATGAATGTTCTTTTCAGAACGAGTGTGTTCAATATCATTCAACTGACCAAATTTAAAGTGGGAATATAAAGGAGTCTTCTTGATGATAATTTTATCAACAAGTTTTGGATTTAAATCCTTTCCAGAGGAAGATTTATATCCAATTCCTTTTCTGTTATTTCTGCTAACTCCATAGATCATAGAAGCCATTTTGCTTCTGTCTATGCTTTTAGCAAGAAACTTCTGAAAGCTGTAGTCATATTTTTCCAAAATATTTTTGCATTCAGAATCAGTTTCAGAGTCAGAGTCTTGTTGAGCTAATTTAGAATCATTTTTCATTTTTAAGTTCTTTTTATTTAGCTCAGCCACTTCTGATTTGAAAATATTATTCTCAGATACAAGATTGCTTTGATGCTTCTTGTATTTGAGCTTAATATTGTTATAGCTCTTCAGAACTTCTGATAACACTTTGATAAGTTCATCTTTAGTGAGTTTAGCCATTACCTCTTCAGCGTCAGAGTCAGATTCAGATCCTGAAATTCCTTCCTCATGATCTTCTATGTCAGCCATTAATGCTACGTTGGCACATTCCTCTTCTGACTCAGATTCAGATTCAGATGTATCTGAATCATCCAAGGTAGCCATTAGAACCTTCTTCTTCTTATCAGATTTTCTTTTAGGTTTTTCTTTCAACAACTTTGGACATTCATTTTTGTAATGCCCAGGTTCTTTACATTCGTAGTAGACAACCTCCTTTTTGCCAGATCTTCTGTGTCCAGAAGATTCTTTTCTTTGGTTAGGCTTCCTGAAGTTTATGAACTTCTTTCCTTTATGCTTCCAGAGTTTGTTTATTCTTCTGGACAGCATGGATAGTTCATCTTCAGATGAGGATTCTTCAGAGCTTTCCTCTATTACCTGCAATGCTTTAGAAGATTTATTAGATTTTAAGGCAATTGATTTACCTTTCTTTTGAGGTTCATCTTCCTCAAGTTCAATTTCATGACTCCTCGGTGAACTGATTAGTTCCTCCAAGGAAATCTTGTTCAGATCTTTAGCCATTTTCAGCGGAGTCACCATAGGTCTCCATCTGGTAGGTAAGCTTCTGATGATCTTTTTCACATGATCAGCAGTAGAGTATCCTTTATCTAGAACCTTTAGTCCAGCTGTAAGTATTTGAAATCTAGAGAACATGGCTTCAACAGATTCAGCTTCTTCCATCTTGAAGGCTTCATACTTCTGAATTAGAGCCAGAGCCTTTGTTTCCTTGACTTGAGAGTTTCCCTCATGAGTCATCTTCAAGGACTCAAACATGTCAAATGCAGTTTCTCTATTTGTGATCTTTACATACTCAGTGTGAGATATTGCATTTAACAATATTGTTCTAGCCTTGTGGTGATTTCTAAATTCCTTCTTTTGGGCTTCTGTCATAGATTTTCTATCTACTTTCTTGCCATTCCCATCAATAGGATGAACATAACCATCTATGACCAAATCCCATAAATCAGCATCATAACCAAGGAAAAAACTTCCAATCCTGTCTTTCCAATAATCAAATTTCTCCCCATCAAACATTGGGGGTTTAGTGTTGATTCTGTCCCTTTCTTCATATTTGTTGTTAATGTTAGATATTGAAGTATCAGCCATAGTAACAACCAAATATATATATCAAAGTTTTTCTCACTGGATCTTTTCTATCACTGTGAAGTGGTAGCACACACAAAACCGGAGCTCTGATGCCAACTGAAGGTGAGAAAATACTTAGATAGGGGGGTTGAATAAGTATGAAAATAAAATCTTAGTAGTAAAAACTCAAGTATTTTTATCCTGGTTCGTTGAACTCAACTACTCCAGTCCACCCTTTCTAGAGTGATTTGCCTTTCTCAAGCAAGGACTTAATCCACTATTTAATCAACTGATTACAATAGTAAGCACTAAGAACAACTGTTCAAAGTCTTCTCAAGAACTACTGATCCTAACTGGATCTTCTTAAGGTTTTCTTACAATCAAATGTAATAATAAATACAAGTGTTAAAATGCTTCTAATAAAGCTTTATCACAACTGTGATTTTTCACTTAAGATTAAGAACAAAGAAATAATTCTAGCAAGAATATGTGAGTTGTATGAGAGCTTTGATAATGAATTATTTTCAAGTGTTTTCGTCAACTGAAGAAGATGAGTGGAGACTTGCTTTTATAGGCACAGTGATCCAAGAGCTTTTCACGTTGAGAAGAGTGTACCAAAAGGTCTGAGCCTTTTTGTCTTCACATCAAGTGACCTTTCCTAGAAGAAGAAAGCACAGAGAAATCCTTTTTGTCTGTGTTCTTGTGTCTAGCATAAATAAGGAAAGATTCGTTTGGATAATCCAACAGACATAATCTTTGAATTCTTCTTCAACAATTTTCAGCAAGAATCATCAGAGTCTAAATTGGTTAGAGCCTTCTGATGTTCATCAGAGTTTTGCTGAATCAGAGTCTTTGCAGCAAGTGTGCTTTCAGCGTGTATAAGTTCAGAGCAGAGTTTTTGGGTCAGATCCTCAGTACTGGCAGCGTTAGTACTATCAGAGTCTTCTGAAGTAACTATGCTTGAAAACTCTTCATACAGAATTCTTCATTGGTTCAGATGCTTCTGGCTTGCTTCAGATTCTTCTGTAGCTTCTGCTTCAGATCCTTCTGGAGGCAACGCTCAGAATCTTCTGATGGCAGTGTTCAGAATCTTCTAAAATGCTTCTGACGCTTCAGAGCCTTGCATATTTCTTATGTTCAGATCTGATTTGCTTTTGGAGTGATATTTTCTTTAACATCTGCAGCAAACATTCTCAAGCAAATTTTAGAGTATATAATTCTTTAAATACAAAATTTCATAATAGTTATCATTAAAATATAGAGATATTATAAAGAACCAATCTGTGTTTTAACACATATGTGATCAGAAGCTCCCGAATCAATGATCCAAGAACTATTACTACTATTATGCATGTAATGATATGTGTTACCTGTTGACGGATGACCAACAGCAACTTGATTGGAAGAAGCATGTCCTGAAGATTGGGCAAGGCTAGATTTCTGAATTAGCTCCATTAGAGCACTGAATTGACCCTGAGTTATAGGTGAATTATCACCTTTGATGTCAGTACCATTAGAGAAAGATCCATCATCATTGTTACCATCTGATGCCACATTGTTAGCTGAATTCTGAAACTGCTTCTGCATGTGAGGTGGTACACCATGCATCTTGAAGCAATTGTCAACAATGTGATTTGTCTTGCCACAGAAAGTGCAGACACGAGCACCATGCTTGACATTTTTTCTTGCACCAATCCTCTTGGAATCAGCAGCATTGATCAGTGTTTGAGACTCGTCAGTGGTAGTAGGGAGTTGAATTTGTCGCTCATGTTGAATCACCATGGAAAATATCTTATTCATATTGGGCAAAGGATCCATTAATAAGATTTGAGACTTGACTACGGCAAATTGATCATTCAAACCAGTCAAGAATCTGATAACTTGCAGCAGTTGATGGTTAGATCGTGCATTACGCATAGCTTCGCAAGAACACCTTATGCGACAAGTACAAGTAGGTAAAGGCAGATACAAATCTAACTCTTCCCAAAGAATCTTAAGATCAGAGAAAAAATCAGTTACCGATTTGGCTTCTTGCTTGAGACTGTATATTTCTTGTTGTAGCTCAGAAATGCGAATAAGATCACCCTGAGAAAACCTTTCTTTCAAATCGTTCCATACATCAAGTGCATTTTCTATGAAGACGATAGACTGAGAAATTGGAGTCTGAGACGGAGTTCATAATCCAAGAATGTACTAGCATGTTGTAGCGATTCCAAGCACGGAAAGATGGATCGAAAGAATCAGTAGGAACAGGAAGAGATCCATCAATGAACTCAATCTTCATCTTTCCACCAAGATCCCTCTTCATACTTCGAGCCCATGAATGATAATTGAGACCGGTGAGTTTCGGAAGAACAACAACAGAACCGGGGCCATCCTGGGGTGAACAAAGTACGGTGAAGTTTGATCCAAAGTTGGAGCTCGAGGAGGAGCCATGGATGCAGAAAGGAGAATAGGTGAAGAAGAAGGGAAAAAAATCAATTGGATAGCAGTGGAATAAGGACTGATATGGCGAATGATACCATATTATGATGAAGCTTCTTTATCATTGAAGAAGAAGTAACAGAATGAAGAATGAAAAATGAAGAAGAAGAATAGAAAAATATAGCTTCATTAATTGCACATGTGGGTGATTACAAGCCTTATATAGTACAACCTTATCAAATAACAACCAATCAAATAACAAGCTTAACTAACTAATAACAACCTAACCAATAACAGTCTTATCAACCATATTAACTAATCTAATCCAAAGATTAAAATAGCTAATCTTAATAATAAAAAACATTATTTATTTTTACAAAATATAATTTAAAATATAAAAAATTAAATCTAATATAATTAAAACTTTAAACTATAAATATTTGGATTAAATGGTGTTAGGTCATTATGAGTGGGGAATCATTTATATTGGGTTAAACATTCACCTAAAGGTTAATGACTCGCCCAAAGAAGTGAGAGAGATACTACATGTTCACTCAAAATTCTAAGGTGATAGGTGTATGAGTCACTTATAAAGTGTTCAACCTCCACTTTTTTAAGCAGTGTGACTTAGAACTCACACTTATCTCTCAACATAACTCACACTTGTTTCCCAGCAATATCCCCTCAAGTGTGAGACCATCTAGTATGCTCCCCCTCAAGTGCAAGCTCTTTCACCCACATGCTTGTACCGCCGTTGAGAAACACATTTATCTTCTCATGGGCACTTCAACGGAACACGTCGCCTCACCACCACGTCAGGAATACTTTCGACACAAGGAGTCGGTCCCTTACTCGAACTAGGATGTGATACCACTGATGGGTCATCACGAGGGGGAAGTATTCACATTGAGTCAAACACTCACCTAAACAAGTGAGAGAGATACTACATATTCATCCAAAACCTTAAGGTGATAGGTGTATGAGTCATCTCACTTATAAAGTGCTCAACCTTCACTTCTCTAAGCAATATGAAACTTAGAACTCACACTTATTTTTCAACACAACTCACATTTATTCTCCAACAAATGGTAAGAGATTTTTTCAATTTAGAGCATATTAATTTAATACCAATAAGCTCTAAAGAATAAGCTACTTAAATTAACTTACACTATAAGAAAAAAAAAAGGTATAAAATACTTGATTTAAATAAATAAAAAAAAGCTATAAGTCAATATAAAAAAGTTACAAGTTCTTGAGAAAATAATATTACAATTTTTTTGAAAAATTTGAGTTTATAAGTTATAAATTCAAAGGCTTTATTTGATAAATAAATAATTGATAAATAATAAATTAGTTGATATTTTATAGTTGATAAATGATAGTCGATAGATTATAACTCAATATGTTAGATCAAGTTAATTTTGCCAAGTTTAAATTTGGTCTTTTAAAAATACCAAAGTCTATGCAATGATTTATAGTCTAATATTGTTTATTTTTAGACTAAACCTGCCATTTTTAAAGATTTAGTTGATATGTTAGCTTATTTAAAAACTTATTTTATTTAAACGCATATAAATAAGCAATTCAAATAAAATTTAAATAGACTAATAAATAAATAAAAATAATAAAATTAAAATATTGTTTGCATAGAGTTATAAGAGTTTACTTATTAGCCTAATTTTTTTTTATACTTATAAAAACAACGTTGATAAATAGTTTTCAACTAAATTTTAATATTGTATATAATAATAATAATAATAATAATAATAATAATAATAATAATAATAATAATAATAATAATAATAATAATAATAATAATAATAATAATAATAATAATAATAATAATAATAATAATAATAATATAAAATTACTTAAATTTATTTAAATACGATGGCCTAATAGATTCAAAAGAGTTTTTTATGGCTGCCTAGTCTTTTAAGTTCTAGTAACCCATAAATATGTATAATGACATATGAAAGAATATTCTTTATGGCATAGAAAACACACATGTATATTCTAGTCATGCATGAAAATATAAAAATTTGACTTTTCCTAATCATGCATAGAAAAATTGAATCAATACAAAAATTTGTTTCATAATTGTCTTTAGCAAGAGTTTGTAACTTTTTATAATAGTTTATGTTTTCTTTTTCAAAAGTTATTTGAAATAATTCTGAACTTATTTTGTTTACCTTATCACTTTTTATTTTATTTTAATATTTAATATCTTAACCAGAATTATATATATATATATATATATATATATATATATATATATATATATATATATATATATATATATATATATATATATATATATATATATATATATATATATATATATATATATATATATATATATATATATATATTCAGAAATATTTCTCATATAATTATTAAAAGATATTTAAAATTTCAAAATTTATTTTTCCTATAAAATTAATTATCATTTTTATAGCAATTCAAATGTAAAAATGATATATAATAAAAAAATTAAAAATGATATATAATAAAAAAATTAAAAATGATATATAATAAAAAAAATTAAAAGTGATATATAATAAAAAAATTAAAAATGATATGCTACGTGTTAAGAATCATTTATGTCTCTTCGGAAAGTAGTAGGCAAAGTAGTAGGCAAACGTCAGTTATATTTAGTGAGGAACACTTCTAGCGTGGCTGCGTGGGTTGGTTTCTAGAAGAATGGTTGGTAGGTACCAAAAATTAAGACGGTTAGGTGGCATTCAATCTTACAGTACATTATATTTTTTAACAAATTTATAATTTACTTCCTCTGTTACTACTATTACAGTATATATTATATTTCATCTCTCTTGTTAGATAATTAATTAAATTAATAATAATGTAGAATTAAAAAAATTTTAACAAATTTATTATAATATTTAAATTTCTATTAAAATGTTTTATAGTAATAATTAACGAAGAGTATAAGAAAATAAAAAAACATGTTAAAGAATCATGTAAGAAATAAAATTATTTTTACTGATTAAAAAATATTTTTTTATATTAATTTATATATTCAATATATTAAAAATTGAAATATAAAAAAAATTAAAAATACTCTTTAATTTAATTCTTAATGAATATATGTTAAAGAAGAAATTATACTTGGAAATCAATCTACACTTAGATTAATCCTTAAATAATACTTTAAGAAATTATACTTGGACATTGATCAACACCCCCCTAAATACGCCGAGGGAAAAGATTTTGCAAGAATGCTCGAACACCAAATTCAAAGAAAACTCCCACCCCGTCAAAGAATTATCTAAAAGTGACAAGACAATATTTTGTTGTTTTCACACAATTCATGAGCATAACACAAACAAGTGCGTCCACTTGAAAACTTAATAAAGCAAGGAAGCCTATGCCTATAGCAGAAGAATGACGATAAAGACGATCACGAGAAAAAAAAGGGCTCTCCTAGAGAATCCAGAAGGCGAAAGGAATCACCATAAAAGAAGTGATTTTCCCATCGAGAGAAGACATACCCAAAGAAGACCTTGAGGTCGTTACAAAGTCCAAAGGCAGAAGGGATAACAATGACGACGAAAAGGAGAACCGAATAGGGAAACGCCGGTTTATAGTCTCTGCCACAGAGGGTACAATTTCATTTCCTCCACCACTTGAGTTTTCCCCGTCCAAAAACTCCGTCTATGGGAATGGTTAAGAGATAAATTGTCGAGTTAACGACAATCAATAAGAAGGGAGAAACTGATTTTAAATAAAAATCAGAGAGACTTATCTTAGGATTCAAAGATAGTGAGAAAGTAGGCAGGATCCTATATAGGATTTTCCCTTGGTCATAACAGTAACATGACAAACTTTGACGTTTATTGACTGGAGAAGCTCGTGTGATATTATGTACATCGAGCTCTTTAAAAAGCTGGGACTGAAGAAAGAAATGACGCCACCTTATACGGGCTCTAACCAATAAGATTATAATGGCATAGTAATCTGATGGTGGGACTTTGTAGAGCTTATGGTCGGAAGGAAGAGACACTAGAATGGTAGATCTACAATTTCTAGTATTCTTGTGCAAAAGTGTGTATAATTGCATTTTTGGAAGATGTTTCAATACAAACCTTGACATCATGGCTTCCCGTCCACTTGAAAAAGAGGTGCCATAATATCCATGATGAACCTGTAATGATATGTGTTAACCTATAAAGAGTCCAAAAAAAATTCTTGAAATGTAGCCAGGACACAACATCAGATGGCCAGGAGAAGAAATACATGTTAGAAGTTAATGTCATCAACCTCAGAAGACACCTGAAGACAATGACATTTAATCATCACGTCATAAAACCAGCCTTCAAAATGAAAGATCAAATCTCCCTAAATTTTTTAGGACTTAGACGAGCAACAGACGAAGAAGATAGATTTCGTGGGTTTGAAAACAAACTTTCCCCTTAACATGGCCTACCAGAATCTTGATCCATATTTCAAGGCGTTTTAAAAATGGTTTCACCAATTGAAGAAGCACCTTAACACTTATCATTCGCTTACCTTCACCAATCTCTCTCGATGATAACCCGGGAACATCCTCGCCCAAAGAACGGAAGAAAAGTTCTCATATCTCAAGTCTCCCTATATAAGGAAGGGTTGGGGAAGCCTGAGCATAAAAAGGGCCCAAGGGATAAGGCTCATCTGGGGTCATGATAAGTGGTTTTTGCAACACTTTTATTGGTTGTTTTAATTTGATATTTTGTCATTTTTGTTCTACTTAATTTCTTTTTATCATGTTTTATGTTTGGTAGTGTGTTTTTGTTATTTTCCGGCTTTAGTAAGCGTCTTGGGAGAAAGAGGAACCAAAAGGAACGAAATGCGAAAAAGCGCAAAAAGTCATATTTTTCTCCATGTATTTTAGATATGGATATTACGGGCATCTGTAGCAGCTGCTACTGGACGTAGAAACATGATCGCTTAAGCCTCATTCCCATTTATTTACCAGATGCCTGCTATGGGCCGTAGCAGGCATGCGAGATTTCCCGTTTTTCTTTCCTTTTTCGACTTTCCTATTGTTGTTTTTGGGACCCCTTCTATTTCTGATCTGGAATATTTTCTTTTTGATAGACATTGAAGGTTATTGAATTAGGACACATTTAGAATTTTTCTATAAAATTTCATGATTTGTATGACAGGGATATCTCTTAATTTTAGTTTTATCGTACAATTTCTGCTTATTCTAAGAAGTTATTGTACTCAAGCTGCCATTGGAGCATCTGCATTATCGTTATTTTCCATTTAAATTATCGTCAGTCAGGTTCTATTTATCCCTCTTATTGCAATTATCATATTATTTTTATTGTTTATCAAGTTTTCTTACTTGATTATTGCTCTATTTATGTTATTTCTCACCATGAGTGAGTAGTTCTCTAGGGACTAAGAGTCATGAGACTTATCTCATGATTATCCATATGAACTTTCATAAATCGATTACGAGAATTTTATTCATATTTATTTTAAAATCTAAGTTTTGAAGCCAATCCTTATACGAAAATAAAGAGTTTCAAGGTACTGATCATACACTGAAAGAGTGTGATTTATTACCCGAAAGTAGGTTTTTAAAGAATTGAGTATAAATCAAGAAAGTTCTCAGACTCAGTCAAGAAAAGTTCCATTTTTATAGCCCTACAATAAAGGAATCTATGATGAATAATTTGGACTAGTGATAGCAGACAAACTATTCATCCTAGATAGAACAACACGGTGACGAAAGTATGTGTTGTTCAAATCTATCTATTTTCTATAACAATGTTAGATTTCTCGTAATTAAAGTGAAACATTATACGGATATGTAAGATTAAGGATCATGAACCCTAAGTCCTATTTGTCTCATAATATTTTAAGTGTTTTTTATTTAAGCTATTTTCCAAAAGTGCTTTTATTTAAGCTATTTCATAAAACACCTATTTTTTGGTCACTCTAGATTTACACCGATAAATAGAATTCGGTTATCAACAATTTGGTCTTTATGGTTTGCATTGTCGTACACTTGCAGCATGTCAGATCGACACAATCACATCCTTAGAGGCCAAAGGTGTATTTCTCTACTTGATCCTTATCTAGAGCATCAATTTGTAGCAACCCATCTTATTTGCAAAGAAAAGAAAAATTGAAAATAAGTAAAACACAAATTTTGAAATGATGAAGCAAAAAGGTAGTGTCCTCAAATCTCTTACCAAAGATGTTTTTTATCTCTTGTCTAACAGCCACCTCTACTAGCAATTTGTCTTTATGTACCATTTTTTCTAGAGCAACATGGGAGGGTCCATCATCGTCAAAAAAAGTCAAGAACTTCCTAAAAGACCATAAGCTTATTCTTTGTATTGGTAAAAAAAATGCATGTGTGCATGTCACCCCTGCGAAGGATAGGGATAATTAGAGGCTTTAGTAGGTATATTATGTTGTATGATGGTTAGAGCTTGTCTGTGGCAGCGAAAAACCCTATATGATGATGTTTTATAGTGGTTTAGAGGACCTGCTCATGTGAGGTGAGATGCTCTGTCTGTGAGTGGAGTGCTTAGGTATAAGTGTGTATAGGGTGGATAAATATTAGTTAAGATTTTTCCTTTCTCTCATTGAGGGACATGTATTTATAAAGGCTCTGAGCCTAGGGTTTTCTTGGAAAGGGTCATTGTCCATCTAGTCAATGATGGACCGTGGAATCCCTATTTCCAAGAGGGCGTGTGATAGTTATTGACCATGACTTCTCCCCTCCCAAGGAACGTCTTATCCAACGTTTCCCATGAATTTGCAACAGGGAGGCTTTGGTGGGCTTGATGATACCTACCTGGGGAAATACATGATTTCCGCCTCTCTTGGGGCGGCCTAGAATCATTACCCTGGCCATGTCCTTCACAAATATAACCATACATAGTCCCTCAAGCATGAGACATTTAATAGAGGGTGGAGGTTTTTTAGACTGTTATAAGGGTGAGTATCCCGAGGCCTTAAGTTTCTTGATAATGTGTTTGATGCTCTAGGCCTATTAGGCTTGGGGGACCTTTAAGGAAAATCATTATTTGGTCCCGTCTAGGGGATTCTAAATCCCCAAGGAGAAGTTATATGTAGCCCAACTAATGATTGTGTAGGTCCCTCAGGCGAGAGTTTAGTTAGCTTGTGGAATTTAAGTCCTTAATGAAAAGTTCTATGTATTCCGGCTGATGAGACTATAAGTCCCTTAGGACAGGAGTTAGACATCTCAAATGGACTTCTATTAAGCCCTTAGATATAACTTGTGACTAAGTCTCTTAGATTAGACTTCAGTTGTGCCTCTTAGGATTGATTTTTATGTTTAATCCCGCCTGAGGAAATTTTAGGTCTCTTAGGCTAGAATTTAGTTATATTGGGGAATATAAGTGCTTCAGACAAAGTTATGAGAGAGTTTATTTTATTTGTATTGCTCTGAGGGGCAACAAAGAGCTTTGTCATGAAGTCTAACATACAAAATATTAATATTGCCTCAAGGGGTGGCAAGGATCTTCATCATGAAGTCCAACATACATAATATCTCCTTAAGGGGCGGAAAGAATCTTTGTCATGAAGTCCAACATAAAAACATTGCCTCAAGGGGAAACAAGGATCTTTATCATGAATTCCAACATATAAAATATTTCCTCAAGGGGCAGAAATGATCTTCTTCATGAAGTCTAGTATACAAAATATTTATAAAAATATTCTCGTTGAAATTGTACATAGGCACTGAATCATGGTGTCCATTAGGAAATTAAAAACAATCTATTTAATTGTAATAATATTTAAGATGGAAGGGGTTCCAAGATCTAGGCAAGAGCGGTCCTTTAAACTTCTGCAACTTGTATGCCCCGTGATGGAGCTTATGGAATACTTGATATGGATTTTCCCAGTTAGGTTGTAGTTTTCCTTACTGTGTGGGCATAACCACTTCCTTTAGTATTAGGTCACTGTCTTGCATCTCTCTGGGTTTGAGTTTGGAGTTATATATTCTCGAGGCTCTATGTTTGGTTGTGAATTCTTGGACATGGGTGATTTCTCTCAATTCATCGATCAGAACCACCGCACATTCTAATCCGACCTTGTTTGCTTCTTCGCTAAATTAGGATCGTCGCCATGAGAGAGCGCCAATTTCCACAGGTAGCATGGCATCCGCTCTATATACCATGGCGTGCGAAGTTTCCTTGGTGGTGAAGTGTGGAGTAGTGTGTTATGACCATAATATCTCATGTATCAATTATGTTTAAACCTTTGGTATTATTAAGCTTCTTCTTGAGTCCTTTCAGGATTACTTTCTTTGTTAATTATGCTTGTCCATTGGCTTGTGTGTGCACAATAGATACAAACTTTGTTTGCACTACCAAATCTCTTCAAAATTCTGGGACCATAACACTAGCGAATTGGGTTCTATTGTCAAATATGATAGCTTCGAGAAGCTCATACATGCACATAATTTTCTTTCCATAGAAATGGAGGACTCTCTGAGTTATAATTTTAGCAACAGTTTCAGCCTCTATCCATTTGGTGAAATACTCAACTCCCACTGTCAAGAATTTCAGTTGGCCTGATGCCAGGGGAATGGACCAAGGATATCCACACCCCATTGGTAAAAATGGCAGGACGAAGTCATCGACTGAATAAGTTCAACTAGGGCATGGTGAATGTCATCATATCTCTGACACTGGTTGCACTTCTTAACGAACACAATACTATCCTTCATAAAAGTAGGCCAATAATATCCCACCATCAACGACTTGTGTGTGAGGGCTATTCCACCAATATGACATTTGCACGCTCTCTGGTGTACTTCTACAAACACTAAGGCGGTGTTGAGTGAGAATATGGATGCAAATAGGTCTAGAAAGGGGAGGAGTTTAATATATTTATCCCCTAAAAGAAAATTTAAAAAACATTTTAGGTCCCATAAACAACACTAGAGATTTAAAGAAGCACATAAGCAAAACACAACACTAAGAGTGCTTGGAAGCATCTCAATAAATTAGACTAAGTGGAATAATACATGATATCACTAAGGATTTGTTTGCTTCTAATGCAAGTCAATTAAAAAACATCCAAAGCCGCTTTAAGAAAAGCAATTTAAAAACTCTTTACACATATGTATTTTCAATACATAATTGGCCTTATGATAATCCAATAAGGGTGGTGCATCACAGACCTAAGCTTACATATTAAATCTTTATAAGTACAATCTAATATATATGACATACAAATGATTCAATAATGTACTAACACAATGGTGATATTAATGAATGATAGAAAATTAAAGGAGATAACAGAAGGATGAAAAGGCACACACACACACACACACATACACACACGCACACGCGCACGCACACACACACACACATAGTAGTTTGATGTTCGTCCTCGCTTTGCCTAATCCACCCTTCAATGGAGCTAAAGAACCATTGTAAAATAATTACGATCTTCCACTATTTTGATAAGTTTGATACAAGCATTTTGATTACAACGAAGTATCACACGATAATTCCCTTTATTGATGCATACACTCAAACTGCTAACAAAAACAAGATCTCTGGAGATATTGAAAAAATAACCTTACTATCGACAATAACCTGCTCCAAGTATTTGTGTGTGGAAACCCACTTGATCCCACCGATTTCTTGTCTGAGTGATTACCATTAGCTAAGTGTTGATGGGACAACTTCCAACTTTGTTTGTAACCAGCCTTTCCACAATCTCACCAAAGTTGAATATCTTCCAACTCCACCTTACGAACAATCTGTAGTAGACTTCTCCAAAGTCTTCCATGGAGTATACTAAAACTTTTTCCTTTTTAGATAACAAGAAATACCAAACAACATTCAAGAAGTAATACCCGCACCTATTACAAACAACAAACTTCACACAAAAACATTAGATACCCTAATGTACCACTAGTCTCCCTCAACACTCAATCTTTAGAGATGAATGTCCATAACATTGGAAAATGAATAAGGATGAAGATGGTGAACAATGCCAGAGAATCTCACAAACACTCTAATTATTAAGGTGTTAGTCAAGGAATTAGATATATGTGAAAGATCACATACACAAGGTTCTCTATAATTTCAGGATGAATTGGTCTTGGTTCTTTATTGATATCATGAGGTTGGTTACTCTTGAAAAACACTACAAGATTAATCAACTAACTTTTTCTAAGTCATTCAAACAACAACAAATTGGTTAAAAATAAGATGCAACAAAAAGAAGTGAATATGATATGGATTAACACTCAAGAAGTTGTTCTAGAGAAGAAGGGAGAGATTAAAGGTGTTGGGAATAGACACACTAAAGAAGAGAAGAAAAATTTGCATTTTTTTTTGCCTCTATGGGTTTCACCCACTTGGTTTCACATACATTTTTTTCGGATAAAAAAATAACTATTTAAATCTAAGATGGAAATTTTTATTTGCAAAGTTATGATTCGAGTCAAGAAGAAATCATGATTCAAATCACAAGATATTTTGATTCAATTCAAGTTAAGTTCCTGATTCAAGTCAATTTGAGCAAAGCCCAAATTTAACTTCATGGAGACGTTTGACTCGAGTCAGGGTTATTACTTGATTCGAGTTACATGATGGGTTTATTCGGTTCATGCTTATTTTGTAATTCAAATCAAAGAATCCAGAGGCAAATCTCAATTTTTACAAGCCTCGTGATTCGAATCATACTTAATACACGATTCGAATCAAATCACTCAACATCTGGATTTAAGAGTTCTAACTTGTGATTCAAGCCATTTTTGATGAAACGACAAAATAACAATTCACTAGGTTAAAAAAGGAACATTATCATATATCAACCACTCTTATTTTATAGAGTAATGAGGGGTCTTAATGGTACAATACTAAGATAGCTAAAACAAATTCATTACAATTCAAATGTGAATAAAGTACAAACACATGATTATCGAATGATAAGAAAATTATAAATACGCGAACAAACTACATCACATACACTCAAATTGAAACAAAAAAACATCAAAAGAAGTAAACGATACCATACGATAACGTGACTGCACTTTCAGACGGTTTCATGTCTTACCAGGAACCGTAGCTTGGGAGAAGCCCTCCCCACTTTATAAAGATTTCTAGACTGAAGGGTGTACTTGATAACCTGTTTTTGAATCTTCTTTGCTTCCTCCTAATCTAGCGGAAGTTTTCCTGTCTATAGGTAGCACTGTATGGATGACATCCAGCTAGACTCAAAGATAACTTCCAGGGAGTATACCTCGCGGGACTCGATGCATGAGGAGGTAGGGTTCTCCTGGATAACTGTCTTATTAAAATCTATTGTCTTAGATGTGGCAAGCTTGGACAAAAGGTCCTCCTTGAAATTCTATTTCATGGACAATGTGTTCTATTTCAAAAGAAGTAAAACGAGATGATATACTCTGTACCTTTTGTAGATAATTTAACAATTGAGGTTCTTTCTCCTGATACTTCCCGAAGACTTGTTTGGCGACTAATTGGGAGTCGCTTTTGGCATTCAGTTAGGAGGCTCCCATCTCTAAAGCAAGAATCTTGCCAATAATTAAGGCCTCATACCCTCCCTGATTGTTGTTGGTGGTGAACTCGAATTTTTACGCCTACTCAATGAGTATGTTGCCCGACCTTTCGAGGACTATCCTCACTTCATTTCCATTATAGGGGTGTTTCCTCATCTATAAGAAATCTGAATTCCACTATAAAGTTTGCTAGAGCTTGTGATTTTATACTCCCCCTTGTGACATACTGGATTTCATATTCTAAGAGTTCCATTGCCCAAGATTCTTGGTCGCAATGACGATGGCTAGTGTTAGCTTCTCAATATTTTGATAACGTGCTTTGGAACCTATGAATACCTTACTCTCAAAATACACCAGTATTTCTATCTTATTTGTCTCCTAGACAAGGACTGAGCTCATTATCCGATTCTTGACCTAGAGATAAAGGAGTAGCGATGACTCTTCCCTTGGGAAAGTGAGAATGGAAGGAGATACAAGGAAATACTTCACCTTGGAGAAAGCCTCTTCTTACCCAGAGGTCCATTTGAATCTCTCTTTCTTCTTCAACGCTATAAAGAAAAGGAAAGCCTTGTTGCCTACGCACGAAAGAAAATGAGATAGGGCAGTAAGGCGACCTATAAGCTGCTTAACTTTCGTAACATTGGTGGGGATTCTCATGGTGATTTTTGCATGTTATTTATTGGGATTGGCCTCAATGTATCTCGTAGTCAACATAAGCCCTAAGAAATTCCTAGCATGAACTCCGAAAGAACACTTGACAGGATTTAGGCGCATATCCTATTTCATGAGTGATTGCAGGACATCCTCCAAAATATTATGCGTGGTTGCATCTTTCGATAGTTTTCACTATCATGTCATCAATGTAAACCTCTAGGTTCCATCATATTTGATGGGCGAACACAACATCCATGAACCGATGGTAGGTGGCGTCAATGTTCTTAAGGCCGACGGATATGATATTGTAATACTAGTTTCCATGATTCAAAATAAAGGCTATCTTGGGAGGGTCTCAGGGTCAATACAAATCTGGTTATACTTGGAGTATGCATCCATCAAGCTTAATGTGCAGTGGCCTAAGGATCCATCAATTAGGCGATCGATGTCTGACAGTGGGTACGAATTCTTGGGGCAGGCAGCGTTCAGATCAGTGAATTCTACGCACATGCGTTATATGTTGTTAGATTTATGTACTAGAACCACATTTGATAGAAAGCTATGCTATTTCATTTCTCTGATGAAACTAGTGTCTGATAGTTTCTCCATCTCTTCATTAATGGCGACCATTTTCTCCTCGCCAACTTTTTGATTCCTCTGTGCCACTAGTTTAGCAGAAGATTGGATGGTGAGATGATGGATTACCAATTTGTGAGTTGGTCGACTAGCTCTTATTCCTCCTCGTTAGAGAGTGAAATTACAATATTTGTGATCTAATGAGAGAAAATGCCTATTTGGACTTCCTTCAAGTCCCCAATAGGTATAATTCTTTTCGCCTCTACGATCTATCTTGGATCCTAACACTTGAGATCAGTATTTGGAATTTACGAAAATGTGATATTAACAAGGGCGAGCTCTTCCCTCTTTTGTTCTAAGCTACATTGGTAACATTCGTGAGTGATCTATTGGTCTCCTATAATTATACTAACTCGCCCTCCAGGTAGTAGATACTTCAGGACTAGGTATAAGGTGGAAATGACCGCCTCTAGTGCGTTAATAAAAGGTCTCTCAATGGTGATATTGCATGGTGATAGGGCATTTACAATAAGGTAGTTGACGTTAATATCCTTAACATTTGTGCCCTCGCCGCATATGAGCTCTAAGGTCACGTGGCCCCTCATTTGTACATGTTCACCCAATAATCCTATTAGTGAGCCACCAAACACTTTGATGTTGCTAAAATCGAGTTGTAGTTTATGGAAATCATCCTAGAACAAGACATCAACAGATCTACCAAGACATATTAAGACTCATTTGATATTCCAACTGTCATGTTGGACCGTAATAACTAGGGGGTAAATTTCGTGAGGATTGACTCTGATGGGCTCCTTGTCGGAGAATGTGATGTAACTTCTGTTTTCCCTTGCAAGCCTCGGGGAAAGCCATAAGATATTACATTTGCTACAAGAACTTTCCTTGTGTATTTATTTTGGGTGGAGTTAGAGCTAGCACCACCAATGGATCCTCTGGCTATGGTGTTGGCATTAGAATGTATAGTTTTGTATGCCATCTTCAAAGAGAAGATGAAAGGAGATAGAGTGAGAGAAGTGTGTCCCAGGTTAGTTTTTCCAGAACCCCACGGTAGGTGCCATTGTAGTGTTCCAAAAGTACATGTGTGGATGCCATCCATGCGAAGGATAGGGATGCTTAGAGGCCTTTGTAGGTATATTACATTGTATCGTGGTTAGGACTTTCCCGCGTCAGTGAGAAGCTTTGTATGCTGGTTATTTATGATGTTTTAGAGGACCTGCCCACATGATGTGAGAGGCTTTGTATATGATTAGAGTTCTTAGGTATAAGCGTATGTAGGTTGGATCTATATTAGTTAATATTTCTCTTTTCTCCCGTTTGGGGAGAGGTATTTATAGAGGCTTTGGACCTAGATTTTCTTGGGATGAATCATCGTCCACCTAATTAATAATGGACCGTTGAATCTCTATTTCCAATGGGGACGTGGATCAGTTATTGACCCTGACTTCTGTCTACCCTAGGAACGTCTTATCCCACCCTTTTGACGAATGGGTGATATGAAGGCTTTGGTGGGCAAGGTGATACCTCCTTAGGGAGACACATGATTGCCGCCTTTCTTGGGGAGGCCTATAATCACCACCCTATCTAGATCATTCACAAATATAACACTACATTATTCAAATAGGCCTCCTCTTAAGAAAAATCACCAGAAGGATAAATATAAGTTCCCGGTCCAGCCAAGAAATGATTTTGGCGCCAAAGCGAGAAGCCTTAGTGAGAAGCATGATCAGATAACGTTGACCCTTTAGATATTTCATAATGTCGATATACACCTCAAACACCTTCCTACCCTGTCTAATAGAGAGTAAACCATGACCTCGTTTTGAGTCAGTTGAGCTACACTGGGTTTTGAAAAGGTGGAAGAAAAATGTCAAAGTCGACACACTCCTTTTATATTTACACCAATATTTAAAGACTTTGACGTAGGGCCAGATCAATGGATGCAGTTGTGAAGGGACAAACCCCATGTATTTAAGAACCCATGCCTCAAAGTCGTTATAGGGAAGTGGGAGACTTATCTTAGAAAATAAGCACTTGTGGAAAGCACACTCTAGGAAGAGCCCGCCTTGGTGAAGGCATCATCCAAGCCTCCTTTACCAACGAAAATGGAAATTGTATCTAACGTTTCCTGATCCACCCATTACAGTTGGTTTTTGTTTCTGGACTCCAGCTGGTCTTCTGGTTGCCTCGGTCCATCCCTAGTTCAGTGCCAGCAAATAACAAAGAAAGAACCCAAGTATAAGCATGCAATTGAGATTCTAACCACCACATTACTTCATTATCAATAAAGTCAAAATCGAAAGCACGCCGATGTGCCTAAATATAAGTTTGGTATTTTTGTTCTTACATGAAATCACCTACGCACTTTGGATTTGTTAAAGGAGAAACTGTAATGATAAAACCCTTAGAAATATCCTAGAGATCAAGACCGACAATAACACCTCCACCTTTGGAAGCAACATCATCTTTCAAGTTTTCTATGAAAATCACTCCAAGGATTTTGACAAATGACAAGTAAACACAATAAATAAGAGTTAAGATTGTTACCTTTAAGAATCACAACTTCTAGTATACATAAAAGTCAAGTCACTTGAGTGTCGAGCGGGTCATCAAAACAGAGAAAGAAAGCATGAGGAGTGGAATGACAATAAAGCATGGGGTCGAACATAATAGGAAGAAAGAAAAAATCTTTAAGGTCTAATAAGGAATAGGAGAAAAGGAAGATCAATTTCACGCTTTGGCCTTTATACATTGGAAGCAGGCAACCCCATGACTGGGAACCGAAGATTGAGGAAAACACATTCTCACCACCAACGATCCTAAATTGGCCTTGATCCTCCCACAACAGTTGAGTACTCTAAACAGACAACCTCTGCCTCAAAATCTAGGTCCATAGAGGAGATTTGAGTGTGAAACATTTTAGCTATAATACATGCATTTAATATGCGTGTTCCGAAGGCCAACTACTTTTACTCACTACATTTCCAACCCTAAAGTGAAGATCTGCTCAGAAACTATCAAATGGCTAGTGAGGACGATAAAAAAATTAGGTCTCAATATTCCTTCATAATCCTAACTTCATGAATGAGTGCAACTATTATGGGACGACCCAATTACCCAATAAGACTGACCTAATTCGAGCGGTCTAATACAGAATCTTTTATACATAATACAAGCAGGTATACCCTTGCTAAAAATTCGTACATTAGATCTAGTATAATTGCTCATGGTCAACTGTCAGATTTAATTAAAAGGTCTCTCAGTATAATTGCTCATGGTCAACTGTCAGATTTAATTAAAAGGTCTCTCGTACTTCACGTCAGACCAAGTTAGAGCGGTTCCAAATGCCTATTGTATATAAGCTTCGTCACGCGCACCATAGAAAATATTATTCATTAACTCTTTCAAAGTTAACTCTTACAAAGTTATTTCTCTCTAATTTAACTAATTTGAGTATTGTGCTAACTTTATAGATACATCCACATTCCAGTGTATCAGAGGCTCGTCTCGCCGTGTCGAAAGAACTACTACCTTTATCTCACTAATCTTCTATTTTGTCTCATTAAATTTTTGTAAATTTTATTACTTTAATACAATTATTTCTATTTCTCCTATCATACTTTTAAGACTTAATTATAATTTTAATCTCTATTTTTATCCACTCAAATATCTCTTAATTTTAAAAACACTCCATTTTAATTTTTAAAAAGAATTTATATTAAATATTTAAAATGAAATAAAATATAATTTAATGATGTAGATTAACAAATAAAAAAAATACAGTAAAAACGGGAAATTCAACTGCTATAATATATTTCAATTAAAACAAATCATATTATTATTTAAAATATAATAATATCAGAGAGAGATCAAAACTTAATAAATATATGAAAAAATGAATATCAAACCATAAACTAAACCTAAATATCAATATAAACAAATCTATAAGTTAACCACTAATGTTGTTAGTAGTTTTTAATTATTAAAATCAATCTAACTAATTATTCTCTCAAAAGCATTTTAATATAAGACGGATGTATTAGTCAAGTATAACTAACATTCATTCATCCAGTTAATTACTCAACCCAACTTCATATCTTCCCTTCTCTTACCAAATTCCTTAAACTAATCACTCTATATATTTCTATCCAAAGCCTCACAACACACAATCACCATTCACCACCATAGGCAAAACACAGCAAACTTTTTATCTTTTTGCATCCCAACCATGGCACCAGCCAAAACTCTCGATTATCTTTCTCAAGAAAAAACCCTTGAGTCCAGTTTCATTCGCGACGAAAGCGAGCGTCCAAAAGTCTCTTACAATGACTTCAGCAACGAGATTCCAATCATTTCTCTAGCCGGAATCGACGATGTTGATGGCCGTAGAACAGAGATATGCAACAAGATTGTTGAAGCTTGTGAGAATTGGGGTATCTTCCAGGTTATCGACCACGGTGTTGATTCAAACCTTATTTCTGAAATGACCCGTTTTGCTAAAGCCTTCTTCGATTTGCCGCCGGAAGAGAAGCTCCGGTTCGACATGTCCGGTGGTAAAAAGGGCGGTTTCATTGTCTCTAGTCATCTCCAAGTAATAAAAAATTCTTTTCTTTTCATTATTGTTTCTTTTTAGCCTTTAATTATGAATTATGAGTTACTTTATATTTCTAAAAACAACTAAAATGTTACTAGAAAATAGAAAATCTTTTTCATAAATAAAATTTATTAAAGTTATTAAAAAGATAGATAATATCAATTATCAAATACAAAATCACCAGAAATTTAAATATTCACTATTTTTAACATCTGTTTGGCCGATTGGTCTAAGACATCATCTTATTTTTTTTCAGGGAGAAGTGGTGAAGGATTGGAGGGAGCTGGTGACATATTTTTCCTATCCAATTAAACAAAGAGACTATTCAAGGTGGCCAGACAAGCCGGAAGGATGGAAAGAGGTAACAGAGCAATACAGTGAGAAGCTAATGAGTTTAGCTTGCAAGCTATTGGAAGTTTTATCAGAGGCTATGGGGTTAGAGAAAGAAGCTCTAACAAAAGCATGTGTTGATATGGATCAAAAGGTTGTGGTGAATTACTACCCAAAATGTCCTGAACCTGATCTTACTCTTGGGCTGAAACGACATACGGACCCTGGCACCATCACTCTGTTGCTTCAAGATCAAGTGGGTGGTCTTCAAGCTACTAAAGATAATGGTAAGACGTGGATCACCGTTCAACCGGTTGAGGGTGCTTTTGTTGTTAATCTTGGAGACCATGGTCACGTGAGTCTACTTTTCCTTGCACTTTTACTACTTTTACTTCTTCTTTTGAGCACCTACTTCTTTTGTGCACCTACTTCTTTTGTGTAAATGTAAAGACTGTGAAATCGTTAAAAAATAAGTACTTTTCCACTTATATCTGACAACGCTTTTTTTTTTCTTTCTTCAAATTAATATTTATAAATATTATTATGAAATAACAATTAATTTAAAATAAATAAATATTATAAATGAAATAGTTATAATAAGATAGAGTGTAATTATCACTAAATTTATAACACGCCTCATTTATTTAAAATAAATTACTATATTGTGACAGAATCAATGAATTACAGTACTCATAAATAATATTTTAATTAATCTTACTAGATTAGAGTTTGGCTAACAATAAATACAACTATTAAATCAAAAATGATATTCCTACACCAAAAACTTACACTTACACTGTATTTCACTGTTCATCTATACGGTGAACAGTGAAATATTAATATAATATTATTATTTTAAAATAAAAAATAAAAAAATTATTTTAATATTTTATTTTTATATTTTTAATTTTTAAATTAAATGATATTGACATAAAATTGTGTGATTAATCAACTTTATAACTTTATTAACCAACTTTATACATTGTATTAACCAACTTCATGAACGGCTAAAAATTATTCTTAATATCTGGACGCGTATTAACCAACTTCATAACTTCATTAACCAATTTTTTATATTTCATTAACCAATTTTGATTTATCGCGCACTGTTCATACACTATTCATGTATGGTTCATATACTATTCATGCACTGTTCACATATTATAAATATTATTTTTATTTATTAAAAAAATTAAAACAATTGAATAGTGTTTAGTGTAAGTATTGGGTGTAAGAGTGGGTGTAGAAATAGCATGGCTGCTATTAAATATAGCAGTAACAACAACACAAAGCAGGTTGAATTTTTTTTCGTTTATCTATCTTCAAATAAATATTGTAATTTTTTTTGGAAAAATTGAGTAGTTGTAACATTAAAAAAACAGTATAAATGTTAAATATACCCACCCTTCCACCGAAAGAAAATGACACTCTCATTTATAACATTAAATATTATCTTTATTTTTTATTTATTTATGATCGATTAAAATTGAGTGTGACATGTGCAGTATTTGAGTAATGGACGGTTCAAAAACGCTGATCACCAAGCAGTGGTGAACTCAAACTACAGTCGTTTATCCATTGCAACATTCCAGAATCCAGCACCAGATGCAACTGTGTACCCTTTGAAGATTCGAGAAGGAGAGAAGTCTGTGTTGGAGGAACCAATCACTTTTGCTGAAATGTATAGGAGGAAGATGAGCAAGGATCTTGAGATTGCTAGGATGAAGAAGCAGGCTAAAGAGGAAAAAGAAGTTAGGGACTCAGAGAAGGCTAAACTTGAGACCAAACCTTTGAATGAGATCCTTGCTTAGACTTACTTGGTTTGAGAAATTATGATTTCTTGTGTTTGAATGGTTGTTTAACTTGTCCATGTGGGGATTGGATGTGCTTTACTTACGTACCTTAGAAATCTAATAAATAATAATATGTTCTTGTTTAGGTTTTGCTGAATAAATATGTAAGTTATTTTGTTTAATAAATCAATTATTCTTTTCTCTAAAGATATAAGAACCTACAAAATTTCAATTAGAGAATAAATTTATACAATTAATCCATTTATTTCTAATTTGTCAAGACACTTTAAAATGAGGTTTGAAAATTCTGACTATAGCCGTCGAATCCGTTTTCAACTAAATGTTGTGCCAACTTTTTTTTATAAGCAAACTCAATTATTAATATAGCACTCACTATAAGAAAACTTTGATTTTGCCTAGTGATTTAGTGACGTGGTAAACACGTGGGAAAAAAAACAAGTTGCGACGTGTAAACCACGTCACTAACATATTTAATTAATATATCATGTAAACCTAAAATATGCAACGAAAAATTTGAATTATAAGAGGGAGGGAAATTTGAATTTTTCAAAAATTAAGTTGTGGCATGTTAAACACATGAGAACAAAAAAGTCAAAAAAGTCTTTGTATTTGTGACGTGGGGAACATGTCACAAAATACCCACATGGGATACACGTCGCAAATTTATAAATAATAAATTGGTCAACTTTTACTTTTACTTTTCAGACACATTAATGATGGAAATTGACTGTGCAAAGGTTCTCACGTGAATCTCACGTCACAAATGGGACACATAAATGTTTTAAATTTTATTTTTTTTACCGTTGATTTGCCTTTTAATAATGCAACATTAATATATTAAATGCTGGAAAAGTTCCGACGTGTATCTCACGTGGCAACTTTCCCATGGGACATTCACGTCGCAAATGGGCAAGTCTTTAATGCGTTCCGACGTGGTTTTCACGTGGGTACGTTCCCACATGTCCACCACGTCGCAAGTTTTCCTATATATTAAAAATTCAGAATTTTTTCCACTCATCCTCCTTTCTTCTTCCTTTTCCTTCTTTCTTTCCTTTCCTTCTTCTCCTTCTGCCTGTTACTCCCCCATTTTTGAACGAAACCTTCACACAAAAATTAAGGTAAATGATATTTTTCTTGGTTTTGTTTTTGTTTTACAGTTTATTTTAATTTTTTCTTATTATTAATTATTGATTTTTTTTCCAGATCTAAGATGAAGAAGTTGCTCCATTAAGGTATTTATGCAATTAAATTTATTTATTTTTCAGATTTACAGTGATATATGAAATTTTAATTTGGTTATTGATTATAAAACTTTAGATTTGTTGTTGTTAGTGTATGTAAATATGTATTGTTATTGTTGTTGTTGTTGAAAGATAAAATTAAAAATATTATAAGATATATTATATTAGAAACAAAATATATATTTTTAGAATTAAAAACAGAATATATATTAGAAAAATATGTAATAAAATATATTATAGAAACAAAATATGTAATGTTGTATTTAAATATGTATTTAATTTTTTAAAACATAATATATATTATATTAGAGAAAGTAGAATTTTTAAAAATATTTTTAGTAAACAAAATTGTAAATAGAAAAAATTAAAATGTATTTTTAAAAAACATAATGAATATGTATTATATTTAAAATGTGTTATTTTTAAATGGGTTATTTTTTGAAAAAGTATTTTTTTATTAAAAAACAATAACTATGTATTATATTTTAAATTTGTTATTTTTAATAAACAAATTATATATTATCTTATAGAATATTATATTATAGAATATTTATTATATTTTAGTTAATATAATATATATTAAAAAGTTTCATTATTTTAGCAAATTATATTTTTTTCTTATTATTAATTGTTTTTTTTTCAGATCTAAGATTAATTAAAAAGTTTCATTGGAAGCTTTGAGAGTTAGCTCTATATTGGGATATTTATGCATTTTAATTTGTTTATTTTTCAGATTTTTGGTGATATATGAAATATTATTTTAGAATATTGATTATAAAATTTTAGATGTGTTGTTGTTAGATGTAAGTATATATATGTATTGTGTTGTTGTTGTTGAAAGCTAAAAATAAAAATAATTTGTTATAGAATAATATGTATTTTTAGAATAATATTATTAGAAACAAAATATAGAATAATATATTAGGAAAATTCATGTGTGTTATAGAATAATATATTAGAAAAATATGTATTTTTAGAAACAAAATATAATTAAATATTTTTAGAAACAAAATATGTATTTTTAGAAACAAAATATAATTAAATATTTTTAGAAATAAAATATAATTAAATATTTTTAGAAACAAAATATAATTAAATATTTTTAGAAACAAAATATGTATTTTTAGAAACAAAATATATATTTGTAGAACCATATTGGTGAGTTCCCACGTGAAAACCAAGTCACAAATTAGTGACGTGGAAATCACATGGGAAACAAATTAATTGGTGTCAGGTATAACGTGCAGAACCATATTGGTATAGGTGGGTTCTGTAACACCCATTTTATTTATTTAGTCATTTTGGTGTTAATTTAATTATTATATGTTGGTGTGCCCTTTGGTGGGGGTGTATTTGGTGATGTTTGGTGGGTGTCCCTAATGTGGGAGGACTATTGGTGATATTTTGGTGTGGAATATAATGATATAAAAATAATAGTAACATTGGTGGGGGTGTTATTATTATTATTATTATTATTATGTTTATTATATTTGTTAATATTAATAATATTATTATTATTTTGGTGAAATAATAATATTAGTATTATTATTAGTAGTAGTAGTAGTAATGAGTATTATTATTATTATTTTGGTGAGATAATAATAGGATTATTATTACTATTATTATTATTATTATTTTATTAAGTTATTAACATTATTATTATTTTGGTGAGATAATAATAGGATTATTATTATTATTATTATTATTATTATTATTATTATTATTATTATTATTATTATTATTATTAAGTTATTATTATTATTGGGATTAGAAAATTAAAATAGAGAAGGAGAGGGTTAGCAGTTTTACGATACATTGTGAGAAGTTAGAGAAAGTGGAAAAAGAACTATAGAAAGGAGAGAACGGGAAAGGGAACGGAAAAGGTAGCAAAGAACGAAGGATACAGGGGAAAATCAGAATTGGCCAAACCTTGAAGGGTTCTTTCACCGATCAACCTATTAACAAGGTAAGGGGGGAGAAACTTGATTTGGGATGGTATATACATGTACAGGGTAGAGGGGATTCCTTAACCCCGTAGTGAAATTCCGATCTATGAAGTTTTATATTGGCGTGCTTGTTATTATTGTTGCTAATGATAAATTGATGTTTGACATTGATGAATTGTTGATTGGTATTGGTGAATTTGGTGTATATGTATTATGGTGATGTTAGTGAGATTATATGTTGTTACTGCAGTGTTGATAGTAAATATAAATAGAGTTTTAGTGAGATTATATGTTGTTACTGCAGTGTTGATAGTAAATATAAATAGAGTTTTGGTGAGATTCTGTGTTGTTACTGTAGTGTTGATAGTAAATATAAATAGGGTTTTGGTGAGATTCTGTGTTGTTACTGTAGTGTTGATAGTAAATATAAATAGAGTTTTGGTGAGATTCTGTGTTATTACTGTAGTGTGGGTAATGACCATGATTATAGCTTTGGGAAAAATTATGTGTTGTTTCCCTATAGTGTCGTTAATGACTATGGTTAGGACCTTGGTGAGATTCAGAGTGACTCTGAAGTGTCGGTAATGTACCGTAATGTTGGTTCTAGAGTAGGAAGTATAGGATAATTGGTACGTATAATATATATTGTTATGTTATGATTGATGATGATTGTTGTTAATTATATAGTAATCGTTAATGAATTGGTGTTTTGGGATGATTTGGCATATAGGGCATATAGGGTATTTTACCGTTTTTAGGGAAAATTCTGTATGCCTTTTGAGGTATCGATAAAGTGTGTAGGTGATGATTTTGGGAATAGGAATTAGAAGCCTATTGGTTACGGTAATGTGCAAGATTGGTATTAGAATAGACTGAGGATCTGAGTTGAGATGATAGGTACAGTTTGGCCTGATGCACTGTAAGAATGATGAGTGTGGGAACTAACTTGTGTACTTGGTGATAGTGCATGTTTCCCGTAATAATGACTGGTGGACAATTAGTTGATGTATATGTATGTAGTGATCAGTAGGATCGTGTATCCCCGAGTAGTGGGATGTGTTTGTATCTTGGTGACAGAATATGAACTTGTTTACTGACTGATTGATTTATACGGTGTTGGTGCATGTTATATCTATGTATATATATGTGATGTATAATGATACGATCAGGTGGATCGTGTGCACTTAGTGTGCCTGAACATAATAGTTATGCATTGGTGTGTGCATATCATGGTGTCTTGGTGGGATGGATCATGTCTCGGATGGAGCGTAAGTGATCTGTCCGTACTCCTTTGTGGAGAATGGTGGGGTTGAATCATGTCTCGGATGGAGCGTAAGTGATTCACCCGTACTCCTTTGTGGAGAATGGTGGGGTTGAATCATGTCTCGGATGGAGCGTAAGTGATTCACCCGTACTCCTTTGTGGAGAATGGTGGGTTCGATTGAATAAACCAATAAGTCGGTACCGCATGCATGGTGTTGAGTTGCATATTTGCGTTATAATATGTTATATTGTAATTTGAACAGTAGGTTCGTTATATGGAGTTGTTGGGGTGAATATTGGTGTGTTGGTGTATTTTACTACCTTGTTTACATGTATTACATTACCATTATATTCTGATCATTATTTCTCACCCCTTTGTTGTTGTTGTGGTCTGTGCTTCTTCGGAAGTACAGATAATCCAGGTGTTTAGCTAGCTTGGATATTGGTGTGACCGTCGAGTCTAGGATGCTCTGATACGTAACACGGGATATGGGTGTTGTAATTGTTTTATGTCAAACGTGTTGAAATCCTGTGACGTATCATGTTTTGATGTATTTTACTTTATGAAACAAATTCCGCTGTATTATTTTGAAAAGAATGAATAAAGTATTTTTATAAAATTTGGAGATGTGATATCCCACTTTTTGGTGAAAACTCTGATTATTATTATAATATTTATATTTTATTTAATACGGGAAGTCGGGTGTTACAATTGGTATCAGAGCAGGTCGGTCCGTCCGGCCAGTGTTGTTGAGTCGAGTTGAGTCTGTCCTTATGGATGGAGTTGAATATCTTTTAAACCTGGTGTTGTGGTTTAAATCCCTAGTATACGGCATGTGTGTGAAAACACTGTCGGTACGTGTTTATTTCCTAACCTTGTCTGCAGAAGCAGGAATGATTCCAGTGGGGGAGAAGTTTTGTAATTCTCCGGAATGCTACGGTGTGGTGGCTTAGTGTGTTGAGGAATGCTATCATAGTTTGGTAAAGATGGTTTGTACCCCATCATGATTTCGGCTGTCTATTAACAAATTGAGGAACTGATCACCCTTAATCTCTTGTTAATAGTAGACGGGATTGTGTTGGATGGGATAGACGTGTCTTGCAAGCTTGTGTGGCGTGAGCAATGAATTGTCCTGAGTTAAGCTAAGTCCTTAAGGGATAATTTTGAGGAGTTGGCGTAATACGGTGTTGAGACGTTTATTTTGACGGAAACTTTGAATGAGAAGGAAAGTGAGAAAATTGGGATTTGTCAATTAGTTGAAATTGCCAGAGGTTCCCTGAGGAAGTAAGCGATTTACTATCGGAGTGTGAAGTAAAGCTTACACGTTTATTTTGTTTTTGGGACGAGTCTGATATTAATGACTCCATATTGTATGTTTAAGTTGGGATTGGAGAAGTTGAAGAGTCAACTCGAAGACCCGCTGGGGGAGAGGTCCTTTTGTTTGAGTGTGTTACCGTAAGGTGCACCAATTTTGTTGGTTAGACAGACAGAAGGTTTTGTGAAGCTTTGGGTGAACTATAGATAAGTGAACAAGGTGACTGTCAAGGATAAGTGTTCGCTTCCAAAAGTTAATGATTTGATGGATCAATTGATTGAAGGACGTGAGTTTCCGTGTTCGTGAGATCGCGAGTAGAATTATTGTGTTGTGGTGTTGAAGGTCGAAGTGGTATCGTAATAGGAGACTTCACGATCTGCTGTTGAGATTGGAAGTAATCGGGTTTTAAAATATTTAAAGATTGAAAGTGTGTTGGACGGCCTCCTAAGTATGAAATTGTGGTTATACGTTGAATTCCGAGATCGCAGCTTTTTACGGAATCGAAATCGGACACTCGGAAGTCAGGTAACGGTCGAAAATAGAATTTCGGGACTGTCATGTTCGCCGAGATTCGCCTGGCGAAGTGCCCTGAGCAGAAAAATGTTGTTGTGGTATTTTTGTCGTAACGGGAGAACCGTAACTCGGAATGACGCCCGGTTCGAAGAGTTGGAAAGCTATTGAAATTATCTATGAGATGATGAAGTATTGACATGGAATTAAGCTATTTATTGATTAAGTGTGTTGGAATGTTGCAGTAAGGGCTGGCAGTACGGTACGTGTTTCCGCCATAACTCGCAACTTGTTTGTCCACTTGGCATGGGATCTTCTTTAATTATTTATATAAGGCAATGGTTGTGTTAATAAATGATATTTTAAGGTATTCTAAGAGTATAGAGGATTATGTTGAGCATAAGGAACTGGAGTTATCAGTGTTAGAAAAAGAGCGGTGATATACTTCCGTAAGGAAAGTTCTGCCGAATCCGATAGAACTAATTGTGGTGTTTGTGATGCTTGTTGATATAATTAGGGGATTTGCTAAAGACAACTTCAGCGAGTTTCAGTTATGCAAGAGGCAACTTGAAGTGTGTAAGCGAAACCATCCGACCAGTGATTTGGAGTTGGTTGCTATTGTGGTTGTACCGGAGTCGGAGGCTTCGAAAGTTCAGACTGAGATCGGAGATGTTTGGTGATCTTAAGAGTTTAAGGTGTTTGTTTGATTTGAAAAAGTTGAAAATGAGGCAGAGGAAATAATTAGGATTTCTGAAGGATTACGACTTTGAGTGTAATTACCCTTTGGGTAAAGTGGATGTGGTAGATGATGCGGTGAGTTGGAAATGTTTGTGTTTACCGAAGATGATGGTGAAAAAAAAAAGGTAGAACTGATTGAGAAATTTCATAATATGCGTCGTGTGAGTAAGGATACTTCTTATGGAGTTAATCTTTTGTTATTAAGATCTGACTAGTGATATCCGTGAGAAGAACCGAGAAAGTCAGAAATCTGGGTTGAGTAGTGAATTAGTTGAAGTTGATAAATTAGAGTCGAAGAGTGGATTGTCGAGGTTGTGGAAATAATACCACGAGGTGTTATGATAGAGTATGTGTACCAGATGTTGTTGAGGGGAGTAGAAGTACTCGTGAAGAAATACATTGGGGTAGATGGAGTATCCATCCCAGTGCTATGAAGAAGTAACCGAATTTGAGTAGATTGTTTTGATGACCATAGATAAGGAGAGAAGTGGTTGAGGTTGAATATGCTGGTTAGAATTGCCGAAATTCGAAGAGTGAACATCAGAGACTGTTAAGTCTGATGCAGCCGTTGAATATTCCAGAGTGGGAATCGGGTAGTATTTTCGTGGAGTTGGTGTTGAGATTTCCAAAGAATTGAGAAGATATAATTTTAATTTGGATTATTGATAGTGGATTAACTATTCTACGTTGAGGATATATGAGATGCATATTGAGTAAGTGGTGAAGTTAGATGAGATACTGACGAATATTGTGTCAGATTAGAATTTGAAGTTTATATTGAGATTTTGGAGGGGCTTACAGGAAGCTTCGGGTACTAAGTTGAAGTTGAGTTCGACTTACCATCCGCAAACTGATGGTCAGTCAGAGAGGACTATGGAGTCTGTAGAGAATTGGTGAGAGCTTGGGTGTTGGATCAAGGTGGATTGTGGGATGATTAATTACCGTTGATTGAGTTACCTATAATAACGGTTGCCATCCTAGTGTCAGAATGACACTATATGTGGCTTGGTGAAATAGGGAGTGTAGGACTCTACTGTGTTGGAATGGGTCGAGTGAGAGTGTTGTGCTCAGACCTGAAAATTATGTGGAGATGGCTAAAAAGATCAAGAGGATCCAAGGAAAGATATGTTTGGAGAGTCACGCCGGTGACTGATGTTGGTCGAGCTTCGAAGTCTCAGAAGTTCGCACCGTGTTCTGTGGTTTGTATCAGAGTGGCGCAGCAGAGGCATGGGAGGAGTAACATGTTAGACCGTTTTTCCCGCTGTCGCTATGAATTGGCATGATATGTTTCATGTGTCTTAGTTGAGAAAGTACATTGAACCAGGTGGATGATGTACAAGTGAAAATAATTTGATTGTTGAGGCATTTCTATTTCGTTTGGACGAGCGAGAAACAACTCCGAAGGGAGGAGATATCTTTGGTGAAAGTAACTTGGGGAGGTGTTGCAGAAGGCAGTGTGACCTGTTAGTTGGAATGAAGGATGCGGGAAGCGTATCCGGAAGTGTTCCATCAGGTAATTTTCGAGGACGAAAATACTTAAAGTGGGGGAGAGTTGTAACACCCATTTTATTTATTTAGTCATTTTGGTGTTAATTTAATTATTATATGTTGGTGTGCCCTTTGGTGGGTGTGTATTTGGTGATGTTTGGTGGGTGTCCCTAATGTGGGAGGACTATTGGTGATATTTTGGTGTGGAATATAATGATATAAAAATAATAGTAACATTGGTGGGGGTGTTATTATTATTATTATTATGTTTATTATATTTGTTAATATTAATAATATTATTATTATTTTGGTGAAATAATAATATTAGTATTATTATTATTAGTAGTAGTAGTAATGAGTATTATTATTATTATCATTATTATTATTTTGGTGAGATAATAATAGGATTATTATTATTATTATTTTATTAAGTTATTAACATTATTATTATTTTGGTGAGATAATAATAGGATTATTATTATTATTATTATTATTATTATTTTTTATTATTATTATTATTAAGTTATTATTATTATTGGGATTAGAAAATTAAAATAGAGAAGGAGAGAGGTTAGCAGTTTTACGATACATTGTGAGAAGTTAGAGAAAGTGGAAAAAGAACGATAGAAAGGAGAGAACGGGAAAGGGAACGGAAAAGGGAGCAAAGAACGAAGGATACAGGGGAAAATCAGAATTGGCCAAACCTTGGAGGGTTCTTTCACCGATCAACCGATTAACAAGGTAAGGGGGGAGAAACTTGATTTGGGATGGTATATACATGTACAGGGTAGAGGGGATTCCTTAACCCCGTAGTGAAATTCCGATCTATGAAGTTTTATATTGGCGTGCTTGTTATTATTGTTGCTAATGATAAATTGATGCTTGACATTGATGAATTGTTGATTGGTATTTGTGAATTTGGTGTATATGTATTATGGTGATGTTAGTGAGATTATATGTTGTTACTACAGTGTTGATAGTAAATATAAATAGAGTTTTAGTGAGATTATATGTTGTTACTGCAGTGTTGATAGTAAATATAAATAGAGTTTTGGTGAGATTCTATGTTGTTACTGCAGTGTTGATAGTAAATATAAATAGAGTTTTGGTGAGATTCTGTGTTGTTACTGTAGTGTTGATAGTAAATATAAATAGGGTTTTGGTGAGATTCTGTGTTGTTACTGTAGTGTTGATAGTAAATATAAATAGAGTTTTGGTGAGATTCTGTGTTGTTACTGTAGTGTGGGTAATGACCATGATTATAGCTTTGGGAAAAATTATGTGTTGTTTCCCTATAGTGTCGTTAATGACTATGGTTAGGACCTTGGTGAGATTCAGAGTGACTCTGAAGTGTCGGTAATGTACCGTAATGTTGGTTCTAGAGTAGGAAGTATAGGATAATTGGTACGTATAATATATATTGTTATGTTATGATTGATGATGATTGTTGTTAATTATATAGTAATCGTTAATGAATTGGTGTTTTGGGATGATTTGGCATATAGGGCATATAGGGTGTTTTACAGTTTTTAGGGAAAATTCTGTATGGCTTTTGAGGTATCGATAAAGTGTGTAGGTGATGATTTTGGGAATAGGAATTAGAAGCCTATTGGTTACGGTAATGTGCAAGATTGGTATTAGAATAGACTGAGGATCTGAGTTGAGATGATAGGTACAGTTTGGCCTGATGCACTGTAAGAATGATGAGTGTGGGAACTAACTTGTGTACTTGGTGATAGTGCATGTTTCCCGTAATAATGACTGGTGGACAATTAGTTGATGTATATGTATGTAGTGATCAGTAGGATCGTGTATCCCCGAGTAGTGGGATGTGTTTGTATCTTGGTGACAGAATATGAACTTGTTTACTGACTGATTGATTTATACGGTGTTGGTGCATGTTATATCTATGTATATATATGTGATGTATAATGATACGATCAGGTGGATCGTGTGCACTTAGTGTGCCTGAACATAATAGTTATGCATTGGTGTGTGCATATCATGGTGTCTTGGTGGGATGGATCATGTCTCGGATGGAGCGTAAGTGATCTGTCCGTACTCCTTTGTGGAGAATGGTGGGGTTGAATCATGTCTCGGATGGAGCGTAAGTGATTCACCCGTACTCCTTTGTGGAGAATGGTGGGGTTGAATCATGTCTCGGATGGAGCGTAAGTGATTCACCCGTACTCCTTTGTGGAGAATGGTGGGTTCAATTGAATGAACCAATAAGTCGGTACCGCATCCATGGTGTTGAGTTGCATATTTGCTTTATAATATGTTATATTGTAATTTGAACAGTAGGTTCGTTATATGGAGTTGTTGGGGTGAATATTGGTGTGTTGGTGTATTTTACTACCTTGTTTACATGTATTACATTACCATTATATTCTGATCATTATTTCTCACCCCTTTGTTGTTGTTGTTGTGGTCTGTGCTTCTTCGGAAGTACAGATAATCCAGGTGTTTAGCTAGCTTGGATATTGGTGTGACCGTCGAGTCTAGGATGCTCTGATACGTAACACGGGATATGGGTGTTGTAATTGTTTTATGTCAAACGTGTTGAAATCCTGTGACGTATCATGTTTTGATGTATTTTACTTTATGAAACAAATTCCGCTGTATTATTTTGAAAAGAATGAATAAAGTATTTTTATAAAATTTGGAGATGTGATATCCCACTTTTTGGTGAAAACTCTGATTATTATTATAATATTTATATTTTATTTAATACGGGAAGTGGGGTGTTACAGGTTCCCACGTGAAAAACAAGTCACTAATTAGTGACGTGATATTCACGTGGGAAAGTTTTCTCTTATTTTTGTTATTTGCGACGTGGGATCTATGTCACAACTTTGTGACCTGTTTTCCACGTGGGAAAATGTTCCCACCATTGCATTTCCGACGTGTTTTACCCACGTCGCAAATGTTGCTCAGTGAAGTGATTTTTGGGTTAGTGACGTGAAAATCACTTGGGAAAATACAATATTTCTTGTAGTGACTCGAGAGTTCAATGATAAGAAAATTTAACAGTCTAAGAAAATGCAAAAGCTCTAGAAAAAAAAAAACCACCTCCGTTGTTTCTAAGAATGCCACCCAAGCAAATTTTTTTTAAGGAGAAATGAAAGCTCCACCACAATTTAATTTTATCCAATTTATAAGAGTAGGATGTCAAATAACCTCAATAATTTTGAATGTTCAAATGGGAGGTAGAGATAACAAAACCTCCAGCAATTGAGACAACAACCAAAATACTAGAAATGAAAAAGAAAGTTTAAAAAAATTGTCATAAAAGTAAATGTTCATTTTCTTGAATGACATTAGTATTTTTGAATTTTTCAAATATATATATTGATCTAACCTGATCAGAAGGGGATCACTAGCTGGCCACACTCTGTTGGACTGCTACCTGTTCACCAGTGATGAGGAGGAGAAGGGGGTGTACCTGCAAGACACTTTGATGACAAAGTAAGGAATTGAGCAGAGTGAGAGTAAATACAGAAAAAATGAGATAAGAAGTGAATTATCTGACCCTCTTGAGGAAGAGGGTATTTATAGAGAGACCCCAGCGCTTGGCCAACGGTCATTTGGGGTGGGTTGGATGACCAGGCCCAACTCTAATGACTGCTAGGGCTTACGTGGCGTATGGAAGACCGGGACGTGGTCTTCGCCCTAGTTCAACTGCTCCGTGAACTTCGGAAAGTGGGTTGACCTGCTCTTTCGGAGGTGGGCAGTTGATGGGTGACGTGTCCCCGCGGAGAGGAGCACGTGGAGAACGTGTGAAGTACATGTTGTGCTGCCCGACAAGGGAGCGGGTGGTGCCCGCAAGGGGCAGGTCGTGCCCGCGGAGGGCGGTGCTTGGTCGAGCGGATGAGTCTCCTGCCCGACGTAGTGGGGAAAGGCCTTCCTCACAAGGAGACCTTTCTTGCTTGTCGGGGATCTCGTACTCGACGCGATACCCCGGCTTGGCTGGACCTGGTGGATTATTATTGGGTTGGGCCCGCGTGGTCTGGCCGGGGCTCAGGTCAGAACATATATATATATATATATATATATATATATATATATATATATATATATATATATATATATATATATATATATATATATATATATATATATATATATATATATATATATATATATATATATATATATATATATATATATATAAGGGTTATATGAGTTATGGTCTAATTGTTGAATCGAAAAAGATATTGAACTAATATAAATCTATTAATATCGGTAAAAAATTAAGAATCGATGATTTTGCAAAATTGACGAATTAAATACTTATTTTTTTCTCTCACATAAAATGAGGTCATTTTATTTTTTATTTCAAATAAAATTAAAATATAAGTAAGCTTTGTTTAAAATTAATTTGGAACATCATTCCTCTCTTAGATTTAAATTTATTAGATACTCCATTTATTTTGTTATTAAATTTATGATGTAATTAAACTTTGTTTAAAATTTATTTTGATTTGTATTTTGTACTTTATTTTTTGTTTTTGTTTTTGTGTGATAATTATGTTTAGAATTTGAATTTAAAAAATGAACTTTGTGAAATTATGAAATTTTAAAATTATAAAAGTTTGTAGGTGTCGAGATTTTTTAAAGACTGACTTATCTAGTTCGACTGATTTAATAACTATATAATTTTGTTATGGAACAATTTATTCAACCGAGTTATCCAATTTAATCTATTTTAGTCATGCAGTTTGATTAGTGACCAAATAATTCGACCAATAAACCAATGACTCAATATCCTTACGAATTTGATGACAGGTCAAGTTTTAAAAACATTGATATAAACTAATAGATAGTAACAAAGTTCTAACATACTATTTAAAATTACACGACTAATATATTTTTTTTCTATACATAAAAAAAATTATGTTTTAAATACATTTCATAAAAAAGTACACATTTAAAAAATATTAAAAAGTTTTAAATAAACCATTTCTTCCAACACAAAGAAGATTCATAAAAATTATTCGACAAGACTTAAAATTTGAAAATCACATAGTTGAAATGCTGCAATCAGTTATTGCGTTTTGGTAATCAAGTTATCACTATATTGATTTGTTTTATTTAAAACAACTTTAACCGAATGTTGCATCTTGGTAATTGATTATCACCATATTGAGAATTAATTTTACAATATCTATAACCTAATTATAAAAAGTTGTAATCAAGTTACAAAGATACAGTTTCAACTTTTTTATTTTTACACTTAGTTGTTTGTATCCCAATCAATTGTACTTGTATATACTAGCGTTTAAACGGGCACCCTCATGCCCGTTCGTTCCGTTTTTTTAATGTGCACACACGTCAAAATACAAAGGGATATTTTTTATTTAATTTTGATTTTAACTTAAATTATTTGTATAATAAACTTTGTAATATGCATTTCTCTCTCTCCCCCTCTCGTTTCTCTCTTATAAATTTGATAAAATTGTTTAGAGAGAAGTTTGTAGAGTAAACTGAACAACACGTACATCCCCTGCAAACATGTATGCTCCACACACGACTCTTCTCGTGCTTGTCCATTTTTTTAATGAGCATACACATTTATATTATAAAACGAATATTTTTTTTATTTAATTATGATTTAAATTAAATTATTTGAATACTTAATTTTCTGATATGCATCCTTATGTTTGTAAGAAATTTTAAAATATCATTTACTTAATTAATTAGAAGTTAGATTAGTTTTCAAATTAAATTTATAAGTAATATGATATTTATTGTTTGCATCTCTCTTTAACATCAAAAATAAAAATCATAAATAAAAAATTAACAACAAAATTCAACTAATTTAAAAAAGTGAATGGTCAGTGTTTCAAATTTTCAATAATTCACAATAAATTTTTTTTGTCAATATTTTTATTTTATTTTCTCATACTTAAAGTTGTGTTCAATAGTAAGGTCACACATATAGACATAAAAGATAAAATAATGGAAGTTATATACTTTTGCAAGTGTCATTGTATATATAAACGGTATATTAAGTGTTAATAAATGTGACAATTTTTTAAAAATTATTTTTATCACGATACATAATTTTTTGAGGAAATGTTTTTGATTTCTATAATACATATGAAAGTTAACAATGTACGAAATATTAAAATTATGTGTACTAATTAAGTTTGTGAAAGATTTTCAAAGAGATTTCATTATATTACAACCTTCCGTTAAAACCATCCATAATATTTAAAAAAGAAAAGAGAAAAGAAATGAGATGATGGATCTAAAAAATGAAATGTAGATCTAAAAATGAGAAAAGAAATGAGATGATAATAATTTGTTGAATTTTTTATTCGTTTATATTTTTATGTGTGTGCTCATTAAATAATTCAACAAAAAAAATATTAATATGAGAAATTGATATGTAACACTCTTATCTCCTCTTCTCATCTCTCCTTTTATTCTACATGTCAAGTAATGTTAACCAAATTAATAATTTTTTAATATGAAAGAAATACAAACCATCTCCAAAATTTAATTAAATTACCATACAAGTAGATAGTTACAATGACAAATAACAAATTAAAAGTAAGATAGAAATGAAAATTTAAAACGAAATAACTAACACCGTTAAAAACCACACCACTCTAAAAAATAATGTTGATGAAATAATTGTTTATATTATGAAAATCTAAATTACATACTTACATATTTTATGATGTGTTTATACTCACAAAATACAAATAAGTAACATTAAAAAATAAAACACAATAACAACAAAAGCAAAAAGTTAAAACTATAGTATTAATGAATAATGTTTTGCAACAAAAGTAAGATATAATTTTTGAAAGAAAAAAATAGTGCAGTAGAAAACCACTCTTACGCATTTTGGTTGCATTAAATCCTTGTTTTTTACTATATTTTAGAGTATGCAATTTCTTCAAGTATCACATAATCTTTTTTTACTCCATAGTTAATAACTCTGTTTTGAAAAAAAGGAAAATTTCGTAAATGGTAAAATTCTAAAAAAGACTCAATTACAGAAGTCATACAAAAACAATTACTACAAAAGAAATTACCAAAAAATCTACATAACAACAATCAATTTTCAGCCATAATGAGAACGGTTTCTTCTACTGGCGCGATGCGGTCTTGACTTGAAATAAACTTCATCTCTTTCAAAAATCAAAAGATCACTAATCAAAATTGAATAAATGAAAATATTATAGAATGAAAAAATTTTAAAAAATAGTATTTTCATTGAGAAAAAGATGAAATTTACATAAAGAAATAGAATAAAATTTTTAACTTCTGTCACCACTCATTAGTTAATGGAAGTTATAAGTGTGAGATTTTTTTTTTGTGAGAGATGGAAGTTACTTTTTCAAATGGTAACCAACAAAAGTTATTAACCACACAAGTTTTTAAATTAAACTATTTTTTTTTTGTTGATAAAAAAGATGAAGGGTAATTTTGAAACAAAAATAGGCCACTCCAAAAACTTGTATTATTATTTTTATTTTATTATTTATTATTTATAAAATAATAGTAGTAGATAACGATGTAAAATATTAATAAACGGTCACATAACCACTATTTATTAGAAAGAGAAGTTAAGAATTAAAATACAAATTGAAAATAGTATATTTTGAAAGAAAAAAGGCTACACCAAAGTCATGTTTTGCCTTTATATCTACTAGCATCTAGACGGGCACTCGCGTGCCCGTCTGTCCGTTTTTTTATTGCACACATATAAATATAAATGATATATTTTTATTTAATATTAATTTTACATGGAAGTTATTAGTAGGGAGTTATATAAAGATGATAGTAGTAGTTCAATGAAAGTTATTGTGTAAGTTATATATTTTAAAATAATGGTAAATTTGGTATAAAAAAAGCTACACCAAAAACCAAGTATTGCCTATATATATATATATATATATATATATATATATATATATATATATATATATATATATATATATATATATATATATATATATATATATATATATATATATATATATATATATATATATATATATATATATATAGTTGTGATTAACTTACTTTAAGAGTAAGTTTTTTTAACTTACTCCAAATAATAGTCTTTGAATTGAATTTAATCTAATGATTAAATTAACCTTTTACTTAATTGACCATTAATGATTCAATTCAAATGTTATGATTTGGAGTAAGTTAAAAAAAACTTACTCTTGGAGTATGTTGATCACCACACACACACTCACACATACACACATACCTTTTAGGTATCATTTTAATGAGAATGTTGAATGCATATTTTCACCATCAAACATACTCTCTCTCTCTCTCCCCACACTCAATTACTCAACTTTCACCATCCTTGTAGTTCCAAGTTCTAATATTTGGCATCAAGAGCCTGGTTCAATCCATCAAACTCCTACTGTGCAACATGATTTTTTTCTCCAATTAAAGTATCCCTGCAAATTTACATATGCTTGATGTGAAGAATCACGACAAATGGTGCTAGAAAATGAAGGTGTTGCTTGGCTACCAAGACATTCTTGAAGTTATCAAGAACAATGTGAATCCTCTTGTTGAAGGTGCAATAGATGCACAACGAGCATCGCATAAAGAAGAAAAGAAGAAATATTTCAAGGTCATATTTTTAATCAATCAATGCGTTGATACAAATAATTTTGAGAAAGTTGTTGATTGCGGGTCATTGAAGCAAGCGTGGAAAATCTTGGAGAAAACTGTGGGACATGAGTAACATCAGTTTGTAAAAGGCTGCAAAACCATGTTGTGATCGATTACGTAAATGTTATAATCGGTTACATGCTGAAGAAAATGCAATGGTAAACTTGAAAGAAGTAGTGTAGTGTAGAAATCAATGGCATTTGAAATTCTGATGCTTAACGCATATGACAGGGAGGAATGATTAGTTTGTTACAGTTAATCATACCATGAAGAACAAAATGATATTCGGGGACGATACCATTCTAGCTACGGTAGGGATCCGTGATGTATCAACCGAGAGAAGGGATGGTAGAAATTCTTTGATAAAATATGTGTTGTATATTTTTGGAATCAAGTTTAACCTTCTAAGTATTAACCAATTACTTGAAAAGGGTTATAAGATTCATATGGAGAATAAGGCGCTACACATTATGGATGGAAACAAGGTTTTGGTCCTAAAGGCTCCTATGACTCCCAATAGAACTTTCATGTTGATTTGAAGGTTATGGAGTATAGATGTATCGCTACAGCCGCTATTCGAGAAGAGTGGACATGGCACTATATGCTTGGGCATCTTAATTTTTGAAATCTCAATGCTTTGCAAAGAATATAATGGTGAAAGAGATGAAATTGATTAACATAACGACTAAAATTTATGAAGAGTGTGTGCAAGCGAAGCAACATAAATGAATATTCAGAAAGGATGTAGGTTATAGAACCAAGTGTCACCTTTAGGTGGCAATTCAAATGTGTGTGGGTCGATGCAAGCTGATTCGATTGGTGACAATAGATATTTTGTCACATTAATCAATGATCATATTAGAATGCTATGGGAATACCTAATGAAGAGAAATGATGAGGTATTCGAAGTGTTTAAGAAGTTCAAGTCCATGGTTGAAAGGAAAAGTGGTCATAAGCTAAAAGTTGTCAAAATGGATGGTGAAGTCGAATATGTCTCAAATGACTTTTGGAGGTTTTGTGATCAAGAGGGTATAGTATATGAGGTAGTACCACCATATACACTGCAACAAAACAGTATTGCAAAAAGGAAGAATTGATCGGTTATGAACATTATGAGAAGCATGTTGAAAGGGACAAACTTGCCGATAGAACTATAGGGAGAAGTGGTATCTACGACTGCATATTTGTTGAATAGGTGCCCAATGAAGAAGCTTGAGAAGATAACATCGAAAGAAGCTTGGTCCGGATAGAAACCGAACATGAGTCACTTAAGAGTGTTTTGCTCAGCGACGTATCAAAATGTGCCAAATCAACTTAAAAAGAAGTTAGATGACAAGGGAGAGCAAATGATACTTGTAGCATATCACTCTACCACTGGTTACAAGTTGTATGTGTTTTAACAATATTTGGTTCTGCAAGATATTTCTAAGTTTTGATAATAACAAAGTAGTATTTGTGTGAGAACAATTTTGGTATTCTGACGTTTATTTCTTTAAAGAATTAACAAACAGGTTCTGACTCTGATAGATAAAGTTCTAACTCTAATAGAGATCATATTCAACGATTACTCTGATCTGACCAAAGTCGCTTGTGCTCTATAAGAAGCAAGTATGCTTCTGATCTACTCTCATTCTGAAAGATTCTAAGAAGACAATATGTTGCTACTACAATGCTCTCTTGGTTTATGCTTCTGATAATGACTCTGATACTTTACTTCTAAAGGATTTCAAGCTTCTGAAGTCATTATCTTCTAAAGACTAAGTGTTGAAGACTTTGAAGACAAGGTTCTGTTGAACAAAGTTCTGAAGACTCTGAAGACTTAAGTTTATGAAGAATAAGTGTTGAAGACTCTGAAGATAAAGTTCTGCTGAACGACGTTCTAAAGACTCTGAAGACTTAAGTTACTAGTGACCAAAGGTTCTGAAGACTGAATGCTTATATTTATGAAGACAAGGTTCTGGTGAACAAGTTCTGAAGACTCAAGACTCTGAAGACCTACTGATCAACTCTTCTACTCATGCTTCAATCATCTCTATTCAAAAGCCTCTGGTGTAAAGAAGAGAATCTCAAACGTCTACAAGGTAAAATAATAGTACATTTTAACGTCTCATTCCACTACCCTAATTTGGTGATACAAAGGATAACTTTTGTGTACGATTTTCATTCCTGCATAACGATATTATTTCAATTCGCCAGCTACTTAAAGGATATTCCTGATCTGCCCTCCAACAGATATTTTTCTGACTATATAAGGACTTAATTACTTGAAGAAAAAAAGAAGCTTTTACAATGATTAATAAAAAAGGTTACACTTTGATTGAAAGCATTCTATGAAGAACTGAAGCTACAGTATTGAAGCGCCACAATACAAAGAAAGAATATTGTTCATATTGTATTAGTGTCTTTAAGACATTTTAGCTATCAATAGTGTTTATATCTGCTTGTTTAGAAGAAATTTCATTGTAAAAATCTTTGTCCAAACTATTGTTTGTAACTCCTTAAGGGACCGATTAGGTCTGAATCCTTAAGAAGAGATGATTAGTCTTTGTTGTTAATCACTAGCGGTTGCTTGTGTAGGTTGTAATTCCTTAAGGGACCAGTTGGGTCAGAGTCCTTAAGAAGAGACAGTTTTTTGTGTTGTTAGTCACCAGCGGTTGTTAGTGCAGTGTAATATGTTGATTATAGTGGATTAAGTCCTTGTGTATAAGGCGAAATCACCTTGGCAGGTGAACTGGATTAGCTTGATAGTTTTTAAGTGAACCAGGATATATCGTGTGTCTTTCTTTCTTGATTAGTCTATTTGTAATCTTTGTTTGAGTTTCACAAAAAGCTTTCATTTTTGAAAACCCAATTCAAACCCCCCTTTCTTGTGTTTTCTCACACCTTCAATTGGCATCAGAGCTCTGGTTCTTGATTAGTCTATTCAAGATGAGAAAGATCACTACAGTGCCAAACCACCAGTCTTTGATGGTGAAAAATTTGACTATTGGAAATATAGAATTGAAAGTTTCTTTCTTGGTTATGACGTAGATCTTTAGGATCTCGTAGTTAATGGCTATACTCACCCAATTGATGCTGAAGGAGTAAAAGTATCAAGAAGTGCTATGACCAACCAACAAAAGAAAGATTACAAGAATCATCACAAGGCAAGAACTATACTGCTAAATGATATCTCATATATTGAGTATGAGAAGATAACAAACAAAGATACTAAGTCCATTTTTGATTCTCTAAGAATGACTCATGAAGGAATTCTCAAGTTAAGGAGACAATGGCGCTTGCTTTAACCCATAAATATGAGGCATTTAGAATGGAGGATGATGAAACAATTTAGAATATGTTTTCAAGGTTTTAAATGCTAGTCGCAGGACTTAAAGTTCTAGAAAAGGATACTCAACTGTTGATCATGTCAAAAAATCATCAAAAGCCTTCCCAAGAAATGGATACCTATGGTAATTGCTCTCAAACTATCCAAAGATTTGAATAGTATAAGTCTTGAAAAATTTATTAGTTCTTTAAGAAGTCATGAGATAGAGCTGAAGCAAGATGAACCTCAGAAGAAGAATAAATCTATTGCTCTTAAGTTTAAACCTAAAAAGGCAAAGGCTTATCAAGCTGAGGAAGAATCAGAAGATTCTGATGAAGACTAAAAAGATGAGCTATCACTTATCTCTAGAAGGGTTAACAAAATCTAGAAACATAGGCAAGGGAAGTTCAGAGGATTAATAAGAAATAAAAGTCGTGTTGACAAATCATCTAGATAGAAGAAGCAGAGCTCTAAAAAAGAAGTCATTTGCTATGAGTGTAATGAGACAGGTCATTACAAGACGACTCTGATTCTGAAAAAGAAGAATCTGATAAAGAACAGACAAATGTTGCAATAGTGGTAACGATAGTTAACGCCGAGGTCTCTGAAGAACCAGAAGACAAAATGCTATCAGAATCAGAATCAGGAAAACCATTTTTCACTGCATCACAGCCAAAAAGAACCTGCATCACAGCCAAAAAGAACCAAGAAGTTGTTACAACACACCACCTTTAAACTTCACACAAAATAGCCACTTTCTACTCACATAACAACAAAAAAATCCAGTACATTAAACCTGCTACAAAACTTGTACAACGAATCCTCAAAACTTTCAATACTGCTACACTCCATAACAACCCCAATAGTACTACAACATGGCCCATCTCCAAGCCTTCATGACAATTTTAGTGAAGCTCTTGCTACAAGGTTAAGCACCACGCCCTGTATCAATCATAAAACAAGCCACACCAAACCTGCAAAAGCCTGTACATCAAAACAATAACCACAACCACTGCTACCATTAACCCCACTACCTGCTATCACAACCATAAAACTTGCACTGCTGCTACTCTATCTCTGTATACTGTAGAATAAGACAAACCCTGCAAACCATTACCAGCCTGTCCAAATCGCTACCCTTCCTCCCTCAATGACCTACACTCCACACCAGACCAAACCTGCTATAATTTGCAAAATCCTGTTGTAAAGGACAACACAATATAGCCGCTCCGCAGTAATACCCACTGTGAAAATGTATAAAATAACAATAATACAAATATGCACAATATATCACAAGAGAGAAAAAAGGAAAAAGAAAAGATTAAAAATGGTTACAAGATAGCGTCTGCAATTTCATTCCTAGGACATGATTTTTACCATATATACTCTCTTCTATTAAAATGAAAAATAGGGGGGTTGCACCCACAAGAACGTTCTCAAGCCATTGTCTCCAAGTTTTTCGTAAGTCACAAATCCTGCATAGAACAAGAAAAACCGTGAGTCTAAAGCCATTTTTTTCACTTGCCAAAAACATAGAATGAAACCTGCACCAACCCGCTGTGAGTCTGCCATGAGTCTATAGTCATTTCAAAACAACACCTTGTATTCTTCTTTACCACCTTCATCACCATAAACTTGAAGAAAAATTATCAACAACATATTGGCAACGAGAAACAACATCAAACTCTTCATCAACCATAGAAACCCACCACTCAGCTCCTAAAGTTCACATGATTCAATTCTGCTTTCAACAGATCTTCCCTAAAACCGCATAAAAAACACTACCCTGTCACCACCATTTTAACATTCCTCTTCCATTCAAGCTGTGCAACAATATGACAAAACAGCAACAACAACCTCTTCCACCGTTTTCTCCGACCACAACCTCTTCATCATTTTCAATCCGGCGATAAAGTGAGATTGGAAAGCATTGCGTACTTTGACCTGCAATGAAGATTGAGGATGCAAAATGAAGAGTGCATTACCGGATAAGTTCAGATCCAAATTCTTCTATCGAAATCCACGTCAGCCAACAACATCACAATAACCCTATCTCGAACCGACATCGTACCAACAACACCACTCAGTCCTTCCACTATCAACACCACATAATCCACCATTCCGCCGCGCCGACAATCACCACAAACCAAAAACCTCCGTTCGTACCTCCACAAATCTTCATCAACAATATTCATCTAACCTCACTCTTCATTCCTTAATACAACACAAATTCTTTCCATGTCTAGAACTTTTAACAAACACCTTCTATGCAAAATTAACCCAGCTTGCATCAAACAATACACAAAACCATCTCTCTACCAGGTCTGTTCATTTTTCTTCTGACCTCAACCCCTTCCACCGTAGACCAATACCACCATCACACGCAAAACTCTCTAAGCCACCACCAATCAAACAAGAACCTCCTTCCATCGCCAAATTCGCTACAGCCACCGTATAGCAACGCCCCTATCGCCCATTCACTCTCCATCAACAACCCAATTTCTTCCTTCCTTCAATATTCATCGAAACACAAATATTCTATCCCAAATTAGTCACAAACATACAGAATCAGAGCCAGAGAGAAATTAGGATGAAGAGGGATTGGAAAATCAAACCGTGAAACAAAATCAAACTGAAACCGAAGAATCAAATGCAAACATAAGATGAGGAGAGATCCGGAGCGCGAACGAAAGGGAATGAGAGTTGAGAACGAACTTAAAGTCTCCGTCGTTGTTGTGCGATAATGTTGAAGCTGCTCTGTCGCCGGCGGTTTGTTTTGTTCTAGAAAATGAAGTTCTCACTTTAAAAAAAAGAAAACCCTCTTTGCTGGTTATGGATGATGGGCTTCTCAGCCCGTTTGTTTTCACCAAACACCCCACGGTTTGTCTTAACCCCCCTCCCTTCATTTTACATCCCGTTATTACGGATGCACCCTTGATTAACTTTGTTTATTTTAATTAATTAAAACCTTAATTCTAGTTTAAAACATTTGGTTGTAATTAGGTTATAGTAATTTAGTTTACTTTTATTAAATGTTGTTCTAAAATTTGATATTTTGTTTTGAGAATTAATCTTGAATTTCATTAATTTGTTAATAGGATTAAATATATTGACAATGCTTTGAGTAGGTTTTCTTAAGTTAAATCCTTAATTTTGGTTGAATCTCGTAATTAGTTCTCTAGTTGATTATAATTGAATTCCTAATTGAAGTTGTTAATTTTGGTGTTTAGTTGTCAATTAAATTTCATGGAGTTTTAGTCTAAGTTCTTGTGGAATTTCTAGAACTTTGGTGATGAATTTTGGTTGATGATTATAGAGTTGTCCTGATGAAATAGATGTTTCGATACTCAAGATATTTGTACTTGTTTGATCTTTGAAAGTGCATATAAATCCTTATTGGTTGTTGTTGCTAAACTTTCCTTGCGTATAAGTTGTTTGAAAGTAGGAAAAGAAGTTAACGAATACGCTTTCGTTCGGAAGATACGAGATGTGTGCTTGAGATTACAGCGGTGTTGTGCTGAAGTGTTGTCATGGCTACTGCTTTTTACTTATTGTTGACCAAGGATTCTTCACTCCTAATCGATTCTTAGCTCGGTTTAATTCATGGTTAAGCTCGAGGTAGAGGAATCGTCAGGTTTGCAATCCTTTACACGGAAACATTAGGAGTTGACTTATCTTAGTTTCTTTTCAATCTTTACACTCTTTCGCATGTAAATTCAAACCTCGATTCTCATAGAGTGTTTTCTGAAATCAAATTAATATACTTAACCATATTTAAACATAATTTCGATAAAGGATGAAAAGGGAGTTGGAGTCGAGCCTTTGATTTCTCTTCTCGATTGTTTAGGCTCGAGGAGCCTTTCTTAAGTCCAAACAATTGTCTTCTTTAAAAGATATACAATACGACGAATTTAAATCTTTTTCTTAAACACTTAGATGAAAAAGAGAGAGAGTCAAGCCTTTAACTCGCTTTCCCGATTACTTGGGCCCGAGAAGCCTTTCTTAAGATTCGAGTAATCGTCATTCATAAGCCACGTTAATTATATCAAAACTATTTTTTTAATATAAGATGAAAAAGAGAGGGAGTCAAGCCTTTGACTCACTTTCTGGATTACTTGGGCCCGAAGAGCCTTTCTTAAGCTTCAAGTAATCTTCATCCGTTTAAAATACTTCAACCATCTTCCATCGTTCAATACATTCAATTCCTTCACTATTTAGAATGAAAAAGATAGAGAGTTAAGCCTTTGACTCGCTTTCCCGATTACTTGGGCCCGAGAAGCCTTTCTTAAGCTTCGAGTAATCGTCATCCGATTAACTTACTCGAACCATATCCACTCAGTCTCTTGAGGATGAAAAAAAAAGAGAGTCAAGCCTTTGACTCGCTTTCTCGATTACTTGGACCCGAGAAGCCTTTCTTAAGCTTCGAGTAATCGTCATCTGATTAACCTACTCGAACCATATCCATTCCTTCACCGTTAAGGGTGAAAAAGAGAGAGATTCAAGCCTTTGACTCGCTTTCCCGATTAATTGGGCCCAAGAATCCTTTCTTAAGCTTCAGGCAATCGTCACCTCTAGCTAAACATCTGATACGTTAAACCTCGCCTCCTCGCCCTCGTGCGATCAAAACCCTAAAACCTATTCAAATCTATTCAAATTCATTCTCTTTTCCTCACAAAACATCAACTTATTCAAATTCAATTCTCGCCGCCGTGCGAACCATCAAACCTTTTTTTAAACGTAAGATATGGTGTCTTGAGAATGATGCAAAATATTGCTTCGTCCGTAACCTACTTGAGTCGATATAAGTGGTGTGTTCCCCATGAATGTTGATATATGGAAATCCATTCAAAGTGGTGCAAGCGTCCTCTCCTCACTAGTTTAGATAAAGCAATATTTTCTATCGAATACGACTAAGTATATTTCGTTAAATCAAACCGGCAACCGTAGGCCGAACTACGGCTGCTCTGATTCTTCATTCTCTTCTGAATCTAAGACACGTAGGCACGAGGATCTCTATCCTTAACGAGCACACTAACAACTAACTTCCCCCTTTCTCTTGCCCCTGTGCAATCGAGACTAACCTGTTATTCAACCTTTTTCTTTTTCTATCCAAACCTTTACCCGTAGTTGTCCGAACTACGGACACTCTGATTTCTCGTCTGTTAACGAGAATACGTAGGCACAAGATTGCGATGATCTTAGCGAGCACATTTCCCCAAAATTCCATATTTCTCTCCTTTTCTCCCGTAGTCACGAACTACGGACACTCTGATTCTTCACTTCTTTGCAAGTGAAAATACGTAGGCACAAGGGCCCTAATCCTTGGCGATCACTCTTTTTCTAAAACCACCCCTTTCTCCTTAGCATTATAAACTCTTTACATTTACCTTTACACCTTTTATTTTGGAAGAACACAAACAAACTAGACTAACATATATTACGAATCGAATCAAGAGGTTCCCGCTGAGTACAACGGGCGTGAGGGGTGCTAATACCTTCCCCTCATGTAACCGACTCCCGAACCTAGAACTTGGTTGTGATGACCATGTTCTTTCCCTAAAGGTTTTATTGATATTTTCCTTTCCCTTTTGGGATAAATAAAGTTCGGTGGCGACTCTGTGTTTTCCGCGACCATTCACGAAGGATCGTGCTTTTTTTAGGTACGACAGCTGACGACTCTGCTGGGGATTTGCATTGCCCTATGCAAGAGAGAGTCAAGCCTAACTTGACTCGATTCGTAAGCGTTAGTCTCGCTTGTTTATGTTCTTCCTATGTTTTTTTTGCTTGCTTGATTACTTATTTACTTGTTTATTTTTATTATATATCCTATATGTGTTTCTTATGATTATTGGGTTCTCTGATTATGGGCACTCTGTGAGATGGCTTTATACCCGAGTCTGAGAAAAACATAGCATTAGAATGGTGGTCGTGTAGTGGAATCCCTCGAGGAGCCTTTCTCGTTGGGAGGATACGAGGACCCCGCTTAGAGTTGATTCCCTTGGGATGTTATTATCGTGGTGAGCTTTTGCCATGGCGGTAATGTTTTTGAGTTGGAATCTATAACTCTAAGGACCGTTTACCCTTTTTCATGGTGGTTGTAGTGTTAACTCATGAGGATCACTCCTTGTTGGGTTGATATGAACACCCCAATCAGATGAGATCCCTTGAACGTATCGTTATTCTGACAATGATGTTTTCAACCTCGATCTATGACTCTGAGGTCCATTTAAGAAACCTTGGACTCGATGGTTATGTAGTGGAGACTCGCGAGAAGCCTTTCTCATGGGACGACACGAGAACCTCACCTAGAGGAGATCTTTCGAGGGTATTATTTGTCAGATGAGCCTTTGTTATGGCAATAATATCTTTGAAAAGATCCATGACTCTAGGCACCTACCCGTGTTAAGCCTACCCGTGGGATTCTTGTGCTAAGAGATATCAGTTACTTACCCGCTGTCATTGCCTGACTTTAGAACGTGATACTTGTGATCCTGAGCTTTGTTGGTTTGCATTTGCATATCATTGCATTGCATCTGCATCTCATCTTCATTGCATATCCTTCTCCCAAACCAGAAACTCTTTTCGTCCTTTGTCCATGACCCCCAAGGTGATTCCTGACACTCGTATGGAATGAAGAACCATGTCTCAAGAAATGGGGGATGAGTTAGTGAGAGGACAAGAAGCTTTAAAGGATGAGTTAGTGAGTGGTTATCTTCCATCAAGGGTGTCAAAGTAAAGATCAAGGGCAGGATCAGGATCAGAATAGAAGGAGCAAAAATCACTTTAACTTAAGTCTTGTATCATACAGTAAAATCTACCCGCAGTTGGTTCAAAATTTGTTGGTAACTCTCCGGCCCATAGAGCCTATGCCAACCCCGTATCCTCTAGAGTACTATCCAAATATGACATGTGAATATCACAAAGAGGCTATAGGACATGACTTGGATACTTGTCTTGCGCTGCAGTCTAGAGTCGGGCGGTTGGTCGATAACAGGAAATTAATCTTCGAAGAAGACCATCCAGAGTTGAAGTATGAGTGTTATACTAGAGCAGAAGGACACTCTGTCGAGGAATGTGAGAGTTTTAAGCTCAAAGTGCAAAAGTTGATCCATGTAGGATCACCCACCCTCAAGGAAGAAGGCCCTGATACAAATGTCCTGATTCCTAAACCATGTGGTGAAGAAGGCAGTAGATCTTTGAAACCTCTCAAGATCTTGTATCACAAGGAAGAGACTAAAGATGTGGCTAGTGAAATGTCACGATTTCTATGCGAGAGCACTGAAATAGCGCCACAAAGTTGTGACACTAAGTTCAATGCAAGTGCAAGCAAAGAAGAAGAGGACGAAACTAGTGCAGTCATGACAGGTGTCAAGCATTCTCATAAGGCAGCATCAAGACCTTCTGACCCTTCATCTCTTCAGCACTTACCATTTTCAGTGCCACACTATCCTTACAGGAAGCCAACAATGTCTAAGGCACCGTACCAGAAGCCCAGGATAGCTCCTCATGCAAATTAACAAGCCTATGGCCGAGGATATCAACATCAACAATATAGCCAACATAGGTCTCGCAACAATCTGGAAAGAAGGAATGATCGTCGCGATCCAATTCCCATGTCATACAGTCAACTATTGCAGCCTCTAATTCAAAGCTCGTTGGTAGTCCCAAAGCCTCTAAAATTTGCTCCAAGGCCAAACCCTCCTGGGTATGATCCCTATGCGCAATGTGGATATCATGTTGGATCAATGAGGCATTCAACAGAAGATTGTAAAGTCTTCCAAGCCAAAGTACATCAATTGATTGACAGAGGATGCATATCCTTTCCTGAAGGTAGATTGGTTGGGCATGTCAATTTCCCACCCAAATGAGTTTGAAGACTTCAAAAGACATCTCCTCTAGCCAGTGGACCAGAAAGGAAGACATCCTCAAGCATTAGCGATCATTGGATCATGTTTTATCTTTGCATTTATAGTTTATTTCCTGTTAAATGTTACTTGCTTTAAACATTGTTGTTTTGAATGGTAATTTTAATGAAGTGATCATGCTTTTTTTGAATAAATCACGTCGCGTTCGCTCATTTTCCTTCACTTATACCAAAAACAAAAATATATGAATCCATATACCTCTTATCCACTTTCTTTATCAAATTTTGTTTTAGCAAAGACTTGGAGGGAGGATGATGAAAATTGAATACCCATAATTGTTGTTGGTATGCTTTCAGATAAGATCCTGCTAATGATGTACAGGCATTATTTCAGATCCCCAAACACTGGAGGAATAAGGAGTTAGTCCCTAGTTAACCACTTCGAGCCTAGAAGTAGGAGTTTCCTTCGGATTTCTAAACCCTTACACTTAACCTGGGGCATGGGTAGTGTTCACTTAATTTGACTTTGAGATGAAACTTCCTGTCTGAAGATCAACCACAAGATATTCTTCACACGTCCTGAAGTGTCAGAAGAATCATGCAAAATCCAAAGGTTATGACGGTTGTTCTTCAATGACTTGGCAGTCACAATCCTCCAACAAAATCGGAAAAAAAATCGAAAAAAATCAAAAGCCTGCTAAGTCGAACACCCCAAGAGGAGACTTAGGCAAAAACCAAGGCTATCCCGATGGACTTGAAAAGAAAAATCAATCCATGCAAAAGTTAGGGATCAAACAAATCAAAAGAGGTCCTCAAATCCTCAACAAAAATAAAATAAAATTCAGTGACCACTATGTCAAAATTAAAGGGTCACTGACATCCATCAAATTCAAAATAAGGTGACTGTCATGTCAAGCATACCTTGACACATCACTTTACACTGTTAACTCTTTTGGAAGACAAACGTGTACAGAGTTAACTGAACGTAGGACTGGAGTTCATCGTGAAGAAGGGGTGGGTTAAAACAAGCTTTGAGCCTTAAATCCTTTGTTTCTATAACCGTGAACCAGACCATGTTACAACCCTTAAAAGACCTAATTGAGGCAGGGTTTATTCTGAAAGCATACTACATCAAGGTTGCGTAAACGGACTCCTACAAGATTTGCTAATCTTTTTCTTGCTATATCTTTCACACCAGCTAAATCAGCACTGTGTTTGGACTAATGGTCCATTCACCCCCACACTATTACATCATTCCAATAATGATTGATTTTTTCAAACTTGCATGATTATCGCATTAAAATTACCATTTGTGAATGAACAATTTTGACTGCAAGTCAGTACCTGGCATCAGGGAAAATTCTATCAAAATGCAATCTAAGAGGATTTGGTCTTCCAGAAAAGTTGACTATAATCAAGATCACATCTTTACCCTATGGGGCAGAGGCATTAGCATCTAGTGGCTATAGAATCAGTCAATCTAGAGTAAGCTCTCAAACCTCATTTCATTCTGAAAAAAATCATTCAAGTACCGACTAGGGGCAGGCCACCCAGAGGCTCTTTTTATTAAGAGAAAACCCCTCTAGTACTCAATCAACATAAGTTAAGTCACTTCGATGCTCATTCTGGGGTAAGCTACCTTAAGAGTGCATAGGGGTTAATATCCCCAAAAGTTGAGTAACCGAGAGGAATTGATTCAAGACTCAAACTGGGGAAGATGGAGTCCAACCCTTAAAAAGCGGTCAACCACTACCATCCCAAAATTGGGTAATCGGATGTAGACCAGATCAAAGTTCAAGATATTGGGGCAAGTCATCTAAGACCATTGGCATGACAAGCTGCTTCCAATTACCTTTCAAGGAGAACACTTTCAGATACCCAATAGACTGGGGCAAGATGAGTTACAAACTGGGGCAAGGTGTGCTACAGAGGGGCAGATCCTCTTCATGCTTTCAAGCTGCTCAAGCGAGCGAGCCATACGTCAACAATTTCTGAGTTCAAGACGAGTGTCGGGGAATCATGCTATCACACCCCACCAAATGACCTTGTGCTTTCTAACAGACTAGAAGCTTCTCTTTGAAATACCTTTCAATTCGATACCCATGTCTGGGGTATCTTGGGAAAAGTACAATCTTTGCATAAATCTTTCTCATGTGTTGATTATGTCGCTTCGCTCTAGCGCTAAACCGCACATATCATCTCTTTGAGTGTATGCCCATACCATGAGAGACCAACTTCAAAGCCAATCTTTGTCTGGTAAACCCTTTGAGGTCCAGTCAGCCTTAAACACCAGTTCCCTTCTGGTAGTCTATCATCCAAGACCGGTTCATCCAGTCTATTTTGTGTATCCCTTCTTGATCATAGACATATCCAAAGTCTAACTTTGTTGGCACTCACTCAAACATATATTTGTCAAAGCTTATCTCTTTCGTCGATCTGAAGTCTTTCCAGATCATATACCAGATAAGTCCAATTTTGGCGTTTATTCCCCGAGTGGTTGGGTTTTGTCGTCTCTCTCCAAATAGAGTTGTCAGCTTTAGGCATAAAATACGCTTCATTTCTAAATTCCCTACAGAGTTCGATCCTCGTGGATGATGGTTGCTTATGTTATCTTTTCCATGTTTGGATAAGATAAATCCCATTTGAGTTCATTCCTCAATGGTTGGAGTCTTTTTTGACCGTTTCTTTCTAGCTTGTTCCTAGATTGAACTTTGGTCCCTGGCAAGTGTTGCATTGGTTAGGTCGCCGAACCTAGTCTAACGTGCATTTATTTTGCATTGTATCCACTCCTCATTCGTCTTTCGCAACTCTTCTTTTTCAAACCATAACTGGTTGTACTTCTGAATGTCCACAGTGGTAGGCTTCTCAATCATGAGAGGATACAAAGGCTCAACATAAGGAAACAACATCATGAACTTCGTACCTCTCTCACGAATCCAAGTCAGATAAGGGTCGTAAGCTCTACTGTTACTTTTCCCTAGAAAAGCTTTCCCTTTCCTGTGAATATTGCTCCAAGCATGCTCCATTCTAGATAAGGCATCACCCTCCAATAATCCGGTGAGATACAGAGATTCCTGTATCTCCTCTTCCTTAGGAGGATCTCTCAATGCATATCCAAACTGTCTGACTAACAAGGCTGGGTTATAGTTGATGCAACCTTTCCTTCCGACCAAAGGGATGTTAGGAAATCCACTGCAACTATAAATGATCTTTGTACCAAGCATATCTCTGTCAAACCAGATAATGTTCTCTGCAGACAACCCCATCAACCTCTTCGACCATTCTGAAGTACCAGCAGTAGTAACAAACGGACCTGTCTTGGGAAGATGACTAGCAAACCACCTGTACAACAAAGGAACACAACAAGATACATTCTTTCCCCTTCGGTTATCATTCTTGTAATGAACAGAATGATATACGTCACCTAGCAGCGTGGGTACTGGGTTCCCTGAAGCCAAGATATGGAACGCATCCAGATCCACAAAGTCCGGAAGATTAGGAAACAATAAGAACACTTTTGCCCCTGGTTTGACTTCTTTTGGTTTGACCTTTAAGTCATTTTGTTTGACCCTCGATTATTCCATTTCAAAGTGGTACACCTTAGGGATTTATTTCTTTTGGCGGTGCTTTGATGGAACAATGCCCTTGTGCTTTTGGCCTTTGGTTGCCAACATTTTAATGTTTATTTGAGATTTTATTTGGTTATTTTTGAACCTTTTTCCTATTTTTGAGGTAACTTGCAAGTCAAGTTACTTCTAAAGGAGGTTCATATAAACATTTGACCTAGTTTGAATGGGAAATGACTTCTATGGATCCCTTGAGCTCTCAATTCTTGTTGATTCATACTTCTAACATGTTGAGGTATTTGAATGCTCATTTTTAGGTCATAAACTTGTTCATTGCTTGTTGATATTTGCATTTCTTTTTAGGCTTTCCACTTGATACTCAAGTGTTGAATGTGCTTAAGACCTAGGTCTTTCTCCATGCCTATGCTTGCATTCTTTTTTGTGCTTTTCCTTCTTTGGTTTATTCACCTTTTCCTCTTATCTTTGCTTCTGTGCAATAACCTTAGAGTCCCATTTGAGATGGTTTAGTCCCTCCTTTGGAGGTACTCGAAGCATATCATGAATGATAATTCTTTGAGGACTTCTCTTGTGTGTTCTTATATGATCCTTGAGATGGCTAATGGTTGAGTTACCCATTTGAGTTCCTTGCTTTCCTCACATTGCCTCCCATTCTCTCATTTGATCATGGCTTCTTCCCTTTCTTTTTTCTTTGCCTTAGGGCTTGTGGTTGATGCTTGAATGGTTGTAGGACTTGTTCTCCCATTTCATCCCACTTTTGTGTGCTTGTTTGATTTCTTTTGTATGCATTCTTTCTTTCTTCTTCTTTGCATCTCTCATAAGCATGCTTGAGGTTGAGATGTGCTTGTGGAGGCTACTGCCCCACACTTTGTTCCTCCCTCACTTTCATTCTAATTGTGCATTACATGTTTGCATACTTGCATCTTCCTTATTTCATGCTTCTTCTTTATTCTTTCCTCTTTGCCATGTTCCCTTAGGACCTCTAATCTTCCTTGTTCAAGGTTGATTATGATAGACCTTAGGCTTGAACCCATGCATGATAACATTAGGTAGCATTCCCTTTCATCCCAATTATAGGTACACTTTGTATGAGAACATTAGCTTGAGTCTTAGTCTCCCTTTAGAGTGTCTTTCTCTTCCCATCTTCAAACCTTCTCAAAACATCTAATAAAGGTTAAGGATTGTTGTACGTTACGAGCCTTAAGTACTTGGGAAATGGTCACTGGAGGGCCTCCTCTCAATTATCTAGAGTGTTTAGCGTATGTCCCTTGGACGATATGCGACGCATTCGCTCCTAGGTGTCTTTAGTGCAACATGAATTATAAACAATAATCAATGCACTTCTTCTCTAAAAAACACAAAACAAACTTCAAATATTTTTATCCTTCGGGATCTTAATTTGGAACCTTTTTCATAAGGAGAGTTTTGTTAACTCTTGGTTCTACCGCAAACAGGTAATGCCTAAGTCTCCAATGGTCGAGCAGCATACACCTAACTGCTAGAACTAAGTTTTAACCCTACCCAGGCCTAAAAACATTTTGAACCAACCAGTGTTCTTGTTAGCCCGAACTATGTTTGCTTTGATTTCTTGTACCAGACGAGAATGTGTAGGCACAAGACGACGATGTCTTGGCGAGCAACCTTCCCCCACCTTTCACCTGTAATTAGCCGAACTACGTTGACTCTGACTTTCCCATTGCACGAGGGAATACGTAGGCATAGAGCGGTGATGCTCTATCGAGTCTCTTTTCTTTTCTTTTGTCCCTGAGTCGTAGCTTAGATAGTAAACACCTTTTTAGATAGACAACAAAGCATGAATCCCGTCGAGTACGACGGACGTGAGGGGTGCTAATACCTTCCCCTTGCGTAACCGACTCCCGAACCCGAGATATGGTTGCGATGACTTGTCTTTTCCCGTTTTCGTTAGGTTTTCTCTGATCATTTCCTTTCCCTCTTTTGGGATAAATAACGAACGGTGGCGACTCTTCTGTCCTTGTCGGCCCCTCTTTATAGCGATGCGACAGATGGCAACTCTGCTGGTGACTTTTCCCATCCCCTATGCGAGTCAATCCTAGCGCTTGGTTATTTATCTCTTTGGGTGTTGTATATATGTGTTGTACTTTATTTTCCCGCATTTACTTTCAGCATTATATATATCAGTTTTATTGTGCTGTTGGGGGGGAATGTTCCATTAAGAGATAAGCTGGACCTGGGCCTGAGTACAAACATAACATTAGAAGTGGAAAGTAGTGGTGAACCTGTATGTTTAGAATGCACTAGTTCCCATGAAATTCGCGTTCAAACGAGATTCTCTTTGATGATTTCTTTTCTGGCCCTTTGGGCTCGAGGGGATTTTAGATCTGAGGATTGTCGACTCTGGGAACCGATCAGTTATGATTCAGCTAAGTGAGTCCGCTTCGTTATACTATGATGCCAAACTAGAAATAGTGAACGTATCATCGTTTCTCGAAAGTCTGTGATGCTGATGAATGCATAGCATGTCGAACCTTGTCAGTGGATAGGTCCATACCTGTGAGAGGAATTGTGTTATGCAGGAAACCTTGACTTCCAGACTACCTGGTTTTCTTTATAGTTTGAATTTGTGTTCTTGATACAAGGGGTTCCTATCAGTGACAGTGCTATGTTTTGGTCAAAGCGAAGCGTTGGTTCTTCTCAATCAACAACACATCAATCTTGATCCTCTGTTTGCATGTGCATTTGCATTTTCATATTGCATATTTATTAACATGTATTTATGCTGCAGGTGTACATTTCCCTTTGATTCTAGTGTTCTTATTTCTCTGACATGGAGCCTAGCATGAGGAAGACAGTGGTATACAAGTTTCCAACACCTGACATCAGATCTCTCCTGGGTTTGATTTCTATTGCTGACAGGAAAGTGATGGAAGACTTCAAGGAATCCTATGGGAAGCTTCTGAGTGTTGTCTGTAAACTATCAGTGTATGAGTTGAATGGTCTTTATGCTCTCTTGCAGTTTTATGACCCACAACTGAGGTGCTTTACTTTTCCTAGTTATATTCTGGCGCCTACCTTAGAGGAGTTCTCTGTGTTATTAGGAGTGCCTATTCTTGATCAGATGCCATTCTATCACACCGAAGCTGAGTCTGATCTGGCTAAGCTTGCTGCTGCTCTGCATTTGGATGTTTCTAAGCTGAAGGGGCATTTGGCTAAGAGGATTGGAATGCCTGGTTTCCCTTTATCCTTTCTGATTGAGAAGGCTCAGCAGTTTGCCAAAGATGGTTGTTGGGTGGTGTTTAATGTTATCTTAGCATTGTGTATCTATGGTATCATGTTATTTCCTAACATTCCAGATTTTGTAGATTTGAATGCGTTCCATATCTTTGCTTCAGGGAATCCTATACCTACGCTGCTATGCGAAGTCTATCATTCTGTGCACTACAAGAATTAGAACAGAAGAGGGAAGAACGTATCTTGTTGTGTGCTTTTGTTGTATATATGGTTTGTGAGTCATCTCCCTAAATCTGGTCCCTTCATTACTACTGCAGGTACTTCAGAATGGTCTGAGAGGTTGATGGGGTGGTCTGCTGAGAACATTATTTGGTTTGACTGGGATATGCTTGGTGCTGAGGTCATTTATAGTTGCAGAGGTTTTCCTAATGTCCCGTTGGTCGGAAGGAAATGATGCATCAACTATAATCCATCTTTGTTGGTCGGACTGTTTGGGTACGCCTTGAGAGATCCTCCTAAGGAAGAGGAGATACAGGAATCTTTGTATCTTACTGGATTGTTGGAGGGGGATACCTTACTTAGGGTTGAGGATGGCTGGAGCAGAAATCACAGGAAATGGAAAGTTTCTCTGGGGAAGAGTAACAGTCGAGCTTACGACCCTTATTTGACTTGGATCCAGGATAGAGCAAAGAGGTTACTGATGCCTTCCCATCTGTTGAGCCATTGTATCCTCTCTTGATTGAGGAACCTACTACTGTGGATATCTAGAAGTACAACCAATTGTGGTCTGAGAAAGAGGAGCTTTGGAAAGCTAATTAAGAGTTAGAGAAAGAGATCATTCAGCTCCGGAGTGAGAAGATTGAAGTTGTGCACTCTTCCAAGAGGCAGACTGGGCTTGTGAACAGGTTGGGTACAGATTTGACCAAGGAGACTCGTTCCCATGAACGTTTGGGTTTAGATCTGAAAGTTGTTAGTGATGTTCTCGCCTCTAAGAAGAAGGACTTAGATAGGGCTTATTTAGAGATTTCCAAGTTCAACGAGCAGTGGAATGCAACCCTTTCCAACAACAAGGAGCGTGAGGATAAGTTGATGCAGCAGGTTGCTAGACTAAAGAATCAGCTCAGAGTGAAGGATGAGAGGATTGCAGATGAAGCTTCACTCAGGCGAGACAGTGATTGCAGATTGAACGAAGCTTTGGCAACCTTGGAGGATTATAAGCTAGGGGCTGATTCGAAGAGGTGCAAGCTAGAGGAAGTCTTTGGTGAGGGAGCATGGAAAGACTATGCTAAGGGGTTACATATCACTATCAGACAGCGAGAGTCGCTCATTCAGGGATTACTTGTCAGACTAGACCATCCTGAGACACAGGAGCTGTTGAAGGAGTTTCGTACTTGTTGCCGTACCTGATGCCTTTGTTTTCCTTTGTAGCCTGTTTGTAACGACCATCACCAGACCTGTTGGTTGAGGTCCTTTTGGGGATTCATTGTACTCACTTGCATACTTGTATCTAACCTGTTGGGCCTTTTCTTGTATATATGAGGTGTTTGGTTCTATGCTTGGCTTTGGGTTTTCCTATGCGCAGGAACTAGAATCGAGGGGAAACGTCCCTAATGCATATATACATGTCTGAATTTTGCATATAAGGTGCAGCGGAACCATTGATTTTATTCCTGTTGGTTTGTTATCTTGTTTCAGGATAGACAATCAAACAGTTCGCCGTTACGCCACAAGAGGGAATCAGCGTAAAGTTATTGAACAAGTGCAAGCTGAGATGCAAGAGATGAGGGACAGGATGGCTCAGTTTATGGAGCTGATGCAGGGTGTGGCAAATGGCCAGGAGCAACTGAGGACTCTGGTCCAGCCATTGATTGCTCGTGTTGACAATAATGGTGTGCTTCACGGAGGAATTGCTGCTAATCCTCCTCGTGGTGATGGTACGCCACATGCTCATGCTATCCGTACAACAGTTATCCCTCCGGGCAGAGGCAACGTAGGTGGAATCCCTAAAGTGGTGTGTGTTATGCATGGCAACAATGTTCCTCAATGGGATGAGGACCAGCAGGAAGACGCATTTTCTATGCGAGATATCGGTGTTGGACTACCGTCTGAGGCTGATAAAAGGTTTAGACTGATTGAAGAAAAGATGAGATCTTTTGAAAACCAAAATTCCATGGGACTAGACATGGCCAATCTGGGGCTGATCCCGGATTTGAAAGTTCTGCTGAAGTTCAAAGTCCCTGACTTTGACAAGTATAAGGGAACTACTTGCCCAAGTGTCCATTTGCATTCTTATTACCGCAAAATGTCTACTTACTCGGATGACGAAAAATTGCTCATGCACTTTTTTCAAGACAGCTTATCTGGACTTTCACTTGAGTGGTATATGGAATTGGAGCCTGTTAATATCCGCAGTTGGAGAGACTTAGCTGAAGCCTTCGTGAAACACTATATATATAATAGCGACCTTGCTCCTAATAGGGCCCAACTCTAGAATTTGTCTCAAAAGACTGGTGAGTGCTTTAAGGAATACGCCCAGAGGTGGCACGAACTAGCGGCAAGAGTGCAGCCTCCGATGGTGGAGCGTGAATTGATAGATATGTTTGTGGCTACTTTGCCTGGTGTCTATTATGAGAAGCTTATCAGTAGCATGTCTGGTAGCTTTTCCGACTTGATTATCACTAGGGAGAGAGTAGAGAATGGTATAAAGCTGGGGAAAATCCAATCTGGTGAAGTGCCTTCATCTGGAGGAGGAGGTAAAAAGGTGTTTGGTAATAAGAAGCGTGAAGGCGAGACTAATTCAGTGTCTAGTTCCCGAAGGAATATATATCAACGATTATTGTAAAACCGTCAGCAGCAGCAGGTTGCTAGTATCACAATTCCAGCCGTTCCTCAACATCAACAACAACCACAACAACAGCCGCCACAACAGAATCAACAGAGTTATAGAAGGTTTCAAGATCGGAGTCGGACAACAAATAGACAATTTGACGCACCTCCGATGCCTTATTCCCAACTGCTTCAGCATCTTCTACAACTACAGCTAATCTAGAAGAGGACTTTAGCTCCTCTGACAGGACCACCACCACCCGGGTATGATGCGAATGCTTGTTGTGAGTTCCATTCCGGGGCACCTGGGCACAATATCGACAATTGCAAGGCTTTTAAACACAAAGTTCATGATTTAGTGGATAGCAAGGCAATAAACTTTTCTCACGACGCTCCCAACGTTGTGCAGAACCCCATGCCCAACCATAGGGCAGCCGGAGTCAGTGCAATCATTGAAGACGAGAGTTTAGACCTGATAACTGATGTCAATGACTTGAAGACACTGTTGGGCTTTGTGAAGGAAAAGTTATTGGAGGGATATTCCCGGGCTATAACGAATCATGTGTTAAATGTTTGAGTCATCCCAAGGGATGTGCAAAGATGAAAAGTTGTATTCAGGGTATGATGAATGATGGAATGCTGCAATTTGACCGGATTGCTGAGAAGAAGTCTGAAGAGGTAATGGTTGAAGAAAGGAATGAGGTTGCAACGATCTCGATTCCATACAAAACTATAAATATTTCTACGTCGAGGCCACCAACCATTATCATCACCAAAGTTGGTCCTGTGCCGTATGAGAGTACCAAAGCAATTTCGTGGAACTACGGAGAGGAGGTATATTGTAATGGGAAGAAACAGGAATTGAAGAGCTTGCCGACTGATTCTATGGATAATCTAGCTGGAGCTGGGGGAATCACTCGAAGCGGATGAGTGTTCTCATCACCTGAAGTGGTTGCTGACAGAGTTGATAAGGGGAAGAAAGCTGTGGGGGAAGAAACTTCTCAAGCTGGTGAGAAGAGTTCTTTGGAGAAGGAGGCGGAGGAGTTCATGAGATTGATAAGAAAAAGTGACTACAAGATAGTAGATCACTTGCCACAAATTCCCTCCAAAATCTTTATCCTGTCATTGTTGCTATGTTCGGAAGCGCACCAGAATGCGTTGTTGAGGATATTGAATACTGCTTACATGTCGCAAGAGATATCGGTTAACCAACTCGAAGGGGTTGTAGCGCACGTCAACGCAGGAAATGGCCTAGGTTTCACGGACTTGGATTTGACGCCGAAGGGCAGGAATCATAATCGTGCATTGCACATTTCAATTGAATGTCGTGGAGCCGTCCTGTCTCATGTGCTGGTAGATACAAGATCGTCTTCGAATGTGCTTCCGAAAAAGGCACTGATGAAGTTAGACACTCGTGGTATAACGTGTACGCCAAGTGACTTGGTAGTACGTGCATTTGACGGTACCATAAGATCTGTATTTGGAGAGCTGGCATTGCCTATTCAGGTGGGTCCCGAAGTATTTGATGTGGTATTCTATATTATGGACATTCACCCTTCCTATAGCTATTTGTTGGGCCGTCCATGGATTTACTCGGCGTGAGTCGTAACTTCCACGCTGCAGCATAACTCAAGTACATGGTTGGTGGCAGTGTTGTCACTGTATGCGGAGAGGAAGATATAATGATCAGTCATTTGTCTTCATTTAAATATGTTGAGGTGGATGGTGAAATCCATGAGACTCTTTGTCAAGATTTTGAGACGGTACAGATTAAAGACAAAGTGTCTGCTGTGAGCAAAGTGCCCGAAATGGCCATGTCATCCTTCAAGGAGGCCCAAGCAGCAGTGCAGGCTGGGGCAGCACCAGGTTGGGGTCGAGTGCTGGATATACCCCATAAGCAGGATAAGTCTGGTCTGGGATACCGCCCATCTTCTTTGTCATCCTCATAGAGCGCGCCGTGTTACAAAGGGTCGGTACAGTTTACCAAAGGTGGTGTTATCTTCGAGCGGATCAATGCTTTTTCAGAGGAGGACGGGGATAGCGACTGTGATATGGACTCGTGGGTTAGGCCATGCATTCCAGGACAAATCCTCAACAACTGGTTTATTGAGGAATTCATTCAAGTGACAATGGAAGAGTAATACTTTGTTTTTCTGATTATTGTACAACCCTATGTTCTACCCGGAGCATAGCGGTTCTTGTCTTCAGGGCCTTATTGTTTATGCTTGCACAATCTTTTTCAATTAATCAAAGGGCGTTTTTCTGCATTCAAATATTGTGATCCTTGTTTTTCATGTTTTATGTTTAACAATAAAATGGCAATGTGGCTTTGTGCTCGTTTTGCATATCATTTTAAGCATTTAACCATTATCATTGCAGGATTCACATTACAGATGACACCGTGCCAGAGACATCTATGACTCGCTTCGACTTTGGCAATCCGATATTTCAAGCCGAAGAAGAGATTGATGAAGATGAAGACTTACCAGAAGAGCTAGTTAGACTTTTGAGACAGGAAGAAAAGGTTATTCTGCCTCATCAGGAGGAAATCGAGGTTATTAATTTGGGTTCTGAAGAAGTTGTGAGGAATGTTCGGATAGGGGTTGCGCTGCAAAGTGACATCAAGCAAAGATTGGTTGAGATGATCCATGAGTATAGTGATATCTTTGCTTCGTCATATGAAGACATGCCCGGGCTTGACACAGACATTGTGGTTCATCGTTTGTCGTTACGTGAAGAGTGTCCGCCAGTCAAGCAGAAGCTCAGGCGTACGAGACCAGATATGGATGTGAAAATCAAGGAAGAAGTCCAGAAACAGTTGGAAGAAGGATTTTTAGCCGTTACAACTTATCCTCCGTGGGTCGCCAACATCGTGCCTGTTCCTAAAAAGGATGGCAAGGTACGGATGTGTGTTGATTACAAATATTTGAATAAGGCGATCCCGAAGGATGATTTTCTTCTCCCCCACATTGACGTATTGGTTGATAATACTGCTCAATATTCCATGTTTTCCTTCATGGACGGTTTTTCCGGTTATAACCAGATCAAGATGGCACCGGAGGATATGGATAAAACGACGTTTATCACACTGTGGGGGACTTTCTGTTATAAGGTAATGCCTTTTGGGTTGAAAAACGCAGGGGCAACCTATCAGCGAGCTATGGTTACTTTGTTTCATGATATGATTCATCATGAGATTGAGGTCTATGTTGATGACATGATAGCAAAGTCGCAAACGGAGGAAGAACGCCTGGTCAATTTGTTGAAGCTGTTTGAGAGGCTCATGAAATTCAGGTTGAGGTTGAATCCGAATAAGTGTACTTTCGGGGTCAGGTCAGGAAAGTTGCTGGGGTTCATTGTCAGTGAAAAAGGAATCGAGGTCGATCCTGCAAAAATAAAAGCTATTCAAGATATGCCAGCGCCGAAAATGGAGAAAGAGGTTCGTGGTTTCTTGGGTAGATTGAACTATATTGCTCGGCTCATATCTCATCTCACAGCTACGTGTGAACTCATGTTCAAATTGCTAAAGAAAGATCAGGCGATCTTCTGGAATGAAAATTGCCAAAGGGCATTTGATAAAATAAAAGAATATTTGCAGGAACCTTCGATACTGATACCCCCAATTACTGACCTTTGATAATGCATCTAACGGTTTTTGAAGACAGTATGGGTTGTGTTCTCGGTCAACAAGACGAGACGGGAAGAAAAGAGCATGCAATATACTATTTGAGTAAAAAGTTCACAGATTGTGAGTCTCGATACTCGATGTTGGAGAAAACATGTTGCGCACTCGCGTGGGCTGCCAAACGTTTGAGACAGTATATGCTTAATCATACAACCATGCTGATTTCGAAGATGGATCCGATTAAATATGTCTTCAAAAAGCAAGCACTTTCTAGAAGAATTTCCAGGTGGCAGATGGTACTGACAGAGTACGATATTCAATATGTTTCCTAGAAAGCCATCGAAGGGAGTTTTTTGTCAGAGTATCTCGTCGAACAGCCGATCGAAGACTATCAACCTATGAAATTTGAATTTCCTGGCGAAGACATCATGTATCTGAAGACGAACGATTGTGATGAACCGTTGCCTAACGAAGGTCCTAAGCGTGGCTCCCAATGGCAGATGATATTTGATGGTGCTGTTAACTCGTACAGTAGTAGAATTGGAGCAATCATCACGACTCCCCATGGTTCTCATATACCAGTCACTGCCAGGTTGACATTCCCCTGCACCAACAACGAAGCGGAGTATGAAGCGTGCATAATGGGGTTGGAAGAAGCTATTGATCTGAGGATCAAGAACTTAGATGTGTACGAAGATTCAACGCTAGTTGTAAATCAAATCAAAGGAGAATAGGAGACCAGGCAACCCAATCTGATTCCTTACATGAACTATGCAAGGAGGCTGTTGCCATTCTTTAATCGTGTAGAGTTTCACCATGTGCCGAGAGCGGAGAATCAGATGGCAGATGCTCTGGCAATGTTATCCTCAATGTACAAGGTGAACTATTGGAATGATGCTCCAAGAATAGTCATCTCGCGCCTTGATAGGCCGACGTTTGTATTTGCCATTAAGGAAGCCTCTGATGGAAAGCCATGGTTTTATGACATCCAGAACTTTCTTAAGAAACAAGAGTATCCGCCAGGGGCGTCGACCCGGGATAAGAAGACTCTGAGAGGGTTGTCTGGTAACTTTTATATGAATCAGGATGGTGTACTCTATAGGAGGAATTATGATTTGGTGTTATTAAGATGCGTGGACGAGAAAGAAGGAAGCTTGCTTATGGAAGAGGTCCACGAAGGAATCTTTGGTACGTATATCGGTGGGCACGTCATGTCTCGAAAATTGTTACGAGCAGGGTATTATTGGCTGACGATGGAATCTGATTGTTTCAAATATGCGAAGAAATGTCATAAATCCCAGATTTATGCAAACAAGATTCATGTGCTGTCGTGTCCTCTGAACACCATGGATCTCCTTGGCCATTTTCCATGTGGGGTATTGATATGATTGGCAAGATCGAGCCAACCGCATCCAATGGACATCGTTTTATCTTGGTAGCCATTGACTACTTTACCAAGTGGGTGGAAGCAGCCTCCTATGCAAATATCACAAAGCAAGTCGTAGCCATATTTATCAAAAGGGAGATCATCTATAGATACGGAGTGCCTGAAAGAATCATTACTGATAATGGTTTGAACTTGAACAACAAGATGATGGAGGAATTGTGCCAGAGCTTCAAAATCGAGCATCACAACTTATCGCCCTATCGTCCGAAGATGAACAGTGTTGTTGAAGCAGCCAACAAGAATATCAAGAAGATAATGCAGAAGATGGTTGTGACCTATAAAGATTGGCATGAGATGTTGCCATTCGCTTTGCACGGATATCGTACTACGGTATGTACCTCAACTGGGGCAACTCCTTTCTCGCTGGTGTATGGTATGGAAGTTGTCCTACCATTAGAAGTCGAGATTCGTTTTTTAAGAGTTCTGGTCGATGTCAAGCTCGATGAGGCGGAATGGGTAAATAACAGATTGAATTAGCTTAGCCTGATGGATGAGAAAAGGCTAGCGTTTATTGCATATGGTCGGTTGTATCAGAGCTGGATGAAGAAAGCTTTCGACAAGAAGGTGCGCCCTCGAAGCTTTCAGACGGGTGATCTTGTGCTGAAAAATATTCTCCCTCTATAAACAGATTACAGGGGAAAATGGACTCCCAACTATGAAGGTCCATACATCGTGCGAAAGGTCTTCTCCAGAGGAGCCTTGTTGTTATCCACCATAGATGGTGAGGATTTTACATCCCCTGTGAATGCAGACGCAGTTAAAAAATACTTTGCTTAAAGAGACCCGCTGGAAAGAAAAAAGAATATCCAGGCAAAAATGGGTCGTCCCGGCGAACCATAAAAAGAATGGGTTCGGGCAAAATTTAGGGATATAAAAGAAAAAATGTAAACCCGCAAAGTTGAAAACCTGAAAAGGCGACTTTGGCAAAAATGGGTATCCCGGTGAATTGAAAACCTGCAAGGGCGATTCGGGAAAAATTAGGGATTTAAAAAAGCAAACGACTGCGGTCTGCGTATGATTTTCAGAGCTTAGTGGATTGAGGGAGTACCTGAGGGCCGTTTATCTGAATCAATCTCTTCTGAAGACGAAGCGTCGGTGAAGCATCAGAGTCATGCGGGTCATAGATGGATCAACTTATGGTGTTCGTCTGTGCCACATTGCCGACATTCTATATATTTTATATGCATTTCTGTATATTTTTTGTGCAGCTTCCTCTCTCCAGGGGTTGCATCTGTTGTAAAATCTTGTCTATTTACAGGCCCATTTGTCAATAAAACATATACTATTCAGTAATTGTTTGTTTTTTAGCCTTACTGTTTTGTTTGCAAAAAACGCCCGATGTTTTTGATAAACTGTACATACATAAACTTGCAGGCTTTGCCAATAATCGTTAAAACTTTGAGTTATTTGAACAACATCACGGATGATGACTGAGATAGTTCCTTTGTACAGGATGTCTTGTCTATTTGTTCATTTTTGCAGGGTCGTTACCCTTGGGGCAATTCGTCAGAGGTGTATCTCCGATATGATCATCATTTCCCCCCAGCTATTGAAGTTTGAACATCTCTATCCCCGGTAGAGTTGTATGCAGGTGGACCCAACAGTTAAGTGTGTACGCTTCTCCCCAGAAGTTGGTCTGTACTCATTTAGCTCGTCACAGTTCAAGACCGAAGTCTCCAACTGTCGCAACTGCGAAAAACACCCGGCAGAAAACAGAAGAGTCACCACCTTTCGTTATTTATCCCAAAGAGAGGGAAAGGAAATGATCAGAAAAACCTAACAAAAAAGGGAAAGACAAGGTCATCGCAACCAAGTATGGATTCAGGAGTCGGTTACGCAAGGGGAAGGTATTAGCACCCCTCACATCCGTCGTACTCGACGGGATCCATGCTTGTTGTCTATCTAAGGGTGTGTTTAAACTATCTACGCTACAGGCTTGTAGGACAGAAAGAGAAAGAAAAGTGACTCGGTAGAGCATCGTAGCTCTGTGCCTACGTATTCCCTCGTGCAATGGGAAAGTTAGAGTCAACGTAGTTTGGCTAACTACGAGGGAAAGGGGGAAGGTTGTTCGCCAAGACATCGCATCTTGTGCCTACGTACTTTCATCTGGTATGAAAGATCAGAGCAAACATAGTTCGGGAAACTACGAAACCACAAGTTAATTAAGTGTTTTAATCGAGTAAGGTTAAACATCCGTTCCAGCAGTTAGGGACGAAGCCTGTTTGCGATAGAATCGAAGCTTAACAACACTCTTTTCTGGAAAAAAAAGGTTTCCGATTAATCCCAAAGGAAAAAGGTTTGAAATTTGTTTTTTGTTTTTTTAGTGAAGTGAATTAATTCGGTTCGTGATTCACGTTGCACTAAAGACTATGACATGGAGACGAATGTGTCGTGTATCGCCCCAAAACGGGACGTATACTAAACACTCTAGATAAGCAAGAGGAGACCCCTCACTCATCATTCCCCATGTAGCTTAAGGCTCGTAGCACGCAACGTTTATCGCATTTATTAGATGAGTTAACATGGTTTTGATATGAGAAGAAGAAGACGCACGGAAGGTCTAAGGGAAGCTCGACCCTAACGTTGTCATGCAAAGTGGTCCTAAAGTTTGGATGAAAAGGGAAAACATCTACCCTAATGTTAGCATGCTTGGATTGAACACCTAATGTCTCTCCTATTCCCGTCCTAAATGGAGGGACTAGAAACTCTATGGGGATCATGGCAAAAAGCACAAGAAGAACAAAGGAAGGATCAATCGCAAGTAGAAAATGCAAACATGAAAATGCACACTTAGAATGGTGGGAGGGAGGAAAAAATGTGTGGGGCAGTAGCCGCCACAAGCGCGTCTCGACCTCAACAGCGATGAAAAATGGTGCAAACATGGGGAGAAAAACAAGAAATGGAAGCAAATAAACATGCAAACAAATGCTCACTTCGAACCACATACACAAACATGCAACCAAGTGGAGAATGAACACACATGTCAACAAAGTCATGATCAACCAACCACAAACAATGACAAATATCCAAAATATTTCAATCCTAATGCATCACACTGATCTATGATGATTCGAATCGAAATGGTATGCAAACAAGCAAGCAAAACAACAAATATGACATTCTGGCACAATGTTAATTGGTTAACACCTTAAAAAGTTTGGAAAATCTGGAATTTTGAACAGGTTAATCGGTTAACCATATGCGTTAACCGATTAACACTATTAACCTTTGAAAAAATTTGAAAGTTTGAAATGGTTAACCGATTAACACTGTACCAGAAGCCAAAAACAGCAGCAGAAAATCACTTCCAGCACCAAAACAACTTATCCAAGGTTCCAAAAGATCAACTCATCAATTAAGCACGAAATTAAAAACAGAAAACAAAGGTCCAGCAACATGGATACACAATTACACAACAATATCACAATTCGAACGGATCGAAATCAACCAAAATTCAATTAAATATGAAGATTAACATGATAAGCTCAAAAATTAAATCGGATCAAGAATTCCAACCTTCGAAGCGGAGATTTGCTCTGGTAAATGTTGATCAACTGAATTTGAGCAGATCCAAACAAGATTATCTGGAAAACTTCTAGATCCACAATAATTCTTGCAAGAGGAATGAAGATCAAACACTTTTAAGCCAAATTACTCTAAATAAGCACTTCCAACTCAAGCTCCAAAATCAGATCTCGATTTGCACGAAAATTGATTATGAAAATTGATCCAATGATGATGATAGATGGGGGTTTATGCTCAAGAATCCATTGATTTCAATGAAAAATCAATGAATCCAAATGATGAAGAGCTTTGAGTGAGGGTTTGGGAAATGGAGAATTGAGAGAGAAAATTGAGAGCTCAAGAGTGAATTATGAAAAATGAATTGAATTATGAGAGATTAGATGGTTTGGTTTGAAGTAAATCACTTAAATATCACTTAGGTTTGGATCCAAAGTTAGGTTTGGGAATTTGGATTGGAAATCAAGGTTTGGAATGAGGAGTGGGAATTTGGAGGGAAATCTGAATTTTAAAGAGGTTCTAGATCCTTCCCACATGCAAAATTTGAATTTCCAAAGGCAAAAAATGAACCCCAAGTGCAATTGGCTTGCAAAATCACGTACAGGGCAAAATCTGCTATGGTTAACCGGTTAACCATATGCGTTAACCGGTTAACACTGTTAAAATTTCAAATATGGGCTAGTTTTGCATTGGTTAATCGGTTAACCATATGCGTTAACCGATTAACACCTTTGAATTTTGAATTTGGCACCTTTTGGAGGGAAAACCTGCCCGTTTTCCCGTTTCTTGCTGTTTCGAACCCTGTTAAGCTTCTGGAATGTGCTCTTGAACGCTGTAACCATAAGAATACTCGAGATAACCTAAATGTTGCTTTCTGAGCTGAAAAATGCCCTGCAAAACAAAATAAAATCGGTCGTCCGACCGCTGGGAAAAATAAATGCCAGAGATACTCGCTGCTTTGATTGCTTGCATCGAAGGTGAATTCCAAGCCACAGGAAAACCTCGATCCCATGCCTCGAGAACAAATTTTATGCAATGCAGAAATGCTAGAAGAAAATGAAATGAAACAAAAGCCAGTTAAAGAAAAAAGGTTGGGCAAATTTTGGGGTGGAACACCAGCAAAGTAAGGTTAACCCCCCAGAGGGTCGAGATTGATATTCCCAGCAGATTAAGTATGCGCACTTATTCCCAGCAGTTGGTCCGTACACATTTAATCCCCGTAGGTGGCAAGTACGTATTTACTCCCCCAGCGAGTCGATATGGGATTTCTCCCCACAGAGTCTGAACAGGTAATTTTGTATCCCCTCAGAGTTTGAGTTGTTGACTGATCCCCAAGCAGAGGTCGATGTTGTTTCCCTCCTTGGGCGATCCCTAGTAGAGTTGGCTTTTCCACTCGCAGGTTAGCAAAGGTGTCTCTCTATCCTCAGCGAAGTCAGCATAAAGTAGTCCTATTTCCCCGCAAAGATAGACTATTTCCCAGTGAAGTTGGTAAGTTTATGATTCCCTAACAGAGTGGATCTATAACGGCGACAGATTATTCCTCAGGTGAGTAATTCCCGGCAGGTTGAATGTTGGTTGCGTCCCCAGTAAGTCATCACTTTCAGGTGAGTACTAGTGAGCCAGTCAGGGCTATTTTTCTTCAGCAGGGTGTGTTGTGAATCTTGGCGGTTGATTCTGGATTCCCCGAAGAGTTGTTGATTCCCCAGTAGGATGGATTTCTTTTTCAAACGTCTGGCTATCTATCCTCGGTAGAGCCGTCTGTTCCCCAGAAGAGTTGTATTCTGAAAGGTCGTTCAGGGCATTTTCCTCAGCAGGTTTTGATCCCCAACTGAGTTTAGATTTCTTGTTCTCGTAAGAACTTTGTTCCCCAGTAAAGAAGCCGTCCAGGGCTCGTTTCCCAGCTGAAGTCCAATTTCGATTGGCATGTGTTAACCTATTCCCCAGCAGGGTGGATCTTGGGTTTCTTCTTAGCATTTATTTTGCTGGTTTGGTTCCGTTGCATGTTGCATTCTGTGCATAGTATTCCCCAAACGTGTAGCATATCCATTTCGTATGGAGCATTACGCTATTTTTAAACATACGCATGTGAAACATAAGCCATGTGGTTACCTCTTTGTTTGCAGGTGTATCTTCGATAGATGACTGTTATCTTTGCCCGTATGGTATCCAGACCATGGCACTTTCTGTTAGCCCGCGTGGTATCTAGACCCCGGCTTACGTCTTTTCCAGCAACGTCGCCTGACTTCGGTCGATGGTGTTGTCATAAGCTCATGTGGTATCCAGACCTTGATGAGTATGTTGATGGTTTACTTTGCTTGCGTGGTATCCAGACCCCGACAAAGGTTGTTTTTCGGCCCAAATGGTATCCAGACTATGGCGATTTCATATTTGTTTTGTCCGTTGAGTATTCAGACTCCCGTAAATCTCGTTTAGTATCCAGACTCCGGCCAATTCTGTTGAGTATCCAGACTCCGGTCAGTTACATTGAGTTTTCAGACTCCGGCCATTTGAAAGGTTATCTTCTGCCCGTATGGTATCCAGACCATGGCAAGTTGTGATTGATGTAGTTGCTCGTATGGTGTTCAGACCTTGACGACTAATGTTTTCTTATAGCCCGCGTGGTATCCAGACCCCAGCTTATGTTATTCCTCAGCGGTGTTTCCAGACTTCAGCTGTTCATGTTGTTATGAACTCATGAGTATATTTATGGTGTATTCCTTTTTCCATTGAGCATTCAGGCTCTGGTTATTCCATTGAGTATCCAGACTACAGTCATTTTTTTTAGCGTTCAGGCTCCAGTTATTTTGTTGAGTATTCAGACTCCGGCTTATTTCGTTGAGTATTCAGACTCCGACTTATTTCATTGAGTATCCAGACTCCGGTTATTATGTCAAGTGTTCATACTCCGGCAAATTTCGTCGACTCATTTTGTTCGTTGAATATCCAGATTCCGACAATTTGAAATGTCACCCTTCAGCCTGTATGGTATCCAGACCATGGTGCAATCTTTGATGAACGCGTTCACCTTATTAGATGTTATCCAACAGAGCTACTTGGTTAAGTTCCTCTTCTTTCCCCAGTGGGGTCACCAACAGAGTTATTTGGTTAAGTTTCTTTTTGTTCCTCAGCAGAGTTACTTGGTTAAGTTTCTCCGCGCTCCCAAAGCAGAGTTATTTGGTTAAATTTCTCTCTTTCTCCCTGCCAGAGTTGCTTGGTTAAGCTTATCTCTTCCCCAACGGAGTATTCTCAAGATGTTTATCAGCTTCGATTGATCCGGCCTTAGGGTTCAATGCTTGTTTTTATTTAGCGGACGCCTGCACGTTAGCAAATGTCTCTTCCAACTTCGTGTCGAAGGTTGTTAATCAATCAGCTTGTTGCCGTTGCAACTATCCATTTAGTTATTTCCGGAGATTTCTATCCCCAACCAGAGTTTGCAATTTATTTCTGTAGTTGGAAAATTTCTAGGTTCTTTGGTATTCAACCGTCTTTTACCTTAATTGTTTGAAGGTCGTTCACTTTTCACTCATTCAGGTCCAAGTCACTTGAATAGGGGCAACTGTTGTACCCCAAAATTTACCCAGCCTTTTCTTTACTTGGCTTATGTTTTCATTGCATTGTTCTAGCATTTGCATTGCATATCATTGTTCATTTGCAGGGGATCAAAAGGTGTGCATAACAAGATATATTTTGTCAAGGGTTCCAAGCAAGCATGAGTGCTCATCAAGTCATCAGAAGCTGGTCAGAGATCTTTGAGAAAGTGAATGGATATGTGTTGCTTATCTTCTATCTTGGAGGCCAACTGAGGATCATTTGAAGATAAAAAGTTCATGGATATGAATATTAGATGTTGTAAAGCTCATTGAGTGCTTTGAGAGCCATTGTGGAGCTTATTCAAACTGTTATATCATGTGCAAGAGGTTGCAGTCAAAGGATTGCACACCTAGGGTTTCATCTGCCTAATGCAAGATCCATAGTGGATTTGAAGGAGATTAAGACTTAGTTATAAGTCTTTGGAGTCATGGAAAGTTGTGTTGAGACATCTAAGATGTTATTTAAAAATTAATTCAAGAAGAATCAAGAGTGTGAGAAGTTACTAAATTAGGGTTTTAGAGGTTTGTCAGTATAAAATCCCCTATTTATTGCCTAACTTCAAGACCACATATATCAAGATACAAGTGTAATCTCACTTTGACATAAACATGAGACTTGTATAGCATGTTCTTAGCTTTCTTTTGAGTACTAGAACTAATCCATTGGGTTTTTAGAACTCAAGTTATGATGCTGGCAAGTTAGAGGTCTCTGATGAATCATATTTTCAGTCAACCAACTTCCAAGACACTTTTGACCTAGAATCATGTTTCTCCTTAACTTTTTATGAACATGAAAGTTGTTCCTCAAGTTATGAAGCTTGCAAGGCAGGGGTATTTTGGGAAAGTGAAATTATGGGTCATTTTCATTATAGGTCTTGTTCATGAAAGTTGCTTCAAATGATATCAATTCCATCATGGAACATCACATCGTCATGAATTATACATGGATATGAAGATTGGTGAAGAAATTCAATGGAAATTTGAACTTAAAGTAATGAGTTAAATTGAATTAGTTTTAATTCATTTTCATGTCATGTTTGTGCTTATTTTGAGTCACAATATCATAACAAGAAGAATGCACAAGTTTGTTTTGGCTCATGAGGTGAAACACACGTGCAAATTCATATTGCTTCAAGAATAAGTCTCACATCCAATCTCCATCATTGGATCAAATTAAGGAGTAATTTACATCCATATGATTAAAGCAACGTCTCAACAGTTGGTTCCAATCAAATTCAAGTGCAATTGGAGGGAATTCACGTGGGCATGAAGCTTGAATTTCCAATTTGGGCATTTCAAAATTACACTCTAATCAGCCATAATTGGGCCTCCAAATCATTCTAGATCTAACATATAAAAGCTTCAGATGAATTTTGAAGCTTCATTCAAGCATTTTCATGGAGAGAGAGCTCAATTACCGTTGGAAAATTCAAGAGAGAAGTGGAAATCGTGAATTGGAATTGAGGCAAATTCAAAGCAATTCAACATCAGAATCATCTTCCTTGAGTTATATTGAGTGTTTCTGCACGATTTTGAGCAAGCTCAAGCAAGTGTGAAGCTCCAACGGAGAGACTCTGTTAGGTATTTTTCTAATCAAGATTTCTCTCATAATATGCATCCATTCCACTTCATTGTTGTTGCAAACTGAAAACCTACATGTGTAGGCAAATTCTGGATCATTATTTGTTGTGTTTGTGATGACTTCATTTATGTGCTCAAATCTTTGATCGCTCGATTCTCTCTGTTTATGCTTGATCAATGAAATTGGATCGTGGATTTGTAATCTACGCAACTTGGAGATCTTTTTAGTGTTAAATTTTGTTCAATTTGGTGAAGTTTTGATCTGTTGCTCCGACTGTGTGATCAAAGAAGACGACCGCGTCTGGTTTTGTTCTCAGATCAGATGAGTTGGCACGCCACGTTTGTGTTTAAATTGTTGACCAACTGAGATCAACGGTTTGGATGATGGCTAACCAGCACGCGTGGATAGCTGACCGCCAAGTTAGTTAAATGAAACGATGTGTTTTATTTGGTGATTTCAGATGGGCTCTGAGTGTTAATTGCACCTCCTTGTTAGCCCAGCCCATTGGTTTTGCTTGAAAACCTTGCTATATGCACCGCTGGCTTTTTTATTTGTTTTTTTATTTTTATTTTTTTTATTCTGTTTTGATTTTAATTCATTAAAAATCATTCCAAATTTAAAAAATCCCACAAAAATACTTTTAGGACATTTTGAGATGTCCTTTAATTTTAGGAAATTTTTATTTTATTTTTTTGGTTTATTTTTCAATTAAAATGGGATTTATCATTTGGAGTTGTTTTTTAATTGAATTTTAATTGATCTTTCTTGTTCATGCTTTGTTTTTGATCCAATCTTTTGATCCAATGAATGAGAATCTTTCCTCATTTCAATAATGAGTTGAATGATTTTTGAGGACACTTTTTCTCCTGGTTTCACTTCTTTTGGTTTGACCTTTAAGTCATTTTGTTTGACCCTCGATTATTCCATTTCAAAGTGGTACACCTTAGGGATTTATTTCTTCTGTTGGTACTTTGATGGAACATTGCCCTTGTGCTTTTGGCCTCAGGTTGCCAACATTTTAATGTTCATTTGAGATTTTATTTGGTTATTTTTGAACCTTTTTCCTATTTTTGAGGTAACTTGCAAGTCAAGTTACTTCTAAGGGAGGTTCATATAAATACTTGACCTAGTTTGAATGGGAAATGACTTCTATGGATCCCTTGAGCTCTCAATTCTTGTTGATTCATACTTCTAACATGTTGAGGTATTTGAATGCTAATTTTTAGGTCATAAACTTTTTCATTGCTTGTTGAGATTTGCATTTCTTTTTAGGCTTTCCAATTGATATTTAAGTGTTGAATGTGCTTAAGACCTAGCTCTTTCTCTATGCATATGCTTGCATTCTATTTTGTGATTTTCCTTCTTTGGTTTATGCACATTTTCCTCTTATCTTTGCTTCTTTCCAATGACCTCAGAGTCCCATTTGAGATGGTTTAATCCCTCCTTTGGAGGTACTTGAAGCATATCATGAATGGTAATTCTTTGAGGATTTCTCTTGTGTGTTCTTGTATGATCCTTGAGATGGCTTATGGTTGAGTTGCCCATTTGAGTTCCTTGTTGTCCTCACATTGCCTCTCATTCTCTCATTTAATCATGGCTTTTTGTAACACCCCCTTTCTATACCCCCAAATAAACAATTAAATCATTTAAGCCCTTGATAAAAGTTTCATCAGAGTTAAATTAATACATGATATAAAAGAGGTGTATCACATTATCATGAAGTTAAACACCTACAACACCTGCTCAAATAGATATGCAACAATGGGCAATTCACAACTGAAGAACATAGTTCTAAAACTCACATCTCAATATTTAGAATAAAGCGGAAACATCTAAACATTGAATCAATGCATTCATATAAACATATATACATCATTCAGTTAATTCATATGTACAAACATCCATTATCAGATACATACGCAGATGTATCACAAAAGAAATCAAAGCAAAAGTATCTCCAAAAAGAACCAAAGGCTTCCTAACTACCCAGATGTTACATATCATAGCCATCGGCCAAAAATAATGAAGACTTGCTTCACAAAAAGGACCTCCAGCAATCCTACTCTGCAATGCCTCATAGAGCATTATGAAACAGCAGAAGGGTGAGAAACAATATCATAACAGTGAATACATATATTTATATATCTATATACATACATGGGATTAACACAATTCAGATTCTCACCACATCTCATCACGATGCATATTCACACAATCAAGCATATTCACACAATCAAGCATATTCATCAAATCATGCGTCTATACATACTCATCATCTTCCACATAAACATCTAGAATTATGTTCAATTCACTCCATGCATCATATAAAGATGACCAATGCAACCCATAGAGACCGACTCACGACTCTATGCAGATGCAAATGCGGTACCGACTCAATTCAGCAGATTCTCCAAGGAATCAAGTATTCAGCAGATTCTCCAAGGAATCAAATATTCATCAGATTCTCCGAGGAATCGAATATTCAACAGATTCTCCAAGGAATCAAATACTCTGCAGATTCTCCGAGGAATCAAATGTTCAGCAGATTCTCCAAAGAATCAACATCACTAGGATGTACATCATGATGCCTTTATGCAAAATGACTCACAACATTACTCTACATGCATACATATTCGCAAATATATCACTATGCATATTCATCTCATACAAGCACATACAATCTATGCACATTCACAATATACTTATACTCCATAAAATACACATACTAATCATTTCAACACATACCATTCCATATAAGGCATATATTTTCACAATCAAAATTCCACATTCTAGGATTCACGCCTTGCGGCTACCCATACATAACATACTACACGACACACAAAACTATTCAATTCGATAAGGATTAAACATAACTGAACAAAGAAATCCGCATGAAAAGAGGGAAAACACAGAAAATAGGAAAATATTGTCGCATTCGCCAACCTTCGCCTGGCGAAGCCTCTGGCGAACCTTCGCTACTTAGTTCGCCGGGCGAACTTGCCAACAAAGACCACTAGGAGTTATTTTGGAATTACTTGCTAGCACTTGCCAGCACACTCGCCTGGCGAACCTTCGCCACTCTCATTCGCCTGACGAACTTGCCAACGAAGACAGGGTAGATGCTTCTGACTTAGTTCGCTGCTGCTCGCTGGGCTTCGCCTGGCGAAGCTTCGCTGCCGTTCGCCTGGCGAGCCTGCGAACTCAGAACTTCCATGGCTGTCCAAAGCCCAAACCTCACAAAACCAACCAATTCTAACACCAAACTACCCCAGTAAGTCCAACCCAATAACACCCGATTATCCTACTCCATCCATTTCTCGATTCTAACCGGTTTAAACCATATTCTACCGATTAAATCCTAATATTGCCCTAAGATGGAAATGAGTAGAAACTCTTCTCAATCCAACATCAAACGATCAACAACATACATAGTCATACACATTAACAGTATAATAGAGTTTCACACCCTTACCCGATTGATTGAAAGCTTGGATGTTGATCCTTGATGAAATCCTAGGTTTTCCTCTTCTTTCTCCTCTTTCTCTTCTCTCTTCTTTCTTTCCCTTGTTTTTCCACTAATGTTTCTGTCTATTCCCTTTTCTCTCTTATCTCATGTTCTATTTTTTTTCCTCTCCATTTCTTTCCAAACACTTACCAATTAATTCTCACACAATAATCCACTTAACACTTAATACTAAATGCCTAAAATACCCTTTACTCTATTTTCCCCGAAAACTCTCCGAATCGGTAAAATAGCACAATATTGAAATTAAACATATCAACACATAAATTTCACAATTAAAATACCAATTATCCAAATGAATTAAAAAGGACTCAACAAAAATGGGAAATTCAGAATTTGGGGCGTTACAACTCTCCCCCACTTTAGAAATTTTCGTCCTCGAAAATATTACCTGATTCAAACAACTCTGGATGCGACTCTCGTATCTTGCTCTCCAATTCCCAAGTCATATTGCCCTCTGCAGCACCTCCCCAGGCTACTTTCACAAGTGTAATATCCTTGCCCCTTAGCTTCTTAACTTCACGACCCAAAACACTAATCGGTAAAACCTCAACTGTAAGGTTATCTCTTACTTCAACCTCGTCCATAGGAATAACATGTGACGGGTCCGGAACATACTTCCGAAGTTGCGAAACATGGAACACATCATGCAAATTCGAAAGGTTCGGAGGTAATGCCACACGATACGCCACAGCACCCACACGTGCAATAATCTGATACGGACCAATAAAACGAGAAGTCAACTTTTTCGACTTCAAGGCACAACCCACTCCCGTAACCGGTGTAACTCTAAAAAAGACATGGTCGCCTTCTTGAAACTCAAGGTCCTTCCTCCTTTTATCATGGTAACTCTTCTGCCTACTCTGAGAAACTCTCATCTTTTCCCGAATAAACTTCACCTTTTCCGTCGTCTGTTGTACCATCTCTGGTCCAACTACCGACCTCTCACCTGTCTCATGCCAACACAAAGTTGTTCGACATCTCCGACCGTATAAAGCCTCGAATGGTGCCATACCAATGCTCGAATGAAAACTGTTATTATAAGTGAACTCAATCAACGCCAAATAACCATCCCAAGCACCACCTTGTTCTAGCACACAACAAATCTTCTAACGACTGAATTGTCCTCTCGGTTTGACCGTCCTTCTGCGGATGGTAAGCCGAACTCAACCTCAACTTAGAACCCAAGGCACCTTGCAAACTTTCCCAAAATATTGCATTAAAACACCACCTAAACCGGATAAAGAAGTGTCACAATAAACCACAAATGACTCCGCCGGATTCGATAAAATCAAAACCGACACTGTTGTCAACCTTCTCTTAAGCTCAACAAAACGCTTCTCACAATCAATATCCCAAACAAATGCCTTTCCCTTACAAGTCAATTGAGTCAACGGAAGTGCCAACTTCGGAAATCCTTCAATAAACCTCCGATAATAACCGGCTAATCCCAAAAAGCTTCGAATCTCCGTAACTGACTTAGGAGCTTCCCACTGCATTACCGTATCAATCTTGGATGGGTCAACACTAATACCATTTCTAGAAATAATATGTCCAAGAAAACTCACCTCCGATAACCAAAACTCGCACTTCGACAACTTGGCATACAATTGCTTCTCTTTCAAAATCTGCAACACAATTCTCAAATGCCCCTCATGCTCTTCTTGAGACTTAGAATAAATCAAGATGTCATCGATGAACACCACCACAAAATGATCTAACTGCTCATGAAAAATACGATCCATATATTCCATGAATAGACCTGGCGCATTAGAAACTCCGAACGGCATCACCGTATACTCATAGTGACCATATCGTGTCCTAAAGGCCGTCTTTGAAACATCTTCTTCTTTCACCCGAATCTGGTGATAACCCGATCTCAAGTCAATCTTACTAAAAACACGGGCTCCAAACAATTGTCCATCAAATCGTCTATTCTTGGAAGCGGATACTTATTCTTAATCGTCACTTTATTCAACTGTCGATAATCAATACACAACTGCATGCTTCTGTTGCACCCCAAAATTTGCTCAACCTTTTCTTGCCTGATTTATGTTTCATTGCATTTCATTTGCATAATTACATCATGTACATAGTTCAATCGTTGGCATATCATAGCATAGCATGACTCTAACAAGGGATCAAGGGTGTCAATCAAGAGAAGAGCCTAGCAATAGGTGTTATCCAAGATTGAGAAGTCATCCAGGCCATCAAGAAGTGATTTGAAGTCTTGAGGAGTTTGAGTGCCTACATGTGGGTTTTGCTCCTATCTTGAGGAATATTGAGAATCATCAGTGGTATGTGAAGCATGGAATGTGAATTTTAGGTGTGTATGGATCTCATATAATGCCTAGAGGTCCATATTGAAGCTGAGATAAGTCATTGATTCAAGTATGAGAGCCACAGTTGAGGTGCAGTCAACTAGGGTTTCATCTGGGTCAATCCTAGGTCAATTGTGTAAATGGGGGAGCATCAAAGCCTACCTTGAGGTCACGGGGTTCATGGATTGGTATGTTTATACATGTGTGGTGTTGTGCCAAGGTTAAGCAAAGAAGGATCAAGAATGTGGGAAGTTGCTAAATTAGGGTTTTAGTGTAAAATCCCCTATTTAGTGCCTAACTTAAAGGCCACATAAGTCAAAATACAAGTTTCAAATGGATCTATGGCCAACATGAAACTTGTAGAGCATCTCAATACCTTTAATTTGAGTACTAGAAGTCCTCAAGGGGATTTGTAGAACTCAAGTTATGGTCCTTGCAAGTTACAGGTCATCAGATGACTATGAAATTTATCTGTGAAAATCACTTGACTTCCAAGCAACTTTTTCCCTTCAAGTAGTTTTCAAATGGATTTTTGGACAACATGAGATTTTTAGATCTTGGTTTTAGCTTTCCATAGAGTACTAGAAGTCCTTGATAGGATTTGTAGAACTCAAGTTATGATCTTTGCAAGCCAGGGGTATTTTGGGTATTGGTGATTATAGGTCATTTGTGATCATAGGTCCATAACTCCAACTTGCAAGCTTCAAATGGAAAATTGTTCAACATGAAACTTGTTCAAAATGATGTTTTGAGTGCAACCAAGTGGTTATGAGAGCTTGGATTGGCTTGGAACACAAATTCATTTGAAATGGCTTAAAAAGGAAGAAATTAAAAGCATTAAAAGGCCAAAATTTGGGGAAAATTGTTTTGTGGCCAAATTGAACAAAGTTATATGTCATTTTGATCATAAAATGCATTTGGAGAATGATGGCATTGTCACATTTTTGAATTGAGGCCATTTTCACACACTTTCATTTTGTGACTTAAGGTGGAAGCAACATATCAATCCATTGCCTTTGGATCAGAAACAAGGAAGATACACATCCCATTCAATTCTAAATGGCATGAGACGAGAAATTCAAGTGAAATTGGGAGCTAGAACAGGGAAAATCACCAACTGTGCACATGAGATTTTAAAGGAGAATGAGAAATTGAAATTCTCATTTGGATGATTACAGAAAGTTCTAGAGTGTTCTAACACTCTCTATATATTCATTGTAACTGATTCAGATCATTTTTTGGGCAAGAGGTGAAGAGAATCAAGGGAGAGTATTTGAAATTTTCCCAACTGCATCAAGAATCGTGTTTTGCAATTGGTGAAGATTCAAGGCAAATTGCTTGTTTCAGAAGCTTGGGGAAGTGTTCTTGAGTGAATCTGGAAAGAATTGGACCTTGGATCGAGCAAAATCACCCTCTGTTCATCACATTTTTCCAGGTATGCATCTTTCAATTTTTGCTCTAGATTAGGGAGAATTGAATAGGATTTGATAGGGGAATATATTAGTGATGGTGCTTAGGTGGATTTCAGTGCACAATTGGAGTGTTTAGAGACCAAATTAGGTGCATCACCATTTTTGTTGAGGAGTAGAACTCTTGGTTCTTGATGAATTAAGCATGTTTGAATAGCAAGAACTCATGCCTGATACGTGTAGAGGAGTTTAGGAGCTTTAATTTTAGGTTTTGAGTGATTCACGATTTGAGCCATATTTTGAAACTTGGATCGGTTTTGAAGATTGAGTGAGAATCAATGAAATTGGAGGCCATATTCGTGCTCAGGGGTTGATTTTGAGTAGGATAGGGTGTTTAGTTGTGTTGATTGATGCGCTTTGGGGATGACCTAACCGGAGATGACAGTGGCGCAAAGCTCAGGCCACCATCCTGAACATTTCCCTCTCCTTTTTGAAATTTGGAGAAGATGACTGCTAGGTCGTTGGATTAGGGTTGACCATTGACTGAAGACCAAAACCAAGGGCCACGATCTTGTTTCATAATCTGAAGAAGTGAGGTGATGAAACTCACCGTTTCACTAAACTGAATTGGGTGGGCTTAATCACTTTCTTGCTAACCACGCCCTACCTTAGGCCCAATTGAAGATTTGAACTAGAAACCATTGCTATTTGCCACACATTTTCCATATTTCCATTTCATTTTTATGATTTGTTTTTAGCGTGGTTTGGGCTTAGTCAGGATTTCTACGCGCACCCCCTCTTAGGCCCATGCTTGGTTTACAACTGGTTTTAATTGCTATTTGGCACGCTGATTTCTCTATTTTATTTATATTTTCTTTTATTTTATCATTTTCATATAGTTTAGGATTAAATTCATAACAAATAGACAAATTAACATTTTTAGGCTATATTTTTTTCCCATGACTCCTTAAAGAGTCTAGAATTTAATAGGGTTAAAATTCCATTAATTCATGCATTTTAGAATTTAATTGTATTTTTTGAAGTTTAATTGCTTTTATTTTGAATTTGGTTGATATGTCATCTTGCTGATTTTAGTATGAGTAATTGGTGTGGACTTTTGAGTTGATTCTTTTTGGAATAGATAGCTTAGATATGCATGTACCCCTAGTAATTTTCTCATAATTTTGTGAGAGAATTTTAGGCTAGTTTGAACATTGAGCATTAGGTGTTGTAGTTTTAGGGTTTTAAGATAGTACCCTTAGGTTTAGGGCATAGTTTTAGGATTTAATGAATGGTTAACCCCCTGGTCTTTATATGGAGATATTCTTAAGAGGTTTAGGAACCCTTAGAATTTTTTGTAGGATTTTACAATCACTTTTGGTATTTTAATTAGATTTAGTTTTAAGACTAACTTTTAGGAGTTTCTAACACACTAACTTGACTAGTTTAATTCAATAGTTCCCCTTAGATTAGGGTGGTGGTGCTCTTGTGCTTGGATGAAGTTGAAGATAAATTGAAGATGATTTGGAGAGCTTGAAGGAGCTTGAAGTTGAAGCCTTGTCCTCTTGTGGAGTGCTTGTCAGGAGCTTAGGAAAACTAGGGTTTTAGGAAGAGCATTAGATTCGTTTTGTTCCTTTTCTTCAAACATGGAGTATATTGTTCATCTCCATTCAATCCAATGACATAAAGTCCTCTTAAAGAAGTCACATCTCTCGTTTGGAGGGATGAATGACATGCTTTAAGAGTAGAACTTTGAGGATGCCTTCCTATTACAGTGTTAAGATCTTAATGGCTTCCCTTGGTTGTCCTTGAGTTTCCTAACACTTCAACTTGATCTTGTTGAATGATTCTACCTTGGAGGTGCTTGTTGAAGCTTGTTGAGAATGAGGTTTGTGCTTGTTGAAGCTGGTTGCTTGTTGAAGCTAGGGTTTTGCTGCTTGCTGAAGATGAAGTTAGGAGCTTGTTGAAGTTGATTACTGGTTGAAGTTTGCTTGTTGAAGCTATTTACTAGTTGAAGTTTGAAGCTTGTTGAAGCTTGGTGCTTGTTGAATAGTGAAAGTTTATTGAAGCATGAGGATATGAGCATTCATGAAGATGGAGGTTGTTGCTGTCAACTCTTTGCTGTTTAATCAACTGTTGCTGTCAGAGCTGCTGCTTGTGCTGTTTGCTGTGGGAGTTTGGTGCTACTGCTTGGGCTGCCTCCTCTGCTTAGGGTTTTGTTTTCTGTTTTGTTTGTTGGCTTGTGTAGCTTGCCCCTTAGGTTTGAAGTGAATGTTGATTCACTTTGCCTGTTGTTTTCCCAGGTTCGAGGTTGAGCCGGACTCCCTTGCCTCGCTTGTATTGCTGTATTGCATGCATTTTACTGTATTTGCTTGCCTTCTTTTCTGTTTATCCCCTAGGATCTCTGATTTCCTCTGTGCAGGAGGGAATTATGACAGACATTAGGATTCTTATCCATGCATGACAACATTAGGTTAGTTTTTATTCCCTTTTCAACCCTAGGCTTTTTAGAGCTTCTTTCTCTTCTTATCTTAAAACAACTCAAAAATACAGTAATAAGGTTAATCGATGTCGTACGTTACGAGCCTTAAGCTATTTGAGAAAGGGTTGCTGGAGAGCTTCTTTCCAGTAGTCTGGCTGCTTAGTGTGGCACCCTTTGGGTGACACGCGACATAGTCACTCTCAAATCATAGTCTCTAGTGCGTCAGAGATTGCAAACAAACTAAAAAAAACACTTCTTTCGTAAAAGATTCAAAACAAACATCAAAGTGTCATTTTTGTCCGCTTGGACTCTTAATCAAGAAAAACCCTTTCATAAGGTAATAAAAAACAGTCAGACAAGCTTGTGTCTTCCGTAGCCCGAACTACGTTTGCTCTGGTCTTTCATGCTATATGAAAGTACGTAGGCATAGGATGCCGTATCCTAGCGAGCAACCTTCCCACCTTCATTCGTAGTTCGCCGAACTACGTAGACTCTGACTTTCCCATTGCACGAGGGAATACGTAGGCATAGAGCGGCGAAGCTCTATCGAGTCTCTTTTCTCATTTTCTTTTCTTTTTAACCCTGACCTGTAGAGTAGATAGAATAACAATCCGTACTAGAAAATAAGCGTGGATCCCGTCGAGTACGGCGGACGTAAGGGGTGCTAATACCTTCCCCTTGCGTAATCGACTCCCGAATCCAGGAATTTGGTTGCGATGACCATTCCTTTCCCGTTTTGCGTTAGGTTTACTTCGAGCGTTTCCTTTCCCTCTGTTGGGATAAATAACGCACGGTGGCGACTCTTTTGTCATGGCCGGCGCCGATTTTCGCAATAGCGACAGCTGGCGACTCTGCTGGGGACTCCAATGGTTCCCTACGTGAGTCAATCCTAGCGCTTGTTTTCCCATCGTGGGTTTTGTATGGATTTACTTTTCTGTATTTACTTTCAGCATTATATTACTGTTGTTATGCTGGGTAGGGGTTCAGATTGAGAGATAAGCCAGACCTGGGCTTGAGTGCACCTAGAATTAGTTGTGGAAAGTAGTGGGCGCGTGCATGCTTTGCATGTACTAGTGTCCCGCAAAATTCACGCTCGGACGAGGTTCTTCTGGTTGACTTCTTTTTCAACCCTTTGGGTTGAGGGGGTTGTTGGTTAGTTGGATTGTCGACTCTGGGGACCGATCAATTGGAAGTTGGCTAAGTGAGGCCTCTTTAGGACATGATGACGCTACACCTTCTGGGTATCGTATCATCAGTTTTGAAAGTCTGTGACGCCAACGACCGCATAGGATGTCGTACCTTGCATCAGTCGATAGGACACCTACCTGTGAGAGGGATTCGAACATGCAGGAAACTTGACCTCCAGACTACCCGGTTTTCTTAACATTGGATCAGTATGTGTGGTTACTTGGGGTTCTTCATCAGGACAGTGTTATGGGTCTGTTGAGACCAGGTTGGAGCATTGTTTTGGGTCTATTGAGAACAAAGTGAAGCATTGTTATAGGTCTGTTGAGACCAGGTTTGAGCAGTATTGTGGGTCTGTTGAGACAGATATTGTGGATGGATCTCTTCAGCAATATATCACTTGATCCCTGTTGCATGTTTGCATATTTCATTGTTGCATACTCATTTTGCATATCATTAACGTGTGTCTGTGTTGCAGGTGCATTTCATACCTTCTGATTCTAGTTGCCCGGATTTCTGTCTGCTACTATGGATACTTTGAAAAAGATTGTGGCTTACAAGTTGCCTACTCCAGATGTTTCTTCTTTGCTTGGTTTGATGTCTTTAGCTGATGATGATGTGAAGAGAAGCTTCAGGAAGAGTTATGGGAAACTGCTTAGGTTGGTCTGCAAACCATCCACGTATGAGCTGAATGGATTGTACGCGCTGATGCAGTTCTATGATCCCCCGCTAAGGTGTTTTACTTTCCCGGACTTCATTCTGGCTCCGACCATGGAGGAATATGCTGAGATCTTGGAGTTAACCATTCAGAACAGGGTACCATTCATTCATATGGGTGCTGAGCCCAAGCTGGAGGATTTGGCTGTTGCTTTGCATTTAGACTCCTCAGAGTTGCTGTTAACCTCGTGGAATGGAGTTTCTGGTTTTTCTCTCAAGTTCTTGGTTGGGAAAGCACAAGAGTATGCCAAGAGTGGCTGTTGGATTGTGCTTAATGCTATCCTTGCTTTGTGTATATGTGGCATTGTACTGTTCCCTAATATGCCTGGCTTTGTTGATTTGGATGCATTCCATATATTTGCTTCAGGCAATCCTGTGCCTACACTGATTGGAGACTTCTATCACTCTCTGCATTATAAGAACGAGAATAGGAGGGGCAAGAACGTCTCTTGTTGTGTGCCTTTGTTGTATATGTGGTTTGATAGTCACGTGCCCAAGAAGGGTATCTTTGCTGAGTCTGCAGCTACGGTTGAATGGTTTGAGCGTCTGATGGGGCTTTCTTCAGAAGATGTTGTCTGGTTTGATAGGGATTTACTGGGATCTGAGATTATCTACAGCTACATAGGATATCCTAACGTTCCTCTGATTGGGAGGAAATGGGGCATTAACTACAATCCGTCATTGTTGATCAGGCAATTCGGTTATGCTTTGAGAAGCCCGCCAAAAGAGGAGGAAGTGTAGGAATCTCTGTACTTCACAGGTGATTTGAAGGGAGAATTGTTATCCAAGCTTCAGCATGCTTGGAATAACATCTGCAAGAAGGGTAAGGCGTTGTTGGATAAGAATGATTGTCAAGCCTATGCTTCGTACCAAGTCTGGATCCAAGATAGGGCAAAACAGGCGCTGATGCCGTTTCCTGCAATATTACCTCCTGCTCCCCTCGTGGTTGAGGAGCCAACTACTGTGTCTATTGAGAGATATGAGCAGGTTGTGAAGGAGAAAGAAGAGCTGGTGAAAGCCAACGAGAAGTTGGAAGAAGAGCTAGTGCAACTCAGGAACGAAAGGAATGAAGCCGTATATTCCTTCGAGCAGCAAACAAAGCTGGTGAACCAGTTAGGCACAGAACTGACTGAACAACGAAAGAAGCATGAACGTTTGGGGATAGATTTTAAGAGCTCTCATGATATGCTGGAGTCTAAGAAGAAAGCACTTAATATAGCCTACCGGGAGATCTCCACATTCAACAAAACCTGGAATGTTACACTGGCCAATAATAAAGAAAGAGAAGACAAACTGAAGCAGCAAA